>JARHVA010002269.1:365000-725000 GCA_037957365.1 Torreya grandis | reverse complement strand
CTCACCTTTTAATTGAGAATATTCCTTGAAAATTTAATCATCATTTGGATGCAATGGCTAGTTTTTTTAATTTAATTTCAATGGATATCAATGATGATCATGCAATTCTTACCATTAAATAGCTATGTAATCATTTTGTGGATACAAATGTCATTAATTCATTGAAATTACTTGTAATCACTATAGGTCAAGATAATATTAAATGGTATATTAATATCTGTAATTATCTCTATAAATCTGCTTTTTTGGAAAATGCTACATGTGAGGATAAAAATCATTTATAGCATCAAGCAATGCATTATGTGCTCATTGGTGGATCTCTTTTCAAACACTCTTTTGATAGATAGCTATTATTATGTCTAAGTCATATCTAAGATGAAAAAAGCATAATTGAGGTACATGATAATGAATGTTGAAATCCTTTTAGGAGTAAATTCATGTCATACAAGATCCTCTGCAAATGATACTATTAGAAAACAATGTAAAATTAGTGTTATGAACATTCCAAATTAGCATTTCTCAAGGTCAAAAACATAAAAAAATTAATCATGAACCATCTAAGTCATTGTAACCTATAGTATGTCCATAGCCTTTTTCCTTTTGGACATTTGATATGATTGGTAAAGTAAATCATGAGTCATCTTAGAGGCATAAGTTCATCATTACCACCACTAAATATTTTACAAATTGGATAGAGGTTATCCATATATAGTTCACTAAAGGTTAAGATATTTTAAATTCCCTTTTTATGCATATTAATTCTTAGTTTGGGTTACCATGGATAATTATCATAGATAATGGTTCGTATTTTAAGAATAAAAGAATAAAAATATTTTGACCCAAGTTGAAAATATTGCATACTTTTTATATTCCTCCCTACCCACAAGGAAATGGGAAATCTAAGGCAAATAATAAAATAAATTTCAAAATATTAAGTAAGATGGCTATAAGTCATGAAGTTGATTCACATAGTCATATTGTTTATGCTCTAAGGCCATATCATAAAAGTGTTCATATACCAACACAAGCCACTCCTTACTCACTTTTTATTGAAAAAACGTAGTGCTCCCTCTCAAAGTATAAATAACTTATTTACAATGTGACACTAAAGGACATTATCAAAGATAATTAATATAGATAAAAGTGCCTACATAAACTAGAAATTCATGATAACAAATGTATACATGCTCTCAAACATTTAAAATTTTATCAAGCACACATTACAGTAGCATATGGTAAGAAATGTTTTGGTATATAATTTCACATTGGTGACCTTTTCCTCAAAAAAATAAAAAATATTAATTATGGTAAGGAAAAAAAATTAAAATAAATCCAAATTGGTTGGGACTATTTGTGGTTACTAAAAATATTTGCCTTGGAGTTTATCATCTAGCTACACTTGAAGGAAAAATTATTAAGAATCCAATTAATATTAATAATATAAATAATTATTTTATACATATACTCTTCTATCTTTCATTGATTTTGTTTTCTATTTTATAATATGAAAAAAAATACAAAAACATTCATATATTCTTAAAACATCAAAAAATAATAATAAAGAAAGAAAATCAGGGCTATAGGAATATTTTCATGTTGTTTGTCTATATCTTTGCTTATGTCATCTATATTTATATTTTAGTACATAGGATATTTTCCCTATGTAATTAGTTTTATAATATATTTGAGTGTGAAAAATGTTAACTTTCATATTAAAATCAATCTTCATACATAGAAAAATCTTTCCTAATCATAAATTTTCATTTATAGACAATTTGGACAAAGTTACACCAATAATATATGCACATTTCCCATACTATGCACTTATCCTTGTGTATATTAACAATTTATTTTCAAGTGAAACACAATTATAGGGACTAATTACATAGTTTGTGTACACATAACAAAATTAACATTTAATTATTGGTCAAGTTTCAATCTAAGACATACTTTTATGTGGTTTTGATGCTAGTCAATCCTTTCACCCAACAACCTTTATTAGTTGGGAGCACTACATTATTTAGGTGAAAAAATTATAATTTGTATTCATCCAAAACCTATTTTATATACTAACATATAAACAAAAATACATGCTTTAATCTTTCAATTCTATCTTCATATATGTGTTCATGAGTATGATACTTGCTAAACTAAAACATATATACATATGATTAACCTATTATATCTTCATTTATTGTATGTTGTTATCATATGATTATTTCATTTTCATGAAATGATTTAAAATTTTATTTTCTTATTTTTATTTGGCCCTTGGCATTTTTTATGTTCAACATACACCTTGCTTGTATGGCACAAGATAATACCTTTTGTGTGTGTTATTTATCCCTATATGTTTTTATGACATTTCCATGTCCTTTATATTCAACCTTTGGTCCCAATGTATGAAATTTTTGAAAATTTTAATTACACTCCTTGAGACATCTTACATCTCCCTTGTATGTAGCCTCTATGCCTTCTCACATGATAATTATGTGACTTTGCTTACATGTTTTCTATTTAGTTACTATGGTTCCATGACTCTTATTGTGCACTACTATGCATCTACTTATCTATTTATGGTTCCATGATACATATCATACACATATTATCTATGTTCTTTGACACTTCATTATCTAATATACTATATTTATAATACATATGAAACAATTTCATATTTTACATGCTTCATTCATTGTTATAATGGTATATCAAAATTACATGATGCAAAGCAAGTACACAAAATTTTCAAAGGGTTTAATGTTACATATATAATATTTCAATACAAATTCAAAATATACAAATGGTATTACATTTTTATTTATCCTTCACAAATGCTATGACTTTTTATTTTGAGATAACTTATTGGTAGTCAATCTCCCTCATCTAAAAAGAGGGTATATCATTGAGATTTTTTAAAAAATATATTTTTAGATATAATAGTTTACAATGTACAAAATTTCAAAATTTTAGATTATGGGGGCATTCAACTTGCTTATATACTCCACTCATCTATGTACTTTAAGACAAACAAAGATATGTGAAAATAATTAAAAGGATTCAAATAGTTTTCAAAAGATCATATGTGACACTCTATAGAGTACAGGAAGCTTGATATGCATTCATGACCTAGCTATTACTTTATAAAAATCAAATTTTATTTTTTGTAAGAATTAATTATAAAGTTTTAAAGAGTTGTAGTTTAAATATATATCTATCATCAGTGGTAGGACTTGTATTTTTCAAGTGAACCAAGTTTGAGCTTAGTGACACTCCAAATATTGGTTTTACTTTAGAGACACATCTACCAATTCCTATATGCAATGACAAATGCATCAAATCTACAAATCAATCATATCTTGGAGAAGATAGGTCATACCTACACTTCCAATTGGGGATACATTAGAATATCAGGGTCATAACCAATATGGATCCACTAGACCTAATGAGGGTATCTCTAACCACAATAATGTCACTAGGGAAGATTCAAATGCCTTCAATCAAGCAAAATTATGCAACAACCCTAACTAGGTCTTATGTTTTCATATTCACTAGACTCATAACATGTAAAGTAAAAATATAATCTAGTGTTCACCAAATCTTGTGTCACAAAGTGGGGGTTATTAAATAACAAAAGTAAACATGCATAACATAATCCTAATTATTCTATATATAGGTAAGACCATAATGCATAGAGAAGAGGAACAATATTAATAAAAAACCATTACTTATGATACTTATATTTACTAAAGAGAGGAGCAAAGTTAGAGATAGTTACCTAGAAGATGAACCTATTGAGACTTAATCTCTCCCTTGGCCAAAGGTGATTTACAAAATGAGGTTTTTGTTTTTAAGTATCACTAAGAAAGGCCAAATCATCCAAGACTTTTACACAAGACTAGATTCTTCTCCAAGTAGAAATAATAAGCTAAGACTTCTCAAGCAAAATGGTGGAAGAGTAGATTATAAAAAATTAAAAATGAGTAATAACTCTTAACTAATATATAAGGATGTCAAAATCCATGTTTTTATATAGATAGATCTAACCCTAAACCCTTATGAAAGTTTCAACCAACAAGGTTGACTCAGTTGACCTAGTATAGTTATTGATAAAAACTCACTAGATCATGGATTGGTTCAACTAGGGGCCAACCTAAACCCTTAATAATTTTTTTCAATAAGATTACAAGGTTGACATAGCCAACCTAGTCATGTAAAATGTCAAAAAGGGTTTTAGCTTAGGAAATGTGCTAATAAAGGTGGAAAATGACTGGAGGAGTATACAAAAGAGGAGGTAAAGCATAGGGGAATAGTTTTAGGAGCTAGGTAGATTGGTATTAAGTTGCAATATGGGACAAAAATTCTAATAAACACCAATGGTCTACCCACCCTTTTTTTGGTGAACCCTTTAGGCATGCACTTAAAGATATTGAGACTCAATAAGTTCCTATAAGATAAAAAGTATTAGTAATTGATAAAGTTTGAAAATATTATGTGTATATATATGCCCCACTCAAAGCTCATCATGTGTCACTTAGGTAATAATAGGGGATGGTGCTTCAAGAAATATCATAGTAACTCACCACATTGAGGATAAAAAATGTTATAGTATTTTAAAGTAAAAATAACTAAAATTTAAATGATGGAAAGGTAAATAACTAAAAAAAGTAAATTTATGCATACCTTGACTTACATTTATCACTAGATGGTTGTCTATTGTGTTTATAGTTTTGATTGTGGAGGGTGTAGAGACTAATTTTGACAAACCCAATAATAAAAAACTAAAGATAAAAAAAATAAACAAATGTAGGAAATCCAAGATAATTGGCGTTATGTGGATGGGATGTACATGGAAATTTGGCAAGTTGGGGTGACAAGTGCTATGTTAGACCAAACAACCATGTCAAAATTTATAATAAATTGGGTAACCGAAAAGCAAAGGCTACTAAAGATTAAAAAATCAAACAAGTAAGCCTTAAGTAAGAAAGGAAAACTCACCAATTAAAACCAAAGATACATGTCAAAAATAATGGTAATCAAACATTAATGTAAAAGTAGTAACAATCCTTACTCAAACAAATATGGGCAAGCAAATTGTAAAAAAAATGATGAGTGAGTAGTAACAATCCTTACTCAATCATCAATTTAAAAAGGTGCATAAAAGGGAAAATAACATTAATGAGTGAGAATTAAGAATCCAACCTTGCTCAATAATGGAAAAAGTACATGAAAGTAGAAACAAACTCAGATGTCTACAAAAAGGGTGGTATAACAATTATAAATGGTAAAATAAATCAAGGAACATCTTGAAATGTAGATCCATAGTGTAAATAAAGTAATCCATAGTTGTTCAAGCATATTATTTTGTTTTAAGGATAGATAAAAATAAAACAATGCAGTTTTAGCATGTTTTTAAGATGTGAAGAAGAAGGAAATATAGAAGAGGGAAGATAGATTTAGAATCATGATTTGCCTACCAAGGGGGCAAATAAAATCTATGGAGGGATAATGAAGTAAAAACCAAGGTATAATAACTCTTTATCGAAGTAAAGACACTCAAATTAGGTTTATCAGAACAAGAGGACTTTCAACTTTAATTACTTTAAATAACTTTTTCTAGCCACACAAGTCTTAGGTCAACAAATGAAGTGTGTAGATCATCCCATGAAGGATATATGCATGAAAATTAAAATTGACTTACCTTCTCACAATGTGTTCCCCATTCTTTAAGACCCATTATAGATTCATCAGTCTACTATAAATATTGGGTACTTCCATGAGAAAGTAGGTATTACCATAGAGTTTGTTGAATTCTCCTATTCCATTCTACTGGCCTGAACCTCAATTGTATCATGAGGGAAATTATGGTGTTTGATATTTAATTATAAATAGTATATGTGCCTCTTAATAATGCCTATTAGTGTTATTTTAACTTTTAAAATTTGTATGTTGCCTTTTGAATCTCATTGCCTTTTTTTCTAAATGATTTGGATTTATCTATCTTGATAGCTTTTTCTATTCCTCCTCCATATGGATTTGGAAAACCAAATTTGGGTGATAAAAATTAATTTAATTTGAGTACATGGGAGTTGGTTGCTAAGAGAGATAACTCAGAGAGCATGGTGTCTAAGAGTCTCATAAAGTAATGTGAAATAAAAGTGTTATCCAATATGGAGTGAAAGGAAATGAAATCAAGAGGAATGAAACATGAAACAATTTGAATTACTTAAAATAAAAAAAATGTGACAAAGGGTGATAAATGGATAAAATGATAATACATTAGGATTCCTTATCATAAGAATGAGGGAAATGTAGGAAAACATGTTAACATAGATTGTTGTGCAAATTCCATCTATCAAAAGAAGCAAAAGTTAAAGATAAGAACAAAGATCAAGAAATTATAACCATTTTGAAACACATTTTACATAAGGAATGAAAATATAGTGATTTTATAAGGAAAGCTATGTCCTATTCAGAGTCTTACATTGCAACTCATAAAAGAGAAACCCATGAGGGTGCCAAAAAGTATTGCAAAAATAAATGGGATAAGAAATAGATGATATTTTTGAGGAAGGCTAGGTCATATCCATGGTCTTACACTAAAACTCAAAAAATAAAAACTCAAGATGTGTTAAAAAGTGTGTAAAAGTATGAAAATAAAGAAGATAAAAAGAAATCATTGGGAATATTGTGTCCTATCCATGATTTTACAATGCAACTCATGAAAAAAGGGGAAACCAAAAGACCAAAAGGAAGGACTAATTTTTGTGGGAATAGAGAACTTATGCAGAGGGTGATACCATTGTAAGTAACCTATAAAAAGTGTTAGATAGATAGCATATAGAAAGCAATAAAATAAAGGACGTGTCAAGAAAAATACTTCTTGAAGAATTGCACGTTGGTGGGTTCTTTGAAAATATTACCTTCATTAGATTTAAGGAGATAAGTACTTGGACCAAGAATATATTTGACGAAATAAGGGCCCCACCATTTTTGAGTGTATTTACCTTTTTTTTCATTAGTTTAGTCTAATTTAAGGATAATATCACCACCATTAAATGTGCAAACTTTAAATCATTTTTTATTTTGTTTGGCAATAAGGGCCTTGTATTGGAAATTGTGTTGTAAAGCAAAAATACTATGTTCATCGAGAAGATCAAGAGCATGAAGGTGAGATTTATGTAATTCACCATTTATTATGATACCATTAAGAGATATATGAAGATAGGGAAGCTCAAATTCTAATGGAAGGACTGATTCAGAACCATAGACTAGAGAGAATGACATTACCCTAGTGGTAGTACATATAGTAGTGTGATAGGCCCAAAGAGTAGGAATGAGATGAAGGTACCAGTATGTGTGGGTTTCAAAAATCATCTTTAAATAATTTTATTAAGATTTTTATTAGTTGCCTTGGCTTGGCCATTACATTATGGATGATAGGGTTTTAAAAATTTGTGATTGATTTTAAATTTAGCACAGAGTTGTTTGACATCTTTATTTTTGAAATTAACACCATTATCTTAAATGATAATATGAGGGACACTAAAGTGGAAAATGATTTGATGAAGGATAAATTTGGGCATGGTGGTACTGATGACATTAATAAGGGGAATAGCCTCTACGCACTTGGTAAAATATTTTATGGTTTTGATTATAAAGACATGCCCATCTTGAGATCAAGGTAATTTGCCTATGAAATCTAATCCCCACATGAAAAATGGACAGGGAGATTCTACAGTTAGAATCTCGGATGGAGTTGAATGAATTAAATAATCATGAATCTAGAAAGAAGTACACTTTTGAGAAAATTTGATGGATTCCTTTTCAAGAGTGGGCCAAAATTATCCCATACATAGGTATTTTCAGGCTATATCATGTCCACTACAGTGGCCACCACAAATGCCCCCATGTGCTTCTTCAAAAATAGGGGGAACCTCATCATTTATAACATAATAGAGAAAGGTACCTTTAGGATTATAATTATATATAATGTTATATTGAAATACATACTTAAAATCTTATTTACGAATGGAAGTATTTTTGTGGGAATCTAGGTTGGAAAGATAAGTTTGGTGTTCTAAAAATTGAATAATATCTTTATATCATGGGCTTTGTCAAATGGTGATGACCTTAATGTGGCATATTAGTGAATCATTTAGTTAAATAGAGTATGGATATTTTCTTATTTGGATAATAAAAGTGGTATCGGTGAGAACTTGGTGTGGATGGAAGAGATATGTTGAAGAATTGAGGGAATCGGGAATAAAATTTTGATCTTGAGGGATAGGCTCGATGATAAAATAAATGAAATATTTGATGAGAATAGTTAAAATTTGATGATAATAAATTATATTATCTCTTTTACATTTATAATTACCAATGAATTGGTGGTAAATGAGTTTGAAATTGCCTAAAGTATGTAACTATTGGATATCTAAATCTAGAGTAGCTCTCATACCTAAGATTAAAGCTTCCTACCTGGCCATGTTGTTAGTGAAATCAAATGCTAAGTGGAAAGCTAAGGGGATGATTTTTCTAAGAGGGATTATGAGAATACAACCTACGTCAACTCTTTTAAGGCATTTATCACCATAAAAAGCAAGTGTCCAAGTATCCTCATGTAAATTAACTTTAATTTTGGGAAATTATTCAATAATTAATTTTGGTTTAGTAGTATTGGAGAGAATTGTGGTTTCATCAAGATTACTTGCTTCAAGATTGATAGTGAAGTTATGAAAGTAATATTTAAGGGGTATGTCTTGATTAAGACCTTCAACATAGAGGATATTTTCATTAGGAAGATTATCTTGAAGGTGGTTGGTAGCAAGCATAGGATCTATGACAAGTTGATCAGCAATGATTTGTCCTTTGACAATTTTTTGAATGATAATTCTGAGATCAAATTCCATGAGGACCATCCACTTTCCATTAATGTCTCTAGGAAGAAAGTATTTAGATAATAAGTGATGAAGGTGATCGAAATGAATGATAACATATGTGGTCTGATAAAGTATATAATGTTGAAGGTTTTTTAACTACAAAATATATGGCGAGGAAATCACCTTTGATTTTTGTATAATGTTTCTTAAAATCAATGAGGCTTCAGGTGCTATAATATATGGTATATTATCTTTGAGTATCATCATGTTATACAAGCATTGCCCAACTAATATGGGTGTGAAATAAGTGTATAAATCAAAGGTCAATTGTTTGAATGAGGATGGAGAGTAGGTGGGTGAAGTAATGATTCTTTCATATTATCAAATACTTTTTGACAGGTATCTATCCATTCTAAAGCATTGTCTTTCTTAAGATACTTGAAGGAGTGGATATGGTAATCCATTTTAGGGATGAATCATCTAATTTCTCCAAATTTATTGAGATAAGTGAAAATATCTGGAATGGATTGAGGGATGTGCTGATGATGAAAATTGTACTGTCAATGAATCAACCCTTTCACCTATCATAAAGGTAAGGTTGAAATCATACCGATCTAATCGTAAGTGTTTAAAGTTTCATCTAATATCCTAAATATACAAGGGGGTTTTATTATAAGTTCTAGGAAATAATCAATAAGTTATCAAAGAAAACTATTTCATTATAACAATCAAAAATCTATTTTATCAAATTATGAATCAGTTAAAGTAAGAATATATAATCTATTCTATCTAATAGAGAAAAACTATTAATTAGATAATCTCTTGAAGAATATAAATCTGATTCAATAAGTATTCATATATTCAGTGATATTTCACTTCTTGTTGTAATATTCTCCAATTAATTTTAGAAGATGGCAGAAAGAGAAGAAGATAGATCAAAGAAAAGATAAGAGAATAAAAAATGTAAGAAAAAGACTGAGATAACAAATGACCAACTAATAAACTAAAAAATGCAAAATAAAACATAAATAAAAAGATAACAAAGCAAATAATCTAAACAAGACACAAACATGAAAGAGAGATAAATAATCTAAAAGAATAATCTATTAGGAAAATAAACTACTAAGGTTATAAGAACTAAGTAATACAAACTAAAAGGGAAAAGATTAAAAGATAAAACAAAAATAAAACTAAATCTAATAAAAATAAATTAACAACAATGAAATAGCTATTAATCTAAATCTAAATAAACAAAATCTATTAATTTAAGGACTTGAACAAAAATAGAAACTAATTAAAATAAAATCTAAAAATAAATTAAAGAGACTAAGAAGTATTAATCTATGAAATGATTATCAAATGACTAACTTTAAAAGAATAGAAAAGATTATTAATAAACAATTAAACATATAAAATCTAATTTAGACAACTATTCAAACTAAAGGATTAAATAAAGACAAAGACCAAGCAACATTAAAATTAAAATCTAAACAAAAATAATAAAATAGTAATCTAAGAAGGATTAATCATTATCTAAACAAAGAAAGAACAAAATATAAATAATAAATTAATTAAAATAGAAAGAAACTAATGATTAAAAACTAAAATTAGGAAGATAACCTGAAATAGAAACAAAAATCAGATTTACAAGAAATATGAAAGATTTAATTATATTAAAGTTAAAGTCAAATAAATTATAAAAGAGTATGTGAGTATCAAAAGGAGAGTCATCTTAGCTGGAAAAGGATATAATTATTGAGAAAACTAAAATTCTTCCTTTACAAAAACTTGAATGACAACTTTATAATCAAAATAAATCAATGAAGTGTTGAAAAATAGTGAAATGTTCATCATTATTCATGTTGAATACTTAGAATCTGTGTATATGACTGTAAATAGCAATCATCAAAGATGTTGAACTTAGAAAACCTTAGATAATCAGTACTAAATGATAAATAAAGTTGGATATACCTATGTTGCATAAACAATTATTCAACCATCAAATATATTACCATTGGGTCTATCTACAAAAGCGGTACTATCTTAGAATATTCACATAGAAAGAATAAAGATGAATGATTGACTTCAAAAAATATTTAATTCTTCAATACATGTTGTTCTTTTATCTTCAAATGAGTCATTGATCTCTTCTTATACCTTCAAAATTATTTTTAAATAAGTTATAACTAACTTTAGTTTGTTATTAGTTTATGTTAACTAATTGAATTTTAAAAAGTCAATTAATTATAATAATTATTAGTTAAGGATAGGTTTCAATTCAATCTTAAAAGTCTTAATTGATAAAGTTATTTTAAAATATAGATCAGGGGAACTAATCTTAATGGGTGGGACCCATATATATTAGTAATATAATATAATACACATTTTAATCATAAAATAAATAATTCATAAAATAATAAATCATATTCATATTAATCCATAATATGTATTAATTAACTTAAGCATATATAATTATGTCAGAACTCCAAAATTGTTGTATTTTTAGAATTATCAAAATTTATCAAAGTCTAAAAATCAAAGTATCAAACTGAAATATCAAGTTCTACCATGAAAGAGTTCATCACTAAAATAGAATTTATCCCTTGGACATCCAATAATCCTCTTAATTAGATAACACTTCAATCACATATTTGTCTTATTCATTGAAACAAACATTGTATTCCATCTCAATAGTAGGAAATGGCACTAATCTTGTCCCAAAATCCATGGTGCTATCATCAATCTCCAACTTGATTCTTTTCATCATCCTAACCTCCATTGGTGTCTCTGGCTCAGATTGGCTTTTAGCTCTCTTTTTTGTACTCCTCTTGGAAGGTGGAATGTCTATCATTTTTGTTTTACCAGCATAACCCTAAACTCCTAAATTCAATCTCTCCAATCTTAAGAGAGGCTCACTATCGGCACTAGATAGATTTAAGATATTACATTTCATGATAGGTTCTCTATGGAAAGGAGAAGGTACATCATAAAGAATGGACATGTTCCTAAGATCTTTAGGATAATTAGTTTCAACTTATAACTGTGCAGTCTGATTTACAAGTAGAGATTCAATAACAAGCTCAACTTTATCAACATTAGGATACTAGAGTGATAAATATTGTGGATTATTATCCAAATGATGGGATAAGTTACTTTAAGACGGGGTTTGGGCTCCAAACCTACATTGAAAGAAACCCTTGCTACCTCTATAACCCCTATTTCATGGATTAGCAATAAAATTACTAAGAATGTGCCAAAATTTAAGATCGAAAGCATAAAAATGAATGGAAATTCTTTATGAAATCTAGGTCTAAAGTTTCTTTCTCAGAAACCACCTCTATGAAAACCTCTAATGGGTTGGTTAGTATCACTGTTAGAATTTTCCCCCCATCCCCCATTATCATTACTCCTTACTGAACCTGATTGGTTCCACCCAAACATAATGAACAATCTAAAATACAATAGAAAAATATAATATTGGAAAACAAGTGTCCAAAGAAATAAAATTGAAATCTCTTCTATCATCAATAAACTAAAACTTAAACTTAAACTAAAATTTATCACACTATTTGAATCAAAATCTAAATCAACTAAAGTTTTCAACCAATAACTCAAGTCACATTTTCTTTATAGAATAATGCCAAAATGTTTGTCACTATATTTCATTGTTTCATAGACTAAGAGTATTTTATTATGAATCTAAATGAACTGAGTCCTTTCTAAATCTTATAAAATTGAGCCACCCAAAAGAGAAGTATCAATAAATTCTAACCTCAATATCCATTTTTAGAATAAACCTTAAAAGTTCAATATTTAGATTAAACTTCAAATAAAATATTCTTTTTTAAAATTGAGTCCTTAAAATTAGCTTTGCATCCTTTTGATACTATCCACACACACACACACACACACACACACACACACACACACACACACACACACACACACACCACATCATTTTCAACATAGCTAACTAATTCAATTTGAATTTCCACATAATAATTCCAAACTAAAAATAAACATCCTTATGACTTTAGAAATTCTAATATTTATAGATCACAAAGACATATAAATCATGATCTCCATAACATATCATCAACCTTTAATGCATAAGTAGACTATGATTTACTTTTCTTTTGTAAAACCCTCTGATGCAAAAAAAATAATTCATGCAAATCTCTTCAAAAACCAAGACCATATATTTAGGATAAAAACCCTAATTCATGCCATATCAAAATCCACACAAACTATATATTGTATCTCATCTAAAGTTGTTATTCGTGAATATGGACTTTTTAACATTAAAACCTGGTGCATGTAAAATATGAACAAATTGAACAACCCATTAAAATAACTTATCACAAATAATTTGAAAAGACTATCACAAGTATTTTGGTGACATATTTCCATAGTCAATACCAAATATCTTAACACTTTTCACATTTGTGTATGTATAAAAACTCTTTGAATATTCCAGGTAACACATAAAAATGAATATAGTTTAAAACCTTAAAATTTAAACTAATCTCTAACCAAACACTTTAGAGATAAAGAAAAAGTTTCAAAAAATTCATTCTCTATTTTCTATCTTCAAGAAAAGGAATCAATCTTTCATCCAGCCAAATTTATGTTCTCACAGACCCAAAATAGAATTATCAAAATTAGAGGCTCAACATGCCTATGAAATAAATTTCCAACACTTTTTGTATCCTATAGTTAAATGTCTAGCATATTTATACAATATATCAAACCCAAACTATTCATATTATTCATGGAATAGAAATTTTCTAGATGAAAATATAAAATCATTTATTCTTCCCAAATGTCGGTTCTCAAGAAAATATCAATCGTAGATTGAGTCACTTTCATAAACCCTAAGTCTGACAATAACCCAAACTGAAGAACATTTTTGAATTAAAAAGTCAACAATAAAATATTTTCAAGGATAGAACATATACTTCATATGTGTTTTTTTTAAACTAGAAAGTTTCAACCTTTTCTATCATTTATACAATTATGTGCATGACCAATAACAACTTTGAATATGCAAAAGACAAACTACTCAAATACTTAACAAAAACACTCATAATCTCTTAAAACATCTGCATGTATGAAAGTTTTTGAAAACTTTAAACCATATCCCATATTTCTTCACAAATGTAGATTAATTTGAATATTCTTTAAAAATAAATGCTTAAAACTTATATTCATCATGTAGATTCAAGTTCCAAAAAAATCCTCTTCACTTTAAACTTTCTCATTCATTACTAGGATATTTTCAATAATACTAATCAAAACTTGTATAAACATACCTAGGGTTGCTTTCCTAAAAAAATTAAGACTAATAACCTCCAAAACTTCTTCACAACCTCAAAGGACCAGAGCTCCACTTCCACAAATGAGCTTGTGAAAATGAACTAGAAACTAAGAATTTCAAGACTTTTATTTACCAACATACCTTCATAACAAACTTTGTAATGTGTCTAAATTGGGTTAGCCTTTATTTTCTAATTTCATACTTAGAAATCCTATTAATTTACTTATCGACCTTGACAAACTTAGCCATAACTATCTCTTTACACTATATCATTATCTAATTACCATTTTTTTAGGAAAAGACCATTCCCATTAATTCCCGTACCACCAAATTTATAGAAGATCTTGAAGCATCAAAGCCATAAGTTCACATTAAATATTTATTCCAACTTGGGCATATCAAGATGGATCTAAATACCAACTAAATGCTATCTCAACAAATGATTATGTTTTGACACTGCTTTATCATCTATCAAGGGGTCTTTAAGACTTTGTAACCTTTATGTAATCTCCATGATATACTTTGAAATTTTCCAATTTACCTAGTATTGTGGTCTAAGTTTCTTCAAACTATAGCTCATTCTTAAGCCAAGAACATATTTCATGATGACATTACTATTTTAGTAAATGTCAATATCTTAGCATAATGATCCTTTATGTCTTAAAAGCAAACTATGCAATAAATAGGCCCTCTTTTTAACTCATTTAAAATATTTCAATTTCTGGTAAAGTTAATATTATTTGAAAATTATGTAATTATTTCAAATAACTTATATGTCATATAATAAATTTATCCTTTTATACATAAACTCTTCATGCCTAGCAAGATACAAAGGATGATAAACATGCCTCAAGAGTTATGGTCATCAAATTCAAATATTCACTCAAATCCTAAAATAACTGAGACTTAGAATGATGATTAAGTCAACATGAAATTAAAACACAAATTTTGGCAATAAATTCATAGAACCAATAAATATGACTATAATCTATATAAAGTAGGATGGAAAAATCATTCAATAAAATGAAGCATATTGATACTTTAAAAATTTGATTCATACATCAAATATATACCTCCAAAATGGCTTTTAAATGTATAAACTTTAAATTCAATGTTTTTAAAAATTTCATATCACCATTATCTAATCTAAACCATGAATTAGATCAATCAAAATCAAGAACCATTATAATTATGTGAAAACTAAAAAATGCATTTTCCAACTCAAACTACCTCAAACTAAACTAAATCAAGATAACTGATCACACAACTATATATGCATATTTTATTCATTAATCCATAATGATTTTTGAAACCACTTTTAAACATTAATAAAATTTCATTAATCAATCATTACCATTTCATAATCAAATATTCATCTAAAATTATTATCAATCAATAGGGTCCCTGACACAGTTTTAGGCTTCATGATAGGGTTATTTCTATGGCAAAAAGTATATATTATTTTGAAATTTTTAAGGGGTGAATAAAATAGGCATAACATGATTGACATGTTTATGATATCATTAACATTGGTAGGTTCGACATTGATTCCACAAAAACAAACTAAGAATCCTAACAATTTTGTAGATGTGACACTGAAGACACATTTATAAGTATTTAGTCTAACTCTATATTTAATAAGATGGTTGAAGATGATGGAAAGATGATAAATATGAGTATTGAGACATTTGGACTTAGAAATGAGGTCATCCACATAGGTTTCTACAATTTTGTGAATAATATTATTAAAGATATGAGTCATTTCTTGTTGATAATTAGCTCCATCATTTTTGAATCTGAAGGGCATTTTAACATATCAATAGGTGCCCCATTCTATGCTGAAATATATCTTATGTTAGTCCTCGAGGGTATTTTTAATTTGGTTATATCTTGAGAAACCATGTATAAGAGACAACATTTTGTAACCAGTTATGGAATCGATAATGGCATCTATCGAAGGTATACATAAATTAGGAAGATGACCATAATACCTTCATCACTAGTTAAAGTAGGAAGATGACCATGATACTCAACATTTACTTCAAGATCAAGAATTTGATTACCATGGTGATCATATTTAGAATGTATTTAATGGTCATATGTGGCCTTAGCATCTAATGTAATCTGGGGAGAAGAAGGATTAGATAGATCAGATGGGATTAGCATATTGTTAGTTTCTTTGATGGTGAAATAATCAAATGTGATGATGGGATTTGTAGGTGCTAGAGAAGATACGATAATTTACAAAGGTTCAGAAGGTAGGATTTGTTTAAAAACCTAAGGAATATTGAGAAGTGAAGTATTAGTGGGAGGTGCATGACCTTCAGGAGCTAATTCTAAATCCATGGAAATGGTATAAACATCCTAGTTGAAAGTATGTATTTGATCTAAAGTTTTCTTATAATGTTGTAGATCTAAGTCTTGAGATTGATCTTGGGCCATGATGTAATGATCATCATAGGATGGATAAATAGTACATGATTGAGATTCAAGAGGCGTTTTAGAAAGTGAAATTTTGAGGTCACTAAACTTTCATTGAGACATGATTAGAGGATCTTCAATGATTTGGCCACTCCATACTCATAATAAGAGATGACATCTTCTAGGTAAGAAGGTGTTTGAATATTATATGGATGGGGAAATTAATGATCTCATCAATGAGAGGAATAATTTGATCACAAAGTAGTAAAGAAGGAGGAAGCCACTCTGATATATAGGGAGGTAGCATAGTAGTGTTGCAAATATGTTGTAATTCATTAGGTTCATCATCATCCAAATTAGCGAAAGTCACTTGTAAGTCTAGATTGATGTTGATAAATTTAGGTAAGGGATAACTATTGATGGTAGGAATTATAGGAATGAAATATTGAGATTTTAGATTAAGAAATTGAATACTCCAAGGGTTGGGATCAGCTTCATTCTTATACCATTTACCATTATGTAATAATTTGATCTATTGGCTACCAAAATAAGATATGGCCTTCATTCTATGAGTCTAAGGGAAACTGAGGAGTATGTTATAAGATAGGAGCAAATAAAGGCCCATAAGTTTAGTTTAAATGATCTTAGGTCTGATTGCTAGGGGAATCCAAATATAAAAAAGTGGATTTTGATTAGTTTTATCAAATTCATTATAGGTGAGATGGGTTTTCTTGAGATGATCCTTATTATATCCACGTTTTTGGATAAGCCATAAAGATGTCACATTAATATCAAACCCTTTATCAACTAAAAATCTAAAAATAAGGGTAGTATTAATGGTTATTTTAATGAATAATGGTGGATCATTGGTGTGAGAAAGGATCTCGTCTTTAATCATGTCATTTTAAATAAATTTAATAGAAGGCTTGGAAGAAGGATAAATGGACTCAATGGTATGTACATTGGTAGGTTACTGCTCAATAGAATGTGATTCTTCATCTATAGAAGATGGTTCTTCAATTTCTTGTAATTATTACATAAGGAAATTAAAATGATAACGGGAAGTAAAAACTAACTCCATAAGTGGAATCTATCAAGGCATGGATTTAAGTTCTTTGAGAAATTTATAATGGGATTTATAAGAATAACCATTATGAGGTTTAGAAGGTAAGGTAGATTTTGAAGGAATGGACATTTTTAGGGGTATAGAAGAAGAAGGTAGTTCCTCATTGGCTTTTAAAGCTAAATAAGTGGTTTTAGTATATTTGAAAATTTGTTCTTATAAGGATGGTTTATTAGTTTTTTTATATGATCTTTGTGAGCTAGTTTACAGTGATAATTAACCTTAGCTATGTTATCATTTTGAGAATTTTTGTCATATTGGTCATAGTCAGCATTAATAGCACAAAAATACTTGGTATTTTGTTGAGGATTAGATGTTGAATTTTTTTTTCTATTATAATAATAATCTTTGGAAGCTTATCATTTTTGAGATGTAGTCTTGTACTCTTGATGATGAAGTCAGATCATGGCTTCATAATTGAAGGAATCACCAAGCATATAGGAGAAAAAAAATTTAGTAATCCCTTGACAAGTTTCATGGGAATGACCAATTTTGGAATTTAACCAACAAAATTTATTATGGTAATGAAATTTAAAAGGATTATTAGGATAAGTAAATGGTTTAGAGGGTGGTAAAAATTGTCCCATTTATTGAATTGGTAAATGAGAAGATGGGGGAGTATCAGCTTTGACAACTCCTAGTTTGGTTTGAGGAGTATTGTTGATTATGGTATTAGTATAAGTTTGATAATATCCTTTAAGTAATTTGGTATTAGGTTTGAATTTCTTCATGAAGAAGTCTTGACATTTAGCTTGGTAAAGGGCTTCGTTAAGCATTTGAGGAGTAAAAGTTCAAACCTTATATTGAAGTAAAGGATTTAAAGAAGTTATAAAGACTTTAAACAAATTCTCATCAATCATGTTATGGTTAGACTTGTGGGTTAGATATTTCCATCATTTGATAAAATAATGAGTTGATTCGGTAGGAGATTGATTAGCATTAATGAAATAGCTAAGGCAATTTTCAAGAACATCAGTATGTTGAAACTATTTAACTAAAGGATTAAATAAATCCTCAATTTTCTAGATGGAATTTTGGGGAAGTTGTTGTACCATTCCAATACATCATAATTGAATATTTTAACTATAATTTTAATTTTGGTGAAAGTATTAGTTTGGATCCACTCTTTATAAAGATTGTCAAATTCTGTGAGAAAGGATGTAGGGTCTCTAGTCCTATCATACTTGATAGTTGGAGATTATCACTAATATAAATGGACATGATAAAAGAAGCTAAAGGCTCATTTTAGATATTTTGAATAATTTTATTATTCATAATAGGTTTAAGAATAACTTTTCTTGAGGCATCTCTATGAGGGTGAGGAACAAGATTTAGATTGGCATGAGGATTAAGACTCAGAGGTTGATTATCCATATTAATCAAATGATATTGTACTTACATCATTTAAGAGGTGTTATAAGTTTTCATTATGTTCATTTTTTATATCAATTATGTGGTAAGTTGAGTCATATCAATTGGCAGATTATTGTAAGAGAAATCCCCAAATTGGTATTAGTGGGAGTATTGTTGGAAGGTGGATTACTAATGGTAATGTTAGATAGAATTATGTAAATTTCTCCCACATTATGTTGAAAATATTGAAGATGAGAATTGTATTGATAGGTACAAAATGTATTAGATCCACCTACTTCATCTTGAGGTGTGATTTGAACCATGTTACATGCCATAGATGAAGGAGGGGAAGAGGTGCTCCGAGAGTGAGGGTTCCCTTGGGAGGTAAAGAATGGGAGAAATGAATATCCCATATAGTGTCTAAATGGATTTAAGTCTTCCAAGAAGATTATAATAGGGGAATTCATGATTTTTTGAGTAAATTAATAGAATACTAAAGAAAGATAAATAAATAAATTGTTCAGATAGGAGAGTAGGATAAGTAATAAGAACATAGAGTTGACTGAGTGGACTATGTATTGTTGAAAAAGGGATCTAAGAAGATTATAAAGTCAACTAAGTTGACTTAGTAATTTAAACTAATAAAACCATAGTATAATAAGGATATGGGGTCAACTAGGTCAACTCAATATTATAACCTAAATAGCAAATGCGATACAAAGTTGACGAGGTTGACATATACTATATGTAGAAAAAAGGATAGACTATAAGAGACTATGTTAAAAAAAATGGTATTGTGCTGAAAATATGGAAAGATTTTTCATTTTAATTGATGCAAAAACTGAAATTGAACACACAAACAATTGTATCAATGAGAATGATCCAATTGGCACACAACACAAAACCTTACACCAACACTAGCCATTGTAAGTTTTTACAATACAACATACAATGAGCAGAGAGAAAGAAATAAAACAAATAAATTATCATCTTGAATGTTTTTATATTATTATAAAGTGTTATTTTAAGTGTGATAGGAAATTGGCTAAAAGTAGGGAACTAGAAAGTAATCTATAGATAATTTCAGGACATTTAGGCTGAAAGGGATCTATGTTGGCAATAGTACTGGCTTGGTATTGGGGCCTACCCCCTCACTTCATAATCCCTCAATGATAAATGTTTTGGTTTCTTTTCCAATATATAACACTAACTACGTGTTTATACTTGGCCATAAAACCAAGTCAACTTCCCCTTTAGTGATGAAATCCAAGTATGTAGGCCTTGGGTAGACAAATGTTTAATTACATTTTGAAATTATGTGATTTTATAGTGTGTGAAAAAATATCTAAATAGTGTAATAAATGGTATATTTAAAAACCAACTAATTAGACTACGTGATCTACTTTAAGCATGCAAATAACTAAAAATGAATGTGTGAATTAATTACTAGCATATAGTTTTTAATTTCTAATTTAAGCATGGTATAAAGTTAGTTCAAATGACACTATATGAAAATATTATAGAATAAAGTCAACAAGGTTATTATTATACTATAAAATCAATATTTCTTAAGAAACTAAGTTGACCAGGGCCACTTAGTCTTTTAGATATAAGATAAACTATAGAACTAGGTCGACCAAGTTGACCTAGTTTGATATAACATTATAGTTTTGAAGACTATAAACTTATGTAAAATAGAATTGTAATGAAGAACTAAATTAAAATAAAGAGAAATAAATATACCTTGGTGAGTGGGAAGATGTTGAGGATTGTAAATTTTCATTGAAGTGACTTGAATGATGCTTATAATTTTTGCTAACTATGTTGACTAGGTTGACCTAAATTTATGAAACCCTATTTGTTAAAGCCTATTAAGATGATTGAGTTGACTTGGTCAACTAAGTTTGTTATCAAGATGCTGACTATAAGACTAAGTTGACCTATTTGACATAGTTTGTTATCTAAAACTAAATAATACTCTATCAACCTATTTGATCCAATAACATGTGTTTGACGAATACCTACATATAAATAATAGAGTCATTTTGATGTGACTATGTGTTAAACCTATGCATAGAAGTTATAATTATACCAGCCTAGTTAGCCTAATATCACAAATATAGAAAAATAATAGAATGATATAAATGGAAAGTGTGAAATAAAACATAAAAGGATTAGGTTAACATTGGGTTCACCAAAATGTATAGAATGAGAAACACATTAGATCTATAAATCAGTCCTAACTCGGAGAAGATAGATCCTACTTACACTTCTAATTAGGGATATATTAGATAATCAAGGTCATGATCAATATGGATCTAGTAAATTAAATGAGATCTCTTACCACAATAATATCACTGGGGAGGTTTCTAAAGCCTCCAATCAAGCAAAATTATGAAATAACCCTGACTAGGTCCTATGTTTTCATATTAATTATACTAATAACAAGTAAAGTAAAAATTTAATCTAGTGATCACCAAAGCTTGTGGCACAAATTAGGGGTTGGTAAAAAATAAAAGTAAACATGCATAAGAGAATCATAATTAAGCTATGTATAGGTAAGTCCCTAACACATGAATAGGAAAAAAAATTATTATTTAAAATCCATTACTTATACTAATTCTATCTACTAAAGAGAGGAGAAAAGTTAGAGATACTTACCTAGAAGATAAACCTATCAAGACTCAATCTGTCCATTAGCAAAAGGTTCTTCACAAGAGGTTGTTATGGTTTATAAGGATCACTAAGAAAGTCCAAAACATCCAACGACTTCTCCAAAAGACTAGATTCTTCTCCAAGTAGAAACCCTAAGCTAGTATTCCTCAAGTAGAATGGTGGAAGAACATTTTGTAAAAAAATGCAAATGCATAATAACTCTTGCCTATTCTCTAAGAATGGAGAAATGGATTTATTTATATAGGCATATATAACCCTAAACCCTTCAAAAAAATTTGGATAATAAGGTTGACCTAGTTGACCTAGTATCATTATTGATAAACACTCACTAGGTCACAGACTAAGTTGGCCAGGGGATGACCTAGACCCTTAATAAGTTTTTTCAATAAGAGTACAAGGTTGACACAAACAACATAGCCATGTACACTATCAAAAAGGGTTTTAGGTTAATAAGAATGATATTGAAGGTGGAAAATGACTGGAGAAGTGTGAAAAAGAGGATTCAAAGCTTAAGGGAATGGTTTTAAGAATCGGTTGGATTGATAGTAAGTGAAAATAAGGGATAACAATCCTACAAAGCACCAATGGTCTACCCACCCTTTTTTTGGTACATCCCTTAGGGTACGCACTCAGATATATGGGACTCGATGGGTTCCCATAAGATATAAAGCATCATTAATTGATAAATCTTGAAAATATTATGTGTATATAGTTCCCACCTCTTCTCATTCAATTTAACAAGTAGATAACATGAGATATTAGTGACACTCATTAATCTAGTTTCAATTTCATAAACCACTTTATTATTTTCCATCTCTTCACAAATTTTAAATTAATATATGAGGTTTGGAAAACATATGTTTCTAACTCAGGCATCCACACTAATTCTTCAAATTAAGACTTGATCACTCTCAATTCAACACTTCTCTACATGCCTCAACAAGGGGGCAATCACAACTCCATAACAAAGACAAAATATGTATACACACTTCAATATAATATTTAATTTACTCTAATAATTTATTAATCACTATAATAAAATGGTTCAAGTGGAGACACTAAAATTAAATCAATAAATGCTAACAATACTAGTCTTTTTTACTTGAATTGGCCAACTCAACATTATAATAACCATTTATCCATATGAGATCCTTCCAAGTCCTACAAATATTATTAAAATATTTCATAATTCCTTAATTTATTCATAAAAATCTATAATTGATAGGTAATTCATTGTCGGTGTAGTTTCAGAAGCATCTGTGCAATCCAGACAAGTGCACACTAGGCAAACAAGGATAATTATACACCTATCCACTACTATCAACTTGCCTATGGGGCTCTAACGGATAGTTTTTAAAAATAGAATGCTTCCTAATGATATCCATTGTGTAAAAACACATCCATTATAAAAAAATAATTCAAATATTATCATATAAGAACATCAAGTGTCACTTCAAACCTCAGGTTACATTAGCTAACACTCTCTTGTAAAGGCAATTCAAAATCACATATCTATTCAAAAAAAATCCTTAATTAAATTTTATGGTAATAATATAGTGATTGGACAAATTAACATTATTTTATATTAGGTTGAAGCCATCCTTTGTCAGTCATTCTAAATATAAATTTCTAGTTGCATTCATCTATGGTCTTCCCCATAGGCATTATGTAATGAATGTGTGATTGTAATCCTTTCACTCTATGTATGAAACTATTAGATGGGTTTCATACTTAAATTTGATATTTATTGAATTATTTTAGAAAAATATTTAGTTGGCTTAACTCTACTCATTCTTAGAGGTATTGAATTTGAAATAAATAGGGCATATCTACCAAATGTGCAAAAGTGTAAAACATTTAACCAAGTGAATACCAAGTGGGGTAAATCAATAACACTTTACATGTATTTATAAATGAATGTGTTTATAATTTTAATTACCCAACCATTCAAAACATCTAAAAAGACATAAAATAATATTTTAATTTTTTAAATCTATCTATTATTAGGCATAAAATTTATCTAGCCTAAGTGGATAGAGGTAAAGTACACTCATATCTTCCTATCACATAATTATCAATATGGATCAACAACACATATCCTACACTAGATTTAGTTTTAAGATTATTTCAACTAGTTTAAGAATTTAAAATTAAGATTTCTTTGTAATAGATAACAACAAATAAAGGTTTAAACCTAGATATTTATAAATGGGTTAGAGGAATGTATTTGAGTGCAAGTCATGTGGTTTATATTTTTTTATGAATTACCATGTTCAATACCTATGATCAAATTTATGTGTCTACATCACTCCCACCTTCCATTCATTTTTTTATAGTAATGAAATCAAAAGAACAAATAAGAAAATGATTGAACTTAAGTGTGTATAACACACTTTGTCTCTAAGTAGATATTTCAATTGGGTAAGGAAATTAGTTTAGTAAACTGTGAAAAAACTAATGAACTATTAATTCATGCACATTTAAATTTGATACAAATAAACTTTGAAAATTTAAAAATTTAAGAGACAGCATGGGATGATGAATTGAGGAAAGCATTTCCTCAAAAAATGAAAATATACCCCCGTGTCATATTATCAACAACTATTTGCCCTTGTATAACCATGTTTTTATCAAAAATATATTTGTAAAGCATGTGCTCATTGATAATAGATTTGGATTGAATATATGTAATATATATTTCTTAAATTTATTAGCCTTGAATGCAATAGACCCTAGCCATTATAATTTCAATATTCATCATTTTGATAATATTCCACATCAAGTACTTGGTAAAATTACATAGAATATCACCTTCGGCCCATATAATCTCTCTATGGTATTTGAATTTATGCACAATGATCTTAATTACAATTTTTTATTGTCACTACCTTGGATTCATGACATGAATATTGTCCCTTCTCCTTTGCATGCATGTATGAAATTCAGTTATCAAGGGTATATCTATACATGCCCTTTGGATAAAGAAATTTTTAAATATTCTTATCTAGTGCATCCTATTGATCCTTATATTCCATATATGCAACCTTTTTATAATTAAATTCTAACATTTCCTCCAAACCTTGGGGTTTATTCTCTTGCACAACAATTAATTGACCCTTTTCCCTCTTCTATTTAACATAGTTTTGGGATTAAATAGTTATAAAATTATAATTAGACTATGGGACAAGGAATAGGAAAACATGTTAAATGTACCATTGATTATGTTTTTCCTTTCAACAATAAAATCAAAGCCATCTTTTGTTATAGTAATGAATCTACTTCTTTAGGCATCATATTATCAAGTAGTTCTTGATGTTTATATATACTTGAAAATATTGGTATATGGATCATGATAAAGTCAACCATGTATTATAGTTATCATTAGTATACTCTATGAGTTCATTGCTAACTCTATTTCACCTAAAATTCTAGAATTTGATGAATTTTCAAATGATGAGCCTCTTGGAATATCATTTTACATGTGATGATATCCCTTTTTTCACCATAAGACACAATTTACTTACCAAACCAATGAACATGCATATGTTTGATAAATTAATGATGTCATACCATAAGAACAATTAGATGGTCCTAATTTACTATTCTTAACACCCAATTTAAGGAAGATAAATTGACATTATTAATGAATAAATGGTTGCATTCCACTTTGGTATTGAAAAGGACCCACAACCAGTAATATTGGCCACCATATTATAATATGATGAAGGTAAGGCTATTTAGTAGGCTCTTCATGATTACCCAGAATTATTTTTATGAAAATAAAAATATATGCTTGATATTGATCCTATGGTGGCTTTGCATAACATTATTTTTTATCCTGATCACAAACAAGTCAACCAGAATATAATTAAAAACATCCTCAATTTTATTTTTTAGTCAAAAGTGAAGTTGAATGACTCTTAAATACTAGATTTATACATTTTGTTGATTATCTTGAGTATGTTTCCAATATTGTCAATGTAACAAAGTCAAATGGGGAATTTTATGTTGTAGGTATTAGTGCAATCAAAAAAAATCTCATCGTAAAGATGTCTTTAACTACCCGATATATATATGATCATGGATTTTACAAGAAGGTATAAAATTATATATATTATAATTAAATTTTATGGATATAACCAAATCAGGATTAATAATATTGATCAAGATAAAACATACTTTATCACACCTTGAGGAATATTCTACTATATTGCCATGCCTTTTGGATTGACAAAAGTAGGATCAACTTATCAACATGTCATGACTCATAATTTTTCATGATTACATTCGTAAAATAGTTGAATATTATGTATATGATTTTATTATAAAAATACAAACATCAACAACATCATGTTATCAATTTACATAAAATATTTGAAAGAATGATAAATTAGAATATCCATTTCAACCCCCCAAAAATCATCTTAGGAGTTACAAAAAGCAATCTCTTAGGTTTTACTATATCCCAAAGAAGTATTGAAGTTGAACTTAAAAAGGTAAAATCTATAATTCATATTCCACCACCAATGATCTTAAGTAAAATTGATTTTTACAATTATGCATTCAAGATATATGTCATTTTTTGTGCCCATTTATCAAAAGAAAACAATTTCTTTGACAAATTTACTTAATAAAGATGGAAATTTTGAGTGGGGCAAAAAAATTCAACCAAGTTTTTATGCACTTAACTAATATCTTTTTAATCCACTAGTCCTTATGCTTCCCATTCTAGATAATTCTCTTTTATTATACTTTTTAGCTACTGATCATACATTAGGTGATTTTATTGCACAACATGATGATACTCATCATGCTTATACCATTTATTATATCAGTCACACACTTCTTGATTATGAATAAAAGTATATTATCATTGAAATGTTGTGTTTAACACTTATTTTTTCAACCCAAAATTTATGACATTATTTACATCTTAATGAGACTCATGTTATTACTAAATTCAATCCATTTTGATACCTTATGGTAAAACCCAATTTGTCAGGATGCATAGTAAAATGGGTAATGTTTCTTATTGATTTTAATTTTAATTTTAATTTTGTCTCATAAAAATTTATTGAAAGAAATGTTAGTGCTGATCAATTAGTCGATACTCCATTACAATATATAATTCCAATCAATTGTTAATATTGAGATAAATTTACCTTTGACATCATTCAAAATGATACTTGGATCATGCATTTTGATGGGTCTATATGTTCCAAGAATCTGGAGTGGGTATTGTATTCATTTCCCCTCAAGGTTTTATTATACCCTTTTCTTTTCACTTAGGATTAAATATGAAGTTCTTATATTTGGATTATTAAAAACAAAAAAACTTAATATAAAATATTTACATGTATATGGAGATTCATAACTTATCATTAATCAAGTCTTATATATTTATCAAACCAAGGAGGATAAGGTTATTCATTATAAATATATGGTCCACTATCTCTTGGCATTATTTTTTCACCTTTCCATTTAGAATATCCTTGAAAATATAATAATCATTTGGAAGTAATGGCTAGTGTTGATTCTTTAATTCCAATCAATATCAATGATGATCATCTAATGTTTACCATCAAACAACTATGTAACCATTCTATGGATACAATTATCATTAATTCATTGGAAGTAATTTTAATCACTATAAGTGTGGATAATCATGAATGTTATACTGCTATCTATTATTATCTCTATAAATTTACTTTACTAGAAAATGTTAATGTGAGGATTAAAAACATTTACAGTGTCAAGAAATGCATTATTTTTTCATTTGTGGATCTCTTTTAAAACACTCTTTTGATGAACAACTATTATGATGTCTGAGTCATATCTAAAATAAAACAACCATATTTGATGTACATGATAGTGAATGTGTTTTGCACTTTAATGGTAAATCCATTTCTTAAAAGCTCCTATATGAATGATACTATTAGACAATAATGAAAAATTAATTCTATGAACATGTCAAATTATGTTTTCTTAATGTAACAAACATAGTAATTTTAATCATGAGCCATATAAGTCATTGCAACCTATAGTATGCTCATGGAATTTTTCCTTTTGGATGTTTGATATGAATGGGAAAGAAAAGCATGAATCCTCTAAGAGGAATAATTTCATCATTACCACCACTAGATATTTTACAAAGTGGGTAGATGTTATCCATCTATAGTTCACTAAGGGTGAAGATATTTGATATTTCCTTATTATGCATTAAATTTCCTACTTTGGGTACCATTGCCAATTATCACAGATAATGGTTCCTATTTTAAAAATAAAATAATAAAAATATTTTGTGCTAATACTTCTTCCTATCCACAAGAAAATAGGAAGGCTAAGGAAACTAATAAAATAATTTTCAAAATATTAAGCAATATGGTTGAAAATCATGAATCTAATAGGTATAATCAGATTGTTTACACTTTATGGGCAAATCAGACACATGTTCATATACCAATACAAGCCATACCTTAGTCACTTTTTGTGGAACAAAAGTAGTGTTTCCTCAATACCTTATTTACATGTGTCACTAAAGTACATTATCAAAGATAATTAATATAGAGAAAAACACCTACATTAATTAAAAGAATTATAACAAATGAATACATGCTCTCAAAAAATTTATGTTTTATCAAGTACACATTACAAGAGTATATGGTAATAATATTCTTGATCTAAAATTTCACATTGGTGACCTTGTCCTCAAATAAAATAAAAAAAATAGTAATGTTGATAAGGAAAACAAATGAAAATTTAATCCAAATGGTTTGGGACCATTTGTGGTTACTTAAAATATCAGCCTTTAATTTTGTTGTTTAGTTACACTTGAAGGCAAACCTATTAAGAATCCTATGAATATTAATCTAAATCATTATTTTAAATAGATATTCTTGTATCTTTCATTGATGCTTGCTTATCTTTTAAAATATGAAAAAATAAAAAAAACATTCCTAAAAATATCAAAGAAATAGAATATTTGTAAGAAATCAAAATCATGACAGTAGCAAAATTTTCATGTTGTTGGATATATATTTGCTTATGTCAACTATCTTTATATTTCAGTAATAATATGGTTTCCCTACATAATTCTTGTCAAAATATATTTGAGCATGAAAAGGGATAAATTTCAAATTACAAAATAATCTTCATACATAGAAAAAGATTTGCTAATCATAAATTTTCATTTGTAGTCAATTTAGACAAAGTTGTAATAGTAAGACAATGGTGCACTACACACCAGTCCTCTTCTATACACCTATCACTATGCATATTTACAATCTATTTTCAAATATCAGTCAAGTTTCAAGCTAAGACATATTTTTATATGGCTTCCATTCTAGTCATTTTTTTCACCCGATGCCTTACTTAGTCGAGGGCATCACATTTTTTTATGCAAATAACTTCTAATTTTTACTTATCTACATCGTATTTTTAATCTTCACATATGTCTTTTTGAATATGCTAATTATTAAAATAAAATATATATACTTATGCTTAACCTATTATAGTTTCATTTATTATGTTTTTTTGTCATACACTTATTTGACTTTTGTGACATGATTTAAAGTTGTCTTTTTATTTCTATGCAACACATGGCCTTTTATATGTTCAACATAGACCTTGCTTGTATGGCATAAGATAATGCCTTCTGTGTGTCCTTTATTGCTCTATGTTTCTATGACATTTTGATGTCCTTTATATTCATCCTTCAATATCAATGTATGATATTTATGAAAAACATATTTACAATCCTTGCGACATCTTACATGTCCCTTGTTTGTAGCCTCTAGGCCTTCTTTCATGATAATTTTGTGAATTTTCTTACATGTTTTCTATTTAAATATTATGGTGCCATGATTATTATCATCCACTACTACGCAGCTAATTATCTTTTTGCAGCTCCATGATACATATCATTCACATATTATCTATGTGCTTCAACACTTCATTGTTTAATATACTATGTTTAAAATACATATGAAACAATTTCAAGTTTTACATGTTTCATTCGTTACTAAAATGTTATATCAAGCTTAAATGATGCAAATAAAGTACACAAAATTTTCAAAAGGTCCAATGTTACATCTATAATTTTATAGTATAAATTCAATATATGCAAATGCTATTACATTTTTATCTATCTTTGACAAATGTTGTGACTTTTTATTTTAAGACAAGTGATTGGCAATAAATCACCCTCAAATAAAAATGGGAAATCACAATGGGATTTTACTACTAGTATATTTTAAAATATGACAATTTATAATGTACAAAATTCAAAATTTTCAAATTATGGGGGAGTTTAGCTTGCTTATGTACTCCACTCATCTATCTAGTTGAGGATAGACACACTTTTGTAAAAACAGTTACAAAGCTTCAAATAGTTTTCAAAATATCATATGTGACACTTTACATAATACAGGGGGCATGATATATATTCATGACCAATTTGATACTTTAAAAAAATCAAAAATTCTCTTTTTTGAAAATTAATTATAAAGTTTTCAAGAGTTATAGTTTGAATCTAGATCCATCAGCAATGGTAGGAATCATATTTTACAAGTGAACCAAGTTTGAGATTAGTGATGTTCCACATCCTGGTTACACTTTGGAGAGTCATATATCAGTTCCCACCTATTCTCATTAAATTTAGTAAGTAGACTACATGAGGGCTTAGTGAAACTCATTGTTTTAGTTGCACTTTCTCAAACCACTTTTTTGGTTCCCATCTCTTCATATATTTTAAAGTAATCTATGAGTGTTAGAGAATATATATTTCTAACTTAGGCATCTATACTGAATCTTCAAATTAAGACTTGATCACTCTTAGTTCAACACTTCTCCACATGCCTTAAGAAGGGGGCAAGCACAACTCCATGACAAAGACAAAATATGTATACACACTTAGATATCACATTTCCTTTACTATAATAACTTATGCATCACTATCATAAAATGTGGCAAGTGTAGACACTAAAATTAAATCAATAAATGCTTGACAATACTAATACTTTTTATATGGCTTAGCCAACTTATCATTCTGATAATCATTTATCAATTTGAGAGCCTTCTAAGTTCTATAATTACTGTGAACATCTTCCATACTTCCTTAATTTGTTCCTAAATATATGTGATCAATAGGTACTTCACTTTCAGTGCAGTTTCAAAAGTATCTATCCAATCTAGACAAGTGCAAACTAGGGAGATAAGGATGTATTATACACATGTCCACTAGTGTGGACTTGTCTATGGGGCTCTAAATTCTAGTTTTTATAAATGGCATGCTTCCTAATGGATCTCCCTTGTGTAAAAACACATCAGTTATTGAAAACAATTCAAATATTAGCATATAAGAGCACACCAAGTGCCTGACTTCAAACCTCTTGTTACATTAGCTAACACTCATAAAGGAAATTCAAAATCACTTATTTATTCAACAAAGAACCTTAATGCAGTTTTACAGTAATAACACAGGGATTAGCTAAGTTTACATTATTTTATTTCAATTTGCGGCCATCCTTTGTCAATCATTCTCAATATAAATTGCTAGTTGCATTCATCTATGATCTTCCCCATAAGGAGAACTACATTGGTATGAGGTCCACACAAACTATGTAGACAACACTCAGTCAAAAAGTGGTTTTCTGAGGATAGCTCAACCATATCCCAATTCCCTACTTTTTCTCTATTTTTTGCATTTGATCTTCTTTATTTCCTTGTTCATGTTAGGGATTTTCTCTTATAGGTGATCCATGCATCAAAATAAACTCCATATAGAATTAGTTAATCTACAGATATAAGCAAACAACCTCAAACTCTTAATATTTAATGCACAGTCAACATAGACAACGCCAAAGTAGAGGACAATGATGCACTACCTTCCTGTTTGGATACTATGCTCTTCCCTAAAAATATGTAGTGAGGTAATTTTTTAAAATAACACTATGTTTATAGGTTATTAGTAGTGGTTTTGTAGAGTCACAGTCATCAAAAACATAATACAAAAATAATAAATCAATTTGTAAGGACATTTATCTACACCTAACTCTAGTTGCTATTTTTAGTAATTTACCATTTGTGTAAATTTTGTATAACATTTTGTTTTTACATTAGGTTTCTTTATTTATCTCTTATATCATTTTATAAAATTTTAGAGTTAATTTCTATCACATAATTGAGTGGAAGGATAAACAATTAGATGGTTTGAACTTGACACTTTAGAAAGCATTCTTCAAACATTGAGTTTTTGGTATCATTTTTGTCCCATAGTTGTAAACTATTTTCTACTGTTAGATTTTTATGATTATCTTCAAATCATCACTAAAAATAAAATAAGTATAAATCTTACAAATCTTTTTCTTTCTCTAAATTTAAAAATAAATTAAATTAATTATCATTCTCTACATATTATTTATTCTAAATAATTGTAATATGAATATTTATGTTGCGCGTTAATTCATTTCTCCATATTATAATGTCACATATAATGCTTAATCAACTTGAATTATAAAGATTCTCTATGCCAATCGCAACTTTACACAAGCACCTTCCTAGCTTAGTAATGCTACACCTAAATTGAAATCAATGCGAAGAAAAACCACATGCTTCTAAATTGAAATAAGTATGTTCTCTTCATGAAAGGTATGGATACCGTAACTCCAATTATGTCTCTCTTAATCTCAATCCTTCTTCAAATTAGTCATGACTAAAGTGACCGAGTCCATCTGAGAATTTGTAATTGTAAGCATTTAAAATTTTGATTCAGTATATATAGTCGTTTTCAGGTAAATAGTTCAGTATATTCTACTAGACGTTCACACGTTAATATAAAAATGCATTCAAAGCTATGATATTGTCTGGCAGCATCAACCTGACGATAGGGTTTAATATACAACGTGCAGTTATCGAATTCAACAGCCATTTTGTACGGAACTTCAAACTCGTGTCATTTATATTATATATGACACAGTTGTAAATGAATTTATTCTCTTCAACACGAGGGAAGACTTTTCTGCATCATTGGCATCATTCACAAAAATCAAATATGTGAAATCAAAGTCGGTAGTGTTTGCATCATCCCCTACCTTTAAACTCCTCCCGTTTATGCTTAATTTGGCCGTGAAACTTTTAAAAGAATGATGGCTAATTAGCACTGTGGAAACGTGACCGTCACGCATGTCCCATTGAAAATCAATCAGATTGCATTTCCTACCATTCCTACCGTGCATATGAAGAAAGCGAACTGCTCGAATGAAAATTTTCATAGAAGTGATGAAATTTCAGCATAAATTTTAAAGCCGATAAGACGTCTTTCATAAGAGCTTCGATAATTTAATTTTTTTTTTTCATTTTACGTAACATTAATTAGTATGGGTATCATCTATCTATTTGTTGAATAGAAATATATACGCATCTAAAAATGGCCCTGTCTATTTATTAATTGTTAAATTTGTAGAAATTTAACTTCTTGATGTATTTGTTGATTATTAGTTCAAATTCAGTATTATTAATGTGTTTTGTCAACTTTTAGATAGTTTCTAATGCCTCTCAATATTTTTTATCTTTAATTTTCTTCTAAGTTGAACTTTTTTGTATGGAACATTTCCTACAAGAAGATATCTTTGCAAAACTCCATTCAAAATATATATGTATTCTCGAATTAGAAACCTAGGTTGCAAAATGAAGAACCTTTAAGTCAAATTGAAAGTTTCTTTTGAGAGGCATCTCTAGAGGGTGATATTAGTGTGTCTTTAGAACCCTATAATTTTGAAGGTGGCATTAGGCTGACTTTAGAGGTGAATTTGACATGAACTTAGAAGTGACCTTAGGTTTTAGTTAATGGGAAATATTTGGGTTTCTCTAGAGATGACGTCAGATTGCTTTTAAAAGAAAGGTTGGGGATGTTTCAGATGTGAGATTGGAATGACTTAGTTGATGACTTTGGGTTGGCTTTATTTATGAATTTATGTTTGTTTTTAGAGGATTGGTGTTGAGGTGACTTTTTTTAAGCTAAGGTTAAAAGTATGGGTTTTGAAAGACCCCATAGCCTTGTATATTGGAGAAAAAAGAACAAAAAATGAAGCTCACTAGAAAGACCTCTACTTGCACAAAATAAGGATCAAAACATTAAACAAGCAACAAATTAACTATTAATATTCATACTTGCCTTCACCCTTCCTTCTGCAAACAATCAAAGAACATTCAATGAACATGTATCAAACCAGCTATCATAACTATTCAAAACAACCTGCAATCCAGTCTTCAACGTTCAACAACCCATCTAAAACAATCTACCAAATATCAACAAAACTATATTCTTCCATATTTATATAACTTTTTAGAGCGTATGATCATATTAATTAGTTCAGAGGCCTTTTTAAGACTTCCCCTTTTTTTTCTCTTGTACAATAGTCCAATCCACCTTATCTTCAAGTTCTAATTCTCAAAAAAAAGAGACAATATTCCAATCCACCTTATTTTAAAATGGAGCATATCAATATATACACAAGTAGGAAAAAGACATAATTGATATATTGATGAAATTTTGTTGCATTTGCACCTACGAATGTAATTTTGACTATATATAATATGATTTATGGTTCAATCAAGGCCAGTTTCATTAAAAATGAATGAAAGAGTTGATTGTTTCAATGGTGGATGCAATTCTAGGGCCAACTTAGATCCTTAATGAATTAAGGGAAAAGTTTCAATTATTTAAATGAAATATTCAATTGTTTCAATGTGATTTGACCCTTAGTCATATCCAATTTCATCAGACAATGAAGCAAATAGTCATTTAGTTCAATGACAGGTGCAAGTTTGACATGTATAGGATGTCGTTTGAGGCTCTATAAACTCCAATGTCATCATGTAACAATGAAATATTCGATTAGTTCAATTGTTGAGGCAATTAGGGTGAATATGATCCATTGAACCTAATTAGAATTATATAATGTGATTTGAGGCTAAATTGGCTTTGATTTCATCATATATTGAGCTAATTAGTGAAATGGTGTAAATAGTGACACAATTCTAGAAATATTGAGCCACATTCAAACATAGTTTAAATTGTATATGCTATGATTTTGAGATAAACTGATTATAATTTCATCATATAACAAATAAAATAGTTGATTCATTCAATCATGGAGGAAATTAAGGATAATTTGAACCCCTTCAACCTAATTATAAGAACATGACATGATTTAGGGTTAAATTAGCTTTGATTATATCATGATTTGATTCAATTAGTCAATCATTGTAATTAAAAACATGGTTTGTGCCAAATTGAGCCTTGTGGACCTAAAGGGTGGATTATGATATAGGGTGTAGGATTTAGGGAACTATAATTAGTCAATGCAGGTTAGACAAAATTGAACTCTATAAACCTAATTTTGATTATATAGGATGTAATTTGGAGACCAATTGACCCCAATATCATAACAAAATAAATTAATTTATCCATTAATTTAATCACAAAGGAAATTGGAGATAATTTCAGCCCAAGTTAAACCTAACTTCAAGAGGAAGACAACATTTTGGGATAAATTAGTCATGAATTGATCCAATTAGTCAATTGGTGTAATTACACATGTGATTTGGGCCAAATTGAGCCTTGTTAACCTAAATTATGGATTAATTCAATCCATAAGATGTAACATATGGATTAATTACCCTTTTAATTATTTAAAAATTTCAAATACTAAAGTAATTTAGGTTAATAAGAATGCAATGAACTTAAATACAACTATAAGATGTGATTTGGGGCTATAAATTAGCTCATATTTCCTCTGTATATCAATCCAATTAGTTGATTATTATAATAATTTATGTAAATTATATGAAATTCAACCTTGTGAATCTTGTTTTGACTATATACGATGTAATTTGGGGTCAATCAACCCTATTTTCATAACACCCTAAAACAAATATAACCTACTTGTCTAATTACAAAGTAAATTGGGGTCAATTGGATCCCCTTCAACCTAACTATAAAAGCTAGATATGAATTAGGGCTAAATTATCTCCCATTATGTAAAGAGTTGATCCAATTAATAAATTGGTGTAATTGGATATGTGATTTGGGCCATATTAAGCCCCATGAACGTAAATTATGGCTTATGCTTTATTATTTATGGTTTAGGGTTACAGTTAGTTTCAATGCAATTGAATCCCATGAACCAAAACTTGACTATATATAATATGTAGTTTTTGGGTCTATTGACCTTAATATCATAACAAAATAAAGTAAATAGTCCAAAAAATCATTCATAAAGGAAATTGGATCCAATTTGAGCCCCTTTAATCTAACTAGACAACAACATGACATGATTTGGTGCTAAATTAGTATGAATTGACCTAATTAGTCAATTAGTGCAATTAAAGATGTGATTTGCCGCTAAATTAATAATGAATTGATCCAAATATACAATTGATGAATTTAGATATGTGATTTAGGCCAAATTAATTCTGTTAAACTAAATTATTGCTCAATCCAATCTATAGGATGCAACATGTGGTTGACTAGACCCTAGAATTATATCATGTAAATGCAAATATAAAGGTAATTGTATAGGATTGCATGACATAATAATATTACATAGTTTGGATTACATCACATAATCATATAAAAATTATTATATAACATAATATAATCATATATCTTAACAATATGATATATGGAAATATAGAACTAATAGATATAACACGTATGAATTATTTTTTCATTAGAAAAAACTCTTTATCCAATGTTTATTTGTAAGTTTTTTTGAGATTTTTTATTCCACTTACATTCTCTTCACATTTTGAGCTTTAAATAACAAAGACAAAAGGAATCAAAATTTTCTTTGGGACCCCGCCATCAAAATGAATCTAATATTTCTTTGTCTAGTCATGGGTGACATTTCTCATTGAAGGAAGAGGAAGTAGTTAAATCATAAAACATCAAAAAAATTAAAATATTTGAGAGTAGAAGAAAAAATTTGAGTTCAAAAAATTTTCTCAACAAAAGGTATAAACGCTATCCTTAATGAATCAAATGTCATAGATAATCAAGAAACTAAGATGAAAAATTGAGTAATGATGATGAATGTTTATGTAATAGTCCAAAATATGATTCAAGTCCACATTTAAAGTTTAAAGTTTTTAATTTTTTTAGTTATGGTCTATGAATGATGATTTATCCCCTAACAATGAAGAATAATTCATGGAAACACATAATTATGAAAGTAACAATGAATAAAATGCCATGTAAACACTAAAAAATGAAAGTAACAATAAAGAAACTAGTGGTGAACATAATGATTTTGAAATACCCAATCAACAAATTCCCTCATTAACAACACATCCAAGGATTATGTATATAAAATGCAAGTACTTAATTGAGGTTGATGAAAATATTTTGAAACCAATGCATAACAAAATGTTTAAATTTCATTCAACAAGACTAGACTAAAAAAATGAGATAGTTTTTTTTGATAAATTAGATTATGATAGTAAAAAAGGTCAATTATTTGTTTCATTAATGAAATTGATTAACATAAGACCTAAAAAGATTATAATGATATTTTTTATATAATTACAACTCGTGTCATATTTGGTCAAACATGGAAAAAATGATTAATTTCAAAATCTAGCTGAGCATTGGAAAAAAATAGAATAATATTAATGAAATTGATTAGAAGATTCCAAAGATTTAATGATGCCAATACCACTAGTTGTGGGCATTCTCTAGTAGACTTCCATGAAATGACAAGGATATAACCAATGATATGAAATATTTACTTGCATAATTTTGGAAAGATAATATAAGATTTTCATTGAATATAAGAGATGTAATAAAAATAATAGTTGGTTATCATAAATGTGAACCACATCAAAGACCTTTCTTGGATATGAACCAATGAACATAATTAAAATTTAAATTTAGGTAAACATATCAATAAATTTTTATTATTCAAATATATTTTGATATGGATAAACCATTTTTTATAAAAATAAATCACATACACACCATTTGTTGTAGGCAACATATTGAATTTTGAGTGAACTATGATGTTTTCCACCATATACATTCTACTTTATATATTGACAACATTTTACAGGAATTTGGAATAGAAGTTCCACTAAAATCTTCCAAGAAATTTATTCCAACTATTTTTTTGTGAAAGGCCAAATGGATAGTTATTTTATAGCAAAGCATGTTTAGATGGAAATTACAGTATTTGTGGTGGATTGCCAAAATAAAAAAATTGTATCAATGAGGAGAGTAAAATTGAAATTGGAGAAGAATTAATTGGTTTGATTAAATACAACCTTGTGACTTATAATGTAAAATATATAAAAGAAACTAAAATTTACGATTTTGTTACAAAACATATACCTATTTTATAACAACCCCACTGGGTTTAACATAGAAAAACTTGCTTTTTTATTTAATCAATATATTATTGTATTAGGATTCACCACAAGAATATAATTAGTGATCCAAATATCACACTTTAATATTGTTAACTATAAATAAGCACATGACATATAAGGGTCATTGATCACTATCAATATATGAAACACATCAAAATCAATTATAAAAAGTAATTACAAATATCCAATCATGACTAGTATAATGATATGACCACTAATATGAAAGTACAGATAAGTAAATAATTACAAATCATCAGATAATATTTTAATAATAAATACAATACAATGTACAAATACAAGATACATGGCTCTACAAAGCATGAGTTTTCCAAACTCTCTATAGTATCTATGGCAATCTCATGTGTTGTCTCCAAATAAGTATTATTATAGGGAGGTAAAGCATCATCCAATCACTTTTACACACCAACCATGGACCATAGACATCCCACATAATTCTTCATTAGGTAATGGCCCTCCCTTCATGATCGAGTAGATAGTGACGATAGGAAAATATAGAGAGACAAGCTAGTACCCATGTGTTGTACAATTTATAAAAAGAATATGCGGTGTACCATAAATAAATATTTTATAACAAGATATCCCACAAACATATAAATCATACACATAAAATGATAGTGTTAACTAAAATTACTTTCTAATAGATGCTATAAAACATGCTAAATATAACATATATCAAAATGCATACATTTAGTCTATCAAATGTATGAGTGAATCTAGGCATAACAATTACAGCTTGTAACACTCAAGCATAACATATATTATAATTATATTTTTCAAACATAATACACTATTTGACATCTCATGATATCATAGTTTATTATTCATGAGTAAAACTACTCAATTAAAAATAACCACTCTTAAAATTCAAGAATCAAATGTCTCGTAATCTTAAATAATAGGGAAATAAGTATAGATTATATCAACTAGGTATATCTTATGTTTAGAATGCATAATCTAATCTCTATAAGTATATTCAAGTATATAAGATAAAAATTAATAATACAATCCATCATTTTTATGTACACACTATTTACTTCCAGGCAATCAGTCATAATATTAGTAGAGAATCAGATAACTCATAAACATGTTATAATCTTTTATTTAAACAACTCATTCCATTTCAAGGATACTACTTTGATATGATTGAAGTTTCTAGTCCTTTAAAAGACTTATGACTTATTTTAAACATCCATTTAGCTATAAGTATAGGCATATGACCCAATACACCTTTATATGTAATATTTTCGTATGACTACTTAAGTCCATATATAAATATGTTTATTATATTCTAATAATTATACGACAAAATATGTACCATATATAATCACACAAATGATATATAAATACTACATCAATAGTCATATATATTTTTCAATAAAGAAGTCCATATGATTTCATCAGTCATTATAACTTTCCTATTCACAAAATATATTGATGATGATAAGGGATTTAACAATGTAATAATCCTTCATAGTTTTTATCCCTAACTAAATATATTTTCATCTTGATATATCTCCATATACAAGTTATCAAGACAACATAGTCTTTCATTTCAAGGTTTACATATAAGTATTCAGAAATATCCAAATTGCTCTTATATGACACACACAAGTTTCATCAAGTACATAAATATATGAATTGCCCAAGGCTATGGTAATACTTTTAAATATCTATGCTATAGGAACACATCCTAATGTATTAATATACCTAAGTCATATATGTATACACCCTCATACATATTAATACACCCACGGTACATATCATACACAAGTTTAGAATGGATCAACACATAATACACTAACGAATAATTTTCAATAGGTATAAATGGACTATGTTACAATATACTCATCATTAATAATACATATATCCCATAGATATACTCACCAATAACAGAGCAATCACAATGTATACTATCCTCTAACCACTAGTTCAATGCTTAGTATTGTCACTTATTAAGCTTAGTGTGATATTAATACTACCATATCATTGAATATACTAGATAATAGTTATTATAATTATACAATAATATTAATCGATAATGTAACTAGAACTCATCTATTTAAAACATAATATAAATCAATTCACAATGGTAGTTATATCTTGATATTTTATACATTTGTAAAACATAGTTATTCAGATAACAGTTACAAAATAGTATTCTAGTTAGAGGTTATTTAATATAACTGATCATAGGTAGATGGATTCATCAAATCCAATCATTTAGTATTTATTTTATAGTATAATTTTCATCTTATACCGAGTTCTAATGGTTAACATAATGGGATTTTGATTAACATAATTATAACCAAATTAATAACTCATACTATATAATAACATATTATTGGTATATAAATATACATCTAATAACTTAAACTATATAATAATATATTCAAATTAATAACTCATACTATATAATAACATATTATTGGTATATAAATATATATCTAATAACTTAAACTATATAATAATATATTATCGGTATAGTAACTGTAATTCCCTATGTTTAGCATTTCAACTATGCTTAACAAATAATACTAAGTTATTGAATATTTATAATATTATAATCAAATCATATTATAGAGTAATTCAATATTCTAAAAATAATATAACCTTATTTTCTATTATAAAATAAATAGGACTATGTCATAATAACCCAATGATCCGTATAACTCATATATTATGGGACATAATAATATGGAGTTGTTTACTTTGGCAGATCACCCCATACATATATTTACTGCTAAGATATAAAGGAGAAAATGTCTACTGAGATATTTAGACATTCGTCAGATCACCATAATCATTACTGCTATTTATATTATGATCATTGCTGCACATATTATATATATACTCCCTTAATAACTCAACAAATTCATTCAGTATATTAAATTGGTTGGTTATTCAATTACTCATAAATTACTATCTATCATAATTTTCAATACATTAATATTTAGGGATATATTAAATTACTATATTTTTTTTACCATATCATTAATATTTCTATCCACTAAGCAGTATATCCATGCAACAAAGTTGTGTACTAAGTTGAATCAGCAATATATATCATTAATATTATCTGATATAATATAATATTAACTGGTATAACAAATAGTGATACTACTGTATGTATGATAATGTATATAGTGTGTATATTCACCTATATACTTATATATATATATATATATATATATGTATATATATATGTATATATGTGTATATATATATATGTATTAGCACTTATGTAAGACTATATATGTATACTCATTTATAAAATTAGCAAAGGATTTTGATAGCGCTATCCAAATATATTCATTTCTTGTAATTATATAAACTTTATAACAAGAAAATATGCATTCAGATATTTGTATGATGTTATCTTTAGATCACTGCATGTATCATATAAAACATTAACAGTTCTATATTCGGATATATATCTGAATGCTACAAATGATATATTCTTGTATGTATTGAATATAGTATAGATACATACAGTATATAATAGAATTACGATTGTATAGCTGCATATAATTAATAAAAATCATTGTATATGTCCATTCACTCTAGATATCCATCATTGTATATATATCTAATCTAGTCACTGCAACTAATAAGTTTCCCTAATTAATGTAAATAGTTGAACTAGTATAACACAAATATATATTATATGTGTATAGTTCACTATACTATTTTATATATATTTCATTATACATTTAACTTAATTATACCAATAAATAAGTAATGTGATTTAAGCCAATGCTAACAATAAGTAATCTATCAGTCATACGGTCATATATTATTCCATTGTTTAATTTAACAATAATCTTAGATTTTTCATACAGAGATCATGAGCTTCACACAAAATTTAAGACACCACCTACCATGTTAAACTCTTGAGCTATCAAGGCATTATTTGGTCAATTTTTGCTTGTTTATGTCCTTTCTTCCTCTTTTTTCTTTGGATGTGGCACTTCCTTTTTCCAAACTGCTATTTTTCTTTTATTTTATTCTTGTATGAATTTCTCTTTTATTTAAAGCTCTTTTTTTCTCTAAATATAAAATTCCTATTTTGTTTTTCTATTTATTTATGTTTTTATTTCATTTTTATTATTTATATACTTTCCATAATCTCTTTTGGTATAAATATATTTTTCTAAGTATAAAATATAGTTACTTTATTTACTTTATGAGGCTTTACATTTTTTAATTTTTTAATAATAAATAATTATTTAGTACAAACAATTCATCATAATGATTTAGTAATAATTCTACTAATATAATGTATTAACATTCTAAACCGGTAATTAATTAAGGAATAAATCATACAAGATGTATTTCACACATACAATAAATTAATATAACACACAACTAACCATTGTCTAGATACAACAACATCATAAATGCACTAATGCTAACAATTCAAACTATGCATCTAATATATTTTATTTAACATGGTGTATGTAGGGTTCTAAGTGTTCTTTGGTCATCGCCCAACATCTCCATCTATTTCAAACTCTTCGATGATGCTCTCCCTTCGTTAGGATCTAAGGGATAAATCTCTTATGTGTTCAACTCGTTAAAAGTAGGTAGTTAGTCCATAACATCATGACATGTATATCATATAATACTACTAAAATAATAAGTTAACATGATCTAAATATAATGAATATACACTACAACTAACTTATAGTAGTTAATTCGTGAAACCAAAGTAACATACTACTGTCCCATAATAGCATATGACTTATAACTTAGTTGGTAATAATTAAATCAAATTATAAACTATAGAAAATCCATGTATAATAAAGTAAGTTTGCTTAGCAAAAAATTAAGATGTAACATGTTTTAGAATTTATGGTCAAACTTAGGGAGAAAATTGTTTATGAGTATGCAAGACACACACATCAGGCTATATGGTTAAATAGGCATTTCAATCTCATCAAGGACACATTCTCACTTGGTTCTATTGTTTTAGTAGTCAACCTTACTGAGAGTTATACATTCAAACCACAAATGAAAATTCGGTCACAATATTACAACTCAATACATGTTTCCATAGTTATGTATATAACATTCATGCATGCAACTAATAGTATAGAGTAAGATCAAAAATAATTAAGGGAGTACCATTTTTATGTTAATTATGATCGATCACATAATAAATAGTATGTAAAAGGTTGTTTTGATATGTTTTATGGATAATTGAGTAAGAAGAATATTGCTTTCAATCAGCATTACACTTAGTCAAATAATTGCATATCACAATTCAATAATGCATGTATAATTTTCTGGTTGAGAAAGATGCATGTTACAACTAGTGTAGAACATATTTGGAGTTTCACTGAGGTTTTCCATGGAAAAGGGGGGCATGATGGTGTTGGACCATGTGTAAAAAGAGTTATTGTAAGAGAGGAGTTGAATTTTGAATATGGTATTATTTTGACTAAAAAACAACCATTATTAAATAGTGTAATGGCAAAATGGGCCATCATACTCAATAAAATTTTATTGTTTATAGATATTTTTGGTTGATTTAAGGGAGAACAATTAGCAAAGTATGAGTACTATATGTCTAAAATAAGATCAAGTGAGCTCCACTCATTTTGTATCTCAAATAGAGGGTTTTGGACTATTCGTATGAGATAATTACTATGTTTCTATTATGCATGCATGGACTCTATTTGAAACGAGTGTGAGTCACTAGAGTGGGTGGTTGAATAGAGAAACAAACCTCTAATTTCAATTGATAGATATCAGATTCCACCAAAATTACAACTTTATATATGATATTATCACATAAATTTGACTATGTATCTGATCTAGTACATCCAAGTAGAAGATTAATCATTATGTGCTATTTATTCTCATTATCTATTTTAAAAGCATCATTAAAATTTTATTTATTTGATATAAGGATTTTTTTAATAGTTATCATTGATGAGGACAATGAAGAGGGAACATATTATTACTTGTGTCAGTGTGTAGAGGAAAATAAAAATTCAACTCCCCTATTCATATATGGAGAAAATATTGAATATCCCATTAGTTCTATGGTAGTCATTTTAATTTGGCTTTTATGATATCTTATTAAAAAAATTAGATGTAAGGTTGTTTGAAGACTCTAAAACACATAAGAAGGTAGTATTCAAATTTGGTTATTGTAACAAATATTCAATTGGTCAAATATCATAGAAGGTTATTAAACATGAATCTTCAAAAAAATTATTAGTTACACCATGAATCTATTCTTGATACTATCAAAATTAGAGCTTATTCTAGTGGTTCATTAGATTGACATTCCTAGGTATGTTGACTCGTCAAATTTAGATGTGTTTTATTTTTCTAAATTTTATTGATTTCATAGGTAGTACATTTAAATTTCATTTTTAATTAGTTAATAAAAAATTATATGTTAGTGGTGACAAATAATCTTCTTTCTTTATGCGGTTGGCATTATTAGTAAAGAAATTCATTGTCTTGAAGATAAGAGATGTTCAATATACTTGTACTCAGTTATTATAGACATGGTATTTTTGAGGATGGAATGGGCAGTGTGTCTCTTAACCAAGCATCATAGGAATCCAGTAGCTTAGTCCCAGACATTATCCAACATGCAAGACATATTGGCAATGCCAATTTTGAGTCACAAAGCATCATAGGTAAACTTATATAACTACAACTTCAATATTGACAACATTTATTGTTAGTGTTTCCACACTTATGATGACTATTGAAAACACACTTTTTAGTAGATTTAGATTTCATGGTCATCTTATAACATTTCATTTTCCTCTACAAATGTTTTATAAGTGATGGACTTGCAATTGTAGATCTTGAAGGCATAAATTCTAGTTGTGGATGAGAACTTCTCTCTTCACTACCAAAAATTTGCATTTAAAAACCTACCACTAAAACTTATACCATGAATTCATATCCAAAGTTACATCAAATTTCTCCAGGGTGAAATTATAGTGCTCTGATATACATGTAAGGGTTCTTTTGATTCATCTAAATGACTTACAATTTCTATTTTATGCACATATGAAGTTAGGCTAAAAAACCTAATTTTATATTTTTTAAAGGGCATTCTTAAGGCTAGAATGGGTGGTGGTTTTATTAAGTGTGATTGGAGACAAATAACCCGTCATGTATGTTATCCACCAACCTGGATGTGTTGCAATGCCAGTTTTGAGTCTTGAAGCACTTGTGGATTTCTCTAACTACAACTTTAGCATTAACAACATTTTTTTTTCAATGTTTTCAGTCTTAAGCACTAATGAAAACATGATTTCATGTGGCTTTGTACATCAAGGTGATGATATCATGTGTAATTTTCTAATACATATGTGTTAAAAGTGATGGACTTGTACTTGTAGGTACCATAGGTAAAAATGTCAATTGAAGGACAATAATTTGTCTCTTCACTACAAAAATTTGTATTTCAAGAGCCATCACTACATATTTTGTGATGTATTCATCTCCAAGGTTTCATAAATGTACTCTAGGATTCTTTTGGTTCATCCAAATGACTTACAATTTCTATTTTATGTGTGCTTTAAGTTAGGCTTAAAAACTATATTTTTCTTTATTTGGGAAGAGCATTCTTGAGGATAGAATGGGTGGTAGGTCTCTATACCAAGAATTATTAGATGAAAATAACCTAGTATTTAATGTTATATGTCATGTCATACATGTTGGTAATGCTATTTTTGATCCAAAAAACACTTGAGGTAGATTTCTCTAACTACAACTTAATCTTTGGCATGCCAGTGTTTTTGTGCTTCTGAACACTAGTGAAAATAAGCTTTTAGGTGGATTTGGACACTATGGTCATAGGATAACATGTCATTTTCCTATAAATATGTGATTAAATATATGTAATTGGACATTTAGGTTTCAGAGGTATAAATGTCAGTTGGAGTATAAGAACTTGTCTCTTCACTATAAAAACATTGCATTTCGGGGCCTATCACTATAACTTGTGCAAAATATTCATCTCCAATGTTCAATTTATTTGATATATATTTAAATTAGATGCATTTTAAATTCATGTGATTATTCTTTTGTTTATTCTAAATGACTTACAATCTCCATTTTATGCATGGCTAAAATTAGGCTTTAAAACGCAATTTTTCTTATTTTAGGAAGGGCTTTCTTGAGACCAAAATGGGTGTTGGGTCTCTAAATTGGGCATGATCAAAGGCTAGTAACCTATTCCTAGATGTTATCCACCACCCCATATGTGTTGTAAATTCTATTTTCAAATAATACTACACTATAGGTGGAGTTATCAAACTATAACTTTAATACTAATAACATCTATTGTCAGTGCTTTCATGTTCCTAAATAATGGAGCATATACATGATGAGTAGAGAAGCTATGGATAAGATGAGTGTTGTGGAAAGGGAGAAAACATAGTTTATGAAAAAAAAACTAAACTATAACCAACAAAATACTCCAAGGCCTCAGGAGGCATTAGAATTGTAATCTTGAACTACTTTAAAGGGCCCAAGAAGAGTCTCCAAACAAGAATACAAAGCATATACAAAGAGAGAACATCCCAAAGGAGGAGGTAGAACATAACCACTTCATAAAATGTGCATAATTAAAATTTATAATGGAATCCAAAGAAGGTATGTAAGAGATGAGTATTTCATAATTTGTTTGAATTATACTTATAGTATAAATGTGGTATGTCTATAAATTCAATGAATACAAAATGGTAATATCAAGTTCAAAACTATATTACAATAGTGTCACAATGGCATACCCATTATAATATTTATAAATGGTCCATCCCAATCATGAGATGCACTTTAAATTAATATATGAATCTATCTCAAACATTATACTATTTTCTCCCATATAGTTTTAATTGTAACACATATTGAAAGATGATATGTTAGTATTAATAAATTACATGAAGGAAATATTAAATATGATCATATATAAATATAGCCATATAAACATCAAACTTAATTTTATAATAATAATGGGAACTTAATTATATGTGGAAAGATGATCACCACAAAATGTGAACATGTGTGTGTGTGTCTATAAAATCCATAAAGGCATACAAAATAAGAACATAATAGAATTTCATATGAATTACATATAGATATATAGTGTAATAAGCATACATTTCCCTATAGGCATACAAAAATTTACATCATATAGCAAAATAATAGAATGTTAGGTGAATGTATTATATGTATAGAACATTACGTATATTTCCATATATGAATACAAAAAATTACATCACATAATACATATTAATCATCAAATAGTCTCCTTCTCTTTGTCTTCTTCGAAGAAGACTCTCCTTGAGATTCCCTAACCATAGATGGAGATCCCTCAGATGCCTTGGATTCCTTTAAAATCTGATTGTAGGTCCTTCTATGCTCATAGCTCACCTATAGTTGAACCTATTCCAATATAAATATTATTAGAAAATTTCCATATTATAAATGCAATCAAGTTTATAAATTAATTTTATACTAAATTACCTAAATAATTTAAACATGCACTTACTATAATCTCATGGTCATGCATGTTGATTCCTGACATTTAGTAAGGTCAATGACAGGTTGTGGTGCATAAAAAATGTGTGAAATAGGGAATAAATATGAGGAGGTGTCCTACTAATCATCTAAATTAGACTATGAAATGCTGTATAAAAACTATGCATTCACAATACATTCACATAAGTTATATTTTCCCATGTATGCAGTAAAATTATTAAAAACAAATCATTTTTCATAATTTAAAATTTTAAGTTAACATTTACCTAAGTGAGTGCCTATGTAGATGACATTATAACATCAATGCATCTGTCTATCTCAACCTATAGAGATGGAAGAGTGTTTATTATAGTTATCAACTAAATAAACAACATCACTTAGTTTTTTAATATAATATTGAAGATATATTACAATGTTTTATCTTTTTTTAAACCCATAATTAGTTAAAATAAATTTCAAAAAACTAAAAAGAGTCTAATCATTGAATGGATTATCTTAACCTTTGAAACTCTTGTCACTTTCTTGATTTATTCCTTATCCTATATGCATGAATTGTCATTTGTGTGTTTCTTAACTTGTCTATCTCATACAAGTATCCTATGTGCATGGAAATAGATACACAAAGAGAATAAAAATATGAAAAAGATAAGTGTAAAATCCAAGGAAAATAGTCAAAGGGACCTAGGAATGAAATAGACCAAGACTATACTATTTAATAGCAATGTACTTAACTTTTGAGATCTTTGATAGATAGATTTAACTTAAGTTATTGCATAACATACATGATTCACACAAGGGAAAAAACATGAGAATTTGTAAGATAAGTATTGATAATATAGGTAGCAATGAAAATATTGAGAACTCAAGAAACATTATGAATAAGAGATGATAATAAAGAAAAATTTGAAGCATTAAAGTATGTTTGAAAAGGTGAATAAACACCAAAAATATGATTAGAATAAATATAATGAAAAGTATATCTTAAAAAAAATATGAGAAAGACATCATTAGAAATTAAAGGAGACTATCTAGAAGGTTGGTAATTATTAGGTTAGTGATTTTCTCTCTATACCTTTTGACACATCTCATGCATAAAATTTTCATTCACATCACTATCATTCATATTTTAATTTAAACATGTATTATTTTTAGTGAAGAGCATAGATATATAAAAATAAAAACATGTATATAGAAGATAATATTAACTCAAAATTTTACCTATGTATATGTAAACAATGGCTTAGTAACATCGATAGATGTACTAGTGGATGATCAGCAAGCTAGATTTGCATATGTACATATGAGCTAGAGAGGATATATAAATGTATTTATGGAACATGAATACATAGGCATCATTTCCTCTTACAACATAAATACATACAGTATTGAGCCAATCTACTACAATAGTTATTTTGCTTGTGGTATGAATGAGGTGATTAAATCACTCAATCTTGCTAAGTTTTTAGGTTAGACTTAATTATACCATCCAACCTTAAAAGTTTTATAGTATTAGTAAAATTTTTTTACTCATGCTCACAAGGTTATAAGTATGAATGGGTTGCATGCTTGAGCTAATCTAAAATTTCTGCTAGAAATTCATCTTTTCTCTAAGATTGGGGGAATGTTCATTCCAATATCTATTTCTCTTTATCTCCTTAGATATATGTTCTTTATATATTTGTAAATATTCACCCGAATGTTAGTTTTAGATCCCTACAATGATACATCTTTCTAAATAAATTTACCAATAGGCAAGGCATTTACATCGATACACATATTTACTCCTAAACCTTGCTCTTTCAATTTTAATTATTTTAAATAATTTTAATTATAGATTATATAAACTAATTATGTATTGTAACATGTCTTTGGTTGTAGGTTATTCACAAGAAAATAAATCAAGTTGGACTCATGTAAATGCAAGGTTTGTTATACACACCCATGTATGCATTTTTTTCCTTTAAACTAGTAATTTTATTACTAGATTAAATGGGGGGGGTAATGTTGACACTATTTTATGGATCATATAGCATATACTTGGCAAACTCAGACCTTGGTGATTCCTCCCATTTTTTGACCTTTCCCACTTTATAAATTCTTTATTTCACTTTATCTTGTGTCCCTTGGCCTATCTCTTGGTCCGACAAATCTTGTGTTGATGACCTAGAACTTATATCTTTCCCAAAATGCTTAAAACCTAATTTTATTACACCTCTACAAGTTTTGATTTTGCACATATTTTGTGTTACCTAAATAATATCATCCTAGATAGACCCTATGTTGAAGTAAATGTCATATTCTGACACAAATTTCTAGTAACCTAAAGTCATCTAATTTTCAAATGAAACATATCTTAATAATATTTCTAAGTTATTTAATAGAAGTCACTTATCCCAAGGGATTGATATAAATATAAGATAACCCCTCATTCATTCCTAACCTATGAAAATTATAAAATACCTAATTAAACTTATCAAGAAATTCAAATAAGAACTCAATAAATTAAAATCTTCTTTATTTTCTCATATTTTTATAGCATTCATAGGGATAAAACATACACATGTCTAAAGAACTAGAGGAGCATACCAAGATCTATATTTTCCATGTTACAAGATATGTCATTACGATACGTATTTTACACATATTACATGGTTTACACACTAGCTAACCTATAAAGGATAATTATATTACTCTGAGACCTTATTATGAGTATTGGATAAGTAGGCAATGCTAATTGATAAAGGGGTATTTGGGTTCAGCTCAACACCTTGTGCCCACTAATGCATTTTCCCCCAAGGTCACTATGAAGATGAAGTACTTGGGTTTTGACATTTTATGAGGAGTGGCAGTCCATGACCCAGATCTAAATACACTAGAGAAAAGGTGAAGACAAATCCAAGATCAGATAATAGAGTTGATATAATTATCCAAGGCTGATATTAGTGTCCATAGCTCCAAAATCACTTAATCCAAAATTTGGTGACCATTTCAAAACCCTCTCTATTATAATTTCTACTTGTTATAGATATAAAATTGATTTAGCATCATAACCAAATAATTATATTACTTATTTTTCATTTACATGTCTATAATAATCATAAGGTTGTTCTAGGATTATCATAATCATAATCAGAAGGTTGTGTGTTTGATTCATGTCATGTTCACCAAATTTTTAACCCTAAATTTATCTAAACAAGGTTATTTATGGTTAAATGGTATATGTATCATGAGTAAAAATGTGATAAATTATCTTTATATTAGGATAATTACATCCTAAAACTTAGATAAACATATACTTAATTTATTATGTTGAGATAAACTAAAATTGGTAAGTACAACTATGCTAAATATGGAAATAAAAATTAAGCAATGTACTTGGTTGGTTCTTATGTTAACACAATTTTATCTATGAAATAAATAGGAAGCATATTGTAATATGGTTTTAGAATATTCATCATATTTTATATTAGGTCCTACTAGAGCCTCAGACACTAGCATCAGCCTGGGATGGTTCTGTTGATGCTCTTATTTCAACATGATATAAGTGTTCTAGATAGAATAACTACTAGAAAAATATGTGAGCACATGGATGCTTCTAGGTTTATCTTAATATTCACTTTGGTTCATTCGTATTTGGGTAATGTATTGTCACTCCTAATAAATTTGTAAAACCCTAGTTCTTCATCTTCATAGTGACCTTGGGGGAAAATGAGTTAGTGGACATACAGTATCAAGATAACCCCAAATATCCCTCTATCAATGAGCACTGTATACATATCCAATACTTTTAAGAGTACCTTAGACTGACGTAGTTATCCCCTATGTGTTTTCTTACATGTAAATCATGCAATACATGTAAAGTAAGTACAATAGTGAGCTAGCTTGTAATAGAAAAATTAGGCTCTTAGGTTTTTCCATTAGTACTTCAAACTTATGCATGTGTTTTCCCTATGACTGATATGAATATATGATAAAATAGGTAATATTTTATTTATCAAGTGCTTGATTGAGTTCTTTGATAAGTTGCCTTAGGTTTTTTTGAGAGTATGGTAGGTTATGCTAGGTGAGGAATGAATGTGTGTTGATAATATATTTATATCAGTCCCTTTCGATAATTAACTCATATTAAACTAATTATGTTGTCCATTAAGATACATTTTATTTAAAAATTGAGTGACTTTAGAGAACTAGACACTTGGATCAGAGTAGGACGCCTACATCAACATAGGTGTTGTTCAAGATGATAGTGTCTATAGAATAGGAAAGTAGGTACATACTCAAAAACTTGTAGAGGTGGGAGATAAGAAAGTTTTAAACACTATGGGTGAGATATAAGGTTTTCTCCATCAACATCAGACTATTTGGACCAAGGGGTAGGCCAAAGGACATAATATAAATTAAATATGATACTTATGAAAGTGGGAAAGGTCAACAACTAAGAGGAATTGTCAAGGTCTAAGTTTTCCAAGTGTACAAGACTAAGGTTCTATAAAATTCATAAATATCATCTACATTTCCCCTCATTTAATATATTATTAAATTACTAATTTAAAGGATAATAAATTCATACTTGGGTTTGTATAACACACCTTGCATTTGCTTGATTCTAAATTGACTATTTGTTTGTGACCGATGTGCAACTAAGAGCATGTTACAAGATTCAATCAATACATATAATATAGAATTAAAAGTACTAAAAATAATGAAATTGAAAGAGAAATGTCTAGGATTACACCTATGTATTGATGTAGCCACCTTGCCCATTGGTAAGTTAATTTTAAAATGTATATCATTTTAAGACTATGAAAATGAGAATAGGATAAATATGTATTAAAATTAAATGTACATATATCTAATTAGGTAGAGATATATTATAAGGCCCATGCCCATAACCTTGGATAAAAGGTGAGTTTTCATCTGACAATTGAGATTAGCTCAACTATGTAACCCAAAAACCTAGTGATCATGAGTGAACAAAGTCAATTAATACTCTCAAATTGGTAAGGTTAGATGATATAATCATGTCGAACCTAGAAACTTGGAAGATTTAGTGATTTAATCACCTCAACCATACCAAAATCAAAACAACTATTATAGTAGATTGGCTTAATACATTCTATAAAAGTACACCCTAGTGGGTGATAAAAATACCTGAGAATTTTTTGAAATATGAAACTAATTTGTATTTTATAATATTTGGTGAACATTGCATAGCATATGCACCTTAGATTTTCCTCATGATAAAAATATGTATAAAAATGATACAAATGTATTTACTTCTACAACAAGTATGAATTTAAATTATATAATTGTGTGATTTAGCCAATCAAGAAATTATGTAAGTGCGGAGACCATTCTTACAAAGCATGCCACCATTATATGTGGAGATATTTAAAAGATAAAATAATTACCAATGCGGAGAATATGTTTTGAAAACATTCCCTTACTAAATATGGGTGTGCCAAATACTAAATAAGTGTCGATAACATGTTTCCTAAGCATGCCCACATTGAATCTAAAACTATGAATGTGTGGAGAACATGATTATAAATCATTCCCCTACTAAATCTTAGAAATTAATATAAGTTCCAAATACTAAATAAGTGTTGAAAACATGCTTCCAAAGCATGACCCTACTAAATATAAAAATATTTAATGTGTGGAATCCATGCCCATATGACATTCCCCCACTAAATCAAAAACTATTCCAAATATGAATAACATGCCTCTATGACATACCCACACATATATACCCCCCTTTAGGGTGAGGTAAAAATAGAAAACATTATTTAACTCACCGTAAAAGGATAAGACAATTGAAAAAACTATGAATGAAGCTATGTATCATAAAGAAGAACATGTATAGGCATAAGATACATGTGATCACATTGTTAATATTAAATTTCATAGAACAATGTGATCACATGAAGGCCTAAGATACATGAAAAATATCATGGCAATATCTTTTGAGTAATGGTACAAGCTCATCAAAAAAAGAATATGCACACACATAAGATCACTCAAAAATAATACAAAAGGCAATGGTCCAAGGAGACTACAAATAAGGAGCATGTTCAAATTTTTCACAATCAAAGGGGCATGAACTATTCACAAATACATGAGATCAAGGATGACATATTCAAATTTCCATAAAATAAATAATGACATATTAGAATTTCAAATAAATCATACATAGGCATGGGAGATACAAACAAGGGAGCATATTCAAATTATCAAATAAGCAAGGTAATAGTAAGGAAAGACACTTAAGTAAGTGTATAAAGGAAAGAATAAGAAACAAACACAAACATACCATAGTAGATCATGGATCAAATGTGTTAAAAAAATTTATCAAGTGCATAACATATCAATTACCAGGTGAAATATATAATCATGGATAAAGGCATGTGTAAGTACATATATGACATCAAAAGATGAAAACTTAGGGTGACCATAAAATGATATAACTTAGAATTATCATGATCATAGAGGTGGATACCCCCAATGTCCATATTATTTGAGTAGAGGAAAGACCCAAAATCCAAAAATAGGAATAGATAATGTATTTGTGTATGCCTATATCACACTCAAGTAGAAGCATACCACACACATATATGTAGAAGTAACTGATATGCCATCCATTAACATAGAACTAACACATAGATGATAAGGAGCCAATAGAACATGTTTAATGTTGAAAATGATTTTAGTTCTTTAAATGTTTTTTTATTTTATTTTTGTATTTTTAGAAAGTGAAAGGGAAAGACTATATTATGAACCCATCTAATGGGTGATCATAGATATCTCCCCATGTGAACCTGGTGTAATAATATGGTAATGTTATCAATGATAATGGATAGGTGAAATATTTGTCACTATAGTATTTTCGATGCTCTATGTATGTAAAATATGACTCTGTGGTCTTGGGTAAATAGTAAAAATAATAGGATTAGGGGTTCATGTAACCCATCATTGAGTTCTCTATGGTTTATTTAGAATAGTATTAATTGTGTAAGTGATCTAAATATCTGAATATGGTCTTTAATAGAACATGGGGATTCCATGGAATCCACTATATGTCTATGATGTAATGGTATCTCAAGTATTATCCACCTTTGTATATGTAAATAGTGGCCTAATAATAATGATAAATGTAATAGTAAATGACCCTCAAGCTAGCTTCATATGTAAACATTGGCTAGATAATATCTATAATTACATTTATAGACCATGAATATGTAGGCATCATCTTCTTCTATAACATAAATACATACAGTATTGATCCAATATACTATAGTATTTGTTTAAATTTTGGTATGGTTGAGGTGATTAAATCAATCAATATTTCTAAAATATTATGTTTGAATTAATTATATCATCCACCTTACCAAGTTTATATTATGAGTTGGTTTTATTTACTCATGCTCACTAGGTTATAAATATGATTGGGTTGCATGGTTGAGGTAATATCAACTGACGGGTGGTAATTCTTATTTTTCTCCAAGGTTGGTGTGATGTTAATTCCAATATCAATTTTCCTCTATCTCCTTAGATATATGTTCTTTATATATTTATATATTTTTACCCTAATCTCAGTTTTAGAGGCTTATAATGATACATCTTTCAAAATTAAATTACCAATAGGCAAGTTGGTTACATCGATACACATGTGTACTCTGAAACTTTGCTCTTTTAATTTCAAATATTTTAAATGATTTTAATTATATATTATATGCACTAATTATGTATTTTAACATGCTCTTGATTTTAGGTCAAGCACAAGAAAACAAGTCAAGTTGGACTCATGCAAATGTAAGGTGTGTTTTACACACCCAAGTATGCATTCCTTTCATTTAAACTAAAAATTATGTTAGTAGATTAAATTGGGGGGTAAGGGGAATGTCAAAATTACTTTATGGATTATATAACATCTCAATCTTATACACTTGGAAAATTTATAATTTGGTTATTCTTCACAGTTATGGATCTTTCCCACTTTTTGAATTCTTGTATCTAATCTATATTATGTCCCTTGGTCTATCTCTTCATCTGACCAATTTCATTTTGATTACCTATACCTTCTATCTTTCACAAAATGCTTAAAACTTGCTTTTATTACACCTCTACATGTTTTGAGTCTTTACCTACTTTTTTGTTCCCTAGACACTAGCATCCCATATAAACACCTATGTCGATGTGTCATATTTTGGCACAAGTGTTTAGTGCCTTAAATTCATATAATTTTTAATGAAACATATCCTAATGGTCATCCTAATTTCTTTAATGTGAGTTGCTTATCCAAAGGAATTGATATAAATACAAGATAAACCCTCATTCATTCCTAGCCTATAAAACTAAGAAAATACCTAAGGAAAATTATCAAAGAATTCAATCAAGAACTTAATAAATTAAAACATTCCTTATTTTCTCATATTTATATATATTTCATATGTAAAACACATACACATGTCTAAATTATTTAAGGAGCATTCCAAGAGCTATATTTTCCAAGATACAAGCTAGGTCACTGTTGTTCTTGTTTTGCACACATTGCTTGATTTACACAAAATCCAACATGTAGGAGATAAATAAAATAGTTTTAGGCCATCTTAGGACTATTTTATATGTATTAAATGTTCACTAACAATGGGGTGTTTGGGTTCAGCTCGACACCTTATGCTCACTAACTCATTTTTACCCAAGGTCATTATGAAAATGAAGAACTAGAGTTTTGTAATTTCATGAGGAGTGACTATCCATGACATAGATATAAATTCATTAAATAAAATATTAATAAAAACCCATAATAATCATATATTATATATAGGGCACCTACATTAGGTTCAGACAATAGTGTTGACGTAATAATCCTAGGTCGATGCTAGTGTCCATAGCTCCCAAACCACTTAATCCAAAATCTGGTGACTATTTTAGAACCCTCTCCAATTGAATTTATAATTGTTATAGATATATAATATAATTAACATCATAACTAAATAATTAAATTACTTTTTTGTCATTTACATATCTAGCATAATCATAAGGTTGTGTGTTTGATTCATGTCATGTTCACTAAATTTTTAACCCTAAAATGTATTTAAATTGGGTTATCTAGGGTTAAATGGTAGAGATATCCTATAAAAAGTTTGATAAATTATCTCAATAGTAGGCTAATTAGATGTTAAAACTTAGATAAATATATAATGAATTTATTATGTTGAGATAAGCTAAAACTACTAAGTAAAGTTATGCTAGATATCAAAATAAAAAATAAGCAATTTACTTGGTTGGTTCTGATGTTGACACATTTCTATATATGAAATAGTAAATAATAATAATTTATGGTTTTAGAATACTCATTAAATTATAGAATGGGTGCTTTTGGAGCCTTAGACACCAGCATCAACCTAGGATGGTTGTGTTGATCCTACTATTTTAACCTCATACAAGTGTCATGCATAGAATACCTATTGGAAAAAGATGTGACGATCTGGATGCTTATGGGTTTGCCTTCACCTTCACTTTAGTGAATTTATATCTGGGTAATGGACTATCACTCCTAATAAAGTTTTAAAACCTTCATTATTCATCTTCATAGTGACTTTGGGGGAAATGGGTTAGTGGGCACACAGTGTCAAGCTAACCCAAAAGACCCCTTTATCAGTGAGCACTGTCTACATATCCAATACTCTGAAGAGGGCCTCAGACTAATGTAGTATCCCTTATGTGTTTTCTTACAATAAATCATGCAATATATGTAAATTAATTACAATAATGAGCTAGTTTGTAACATGGAAAATCATGCTCTTAGGTTATTCCTTCAGTACTTCAAACTTATGCATGTGTTTTCCATATGAATTATATGAAAATATGAGAAAATAGGGAAGTTTTTATTTATTAAATTATTTATTGAGTGATTTGATAAGTTATCTTAGGTCTTTTTAAGTGTATTATAGGTTATGTTAGGTGAGTAATGAATGAAGGTGGATATTGTATTTATATTAATCCCTTTGGATAAGTAACAAGCAATAAATTACCTAAGATTATCATTAGGATAAATTTCATTTGAAAATTGGATGACTTTAGAGCACTAAACACCTCCATTAGAATAGGACATTTGCATCGACATAGGTCTTTGTTGAGGATCCCAGTGTCCACAAAACCAAAAAGTAGGTACAAACTCATAAGCTATAGAGGTGGAAGATAAGCATATTTTAAGAATTATGGGAAAGATACAAGGTTTAGGTCATCAACATAAGACTACTCAAACCAAGATATGGGTCAAGGGAGATAATATAAACAAAACAAAGAATTATAAAAGTGTGAAAGGTCAATAACTGAGAGAAATAGTCAATGTCTAGGTTTTCTAAATGTACAATAATGAGGTACTATAAAATCCATAAATATCATCAAAATTTCACCCCATTTAATATAGTAATGAAATTATTGGTTTAAAGGAGAATAAATGCATAGTTAGGAGTGTATAACACACCTTGTATTTATTTGAGCCCAAATTGAGTGCATTGATTGTGACTGAATTACAATTAAGATTATGTTATATGATACAATAGTTCACATAATCTAGAATTGAAAGTACTGAAAATATTTAAATTGGAAGAGAAAGGTTTAGGATTACACTATGCATAGATGTAACTGCCTTGCCTATTGGTAAGTTGATTTAAAAATATTTATTATTTTAAGGATATTAAACTAATATTGGGATAAATATGTATAAAAATGAAAATTACATATATAATTAGGTGGATAGATATTGGAAGGCCCATGCCACCAACCTTGGTGAAAAGGTCAGTTGCCACCTGACAGTTGAGATTATCTCAACTGTGCAACCCAATAAATTGGTGAGCAAGAGTGAAAAAAGTTAACTCATACTATCAAATTAGTAAGGATGTATGATATAATCATGTCCAGCCTAAAAAATTATCAAGATTGAGTGATTTAATCACCTCAACCATATCAAAATTGAAAGAACTATTATAGTAAATTGGCTCAATATAATTTGTTAATGTTCATCCTAGTGGGTGATAACAATACCTGAGGGTGTATTGAAATATGAAACTAATTTGGATTTTTCAATATTAGGTGCATATTTCATAGCATATGTACCTTATATTTACCTCATGTTGAAACTATGTATAAACATGGTACCAATGTATATAATTCTACAACTATGAAATTGAATTATATAATTGTCTGAATTAGCCAATCAAGAAACTATGTAAGTGTAGATACAATTATTATAAAGCATGCCACCACTATACGTGGAGAGATTTAAAAACTCAAATAAGTACCAATGTGGAGGACATGTTTTGAAAACATTCCCCCACTCAATCTCAAACAATGAATGTGTGGAGAACATGTTTCAAAATCATGTCCCCACTGAATTTGAGAAAATAATATAAGTGTCAAATATTGGATAAGTGTTGAGAAAAATATTTCAAAGCATGACCCTACTCAATTTAAAAATAATGAATGTTTGGAAGCCATGCCTATATTATATGCCCCCACTAAATCTAAAATTATGCCAAATGTGAATAACATGCCTTTATGGCATGCCCCCACTAATATAACCCCTTTTAAGGTGAGGGAAAAATATAAATTGGTAGTTACCTCACATCAAAAGGATAAGACAAATGAATAACTTATGAATGTAACCATGTATCATAAATGATAACATGTCTAGTCAAATATAGCATTAAATTACATTGAACAATGTGATCACATGAAAGCCTCAGATACATGATAAATATCATGAAAAGCTATAGATATTAATGGTATAAGATCATCAAAAAAACTAGACACACACATAAGATCACTCAAGAATAATACAAAAGGTAATTGTGTATGGAGACCACAAATAAAGGGCATGTTCAAATGTTTCACAATCAAAGGGACATGACTGATCAAATGTACATGAGAGTAAGGATGACATATCTAAATTTCCATACAATAAATAATGAATTTTAAAATTGTCAAAGAAATCATACATAGGCATGGGGACTACACACAAGGGAGCATATTCAAATTCTCAAAAAAGCAAAATAATATCAAGGAAAAACACTCAATAAGTGCATAAATTAAAAACTAACCCAAACATAGCATAGTAGTTCATAGATCAAATGTGTTAAAAAAAATTAAGTGCATACCATATCAATTACCATATGAAAGCTATAATCATGGATAAAGGCATGTATAAGTACATATATGACATCAAAATATTAAAATGTAGAGTGACCATAAAATGATATAACTTGGAATCATCATGATCATAGATGTGGATGACCCGAATTTCCATATGGCTTGAGTAGAGGAAAGACCCAACATCCAAAAATATCAATAGATCATGTATCTGTGTATACCTGTATCACATAGAAGTAAAATCATAACACACATGTATATGTAGAAGTAATATGCCATCTATTAACATGAAACTAACACATAGATTCCAAGTTGCCAATAGAATATGTTTTATGTTGAAAGTGTTTTTGGATTTTTGAATGGTTTTTTTTTTTTTTTTTTGAAATTTAAAAGGGAAAGACTATCCTATGATCTCATACAATGGTTGATCATATATATCTCCCCATGTGAACCCATTGTAATAATATCATGACGTTGTCAATGAGCATGTATAGGTGAAATATTTGTCACTATAATATTTGTGATGATTTACGTATGTAAAATAAGACTCTAGTTTTGGAGAAATAGTAGGATTAATAGGATTATGGGTTCATGAAACCCATTATTGAGTTTTTTATGTATTATTTTTAATATTAGTAATAGGAACATGTTTAAGTGATATAGATATCTGAATATGGTGTTAATAGAAGATATAGATTTCATGGAATCCACTATATGTATATGATGTAATGGTCTCTCAAGCACTAACCACCTAGTGAATGGGATTACCTATTTCTTACCATTTTGTGGTGGATTAACCTTATTAGGTTTGATAGTTAGTTTTATTGGTATAATTTTTTCTTGTTCAAGAGGATGCTCATATGGGATTTTGGAAATTGTAATTATCCAGTTGGCATGAATATAATTAACACAACCATTCACTATAGAAGGTACTTCTTGAATTTTATGGATCCAAATAATTCCCAATAACATATAAAATATTCCCATTAAAGGTATAACTTAAAATTTAGTAACCATATATGTGGTACTAACTTTTAAGGGTAGGTTAATCCCACCACAAACCCTCTGGGACGTTCCATCGAATGCTCTAATTGACTTAGTAGAAGGATGAAAATCATGATGGGCATAAACCATATGTATAAGTAGTTTCACATTTCAAACATTATCCCTTACACCATTATCAATCATAACACTATGTATAGGTTGTTTATCAAAGTATGCTCAAATGAGTAAAGAATGAAGATCAGAGTCATTATCTTTGATCTCAACATCATCAAAATTAATAGAAGGTATTTGAACCATAAGAGGTATATGTCCCATATAATGGGTGCCAAAAAATAGATGGAGGAGGATGTGCATTATATTTTATTTTCACTTATGGTTCCTTATTGTAATGGTATTGCAAAAGATGTTAAATATTTCATGTTTGTGGTTATCACTAGGTTATGAACCTGTTTCCTTGGGAGGATCATCAAATGTAATATTTTGGTCATAAGTTATGTCTTGGATCTTATGCTTCAACTTAAAATTATGTTCATAAAATGTTCTAGTCCCTTGTGATAATAAAAATAAGCATTTGCATCATATCTTTTGGGTATAGGTCTAGTAATCATGGGAGTAAAGAAATGGGAAACTTAGGTAAGAGTGTAAATTATCTCTTTGGTGCATTAGATAGGACAAGATGATTATGCTTCTATGAAATTATGTTAATCATGGTGGTTATTTCCTTTTTAGGCTCAAGAGATATTAACTTATAACATATCTAGATTATAAAATTGATACTAGATGTAGATGCAATTGGTGTATTAACTACATACTTGAGATTATTTAATGAAATAGGATTCATTTAATGGCCCCATATAACATGGCATAAGTCATTAAAATATTTAAAATTTTCAAAAATAATGAACTCAGATAAAGGATAAAGCAATAATTACTTGAATATGTCTTATAACTCCTTATATATCATAGGATTGGTTATTTTAGCTAGCACCATCTTATACCTCAAGACATATTCATTGATAGGTTAATTTGTTCCTTGTTTGATTTTGGTAATTTGAGATTAGGAAAAATTTTTGTAAATATTAATGGAGAATTGTGTTGAAAATTAATCTACAAAAGGTTTTAATGCTTCATAGGTTGGGGAGGGAAATCATAAAACCCCCTTAAAGCATAGTCCTTAAGGCTTCTTTGGAATAATTTATTCAAAAGTTTATCATTGAAGGCATAGTCAAGGCATTCCACATAAAAGGTTCAAAGATGTTTTTCATCATCACCCTTTCCATAATAAAATGTGAACTTAGGTACAATAAAAATAGTTGCCAAAGGGTGTAAAGATATCTCAAGTCAAGAGGGTTGTGTAACACATCTTGTAAATTAATATCATGAGGATTATAAAAGCATTTTGCTCAACATTTATAACCTTGTCTTCAAACATATTTATAAATTGAAAGAGTGTTTGAGCTATGGATTCATTGGGATTTAAAATAACAAGTTCTGTAGTAACTGAAGGGGATATAAACATGATTTGAATAGGCATAAAAATTAGAATTTGGGTTGAAACATATGAATATAAGTTTTAGGGAACAAAGGTTGGAAGACATAATCTATGCCTCCACTAGATGTAGGTCGATTGATTGATATGGAATCAGCTAGAGAGCCTTCAAAGGACTCACCATCACTATATGAAGTAGCCTTAGTTTTATCATGTTTACTTATTTCATCTATTGTAACATACAAAAATGTATCCATTAAGATCTTGTTATTATTGATAAGAGTAATCAATGCTTGTTTATCTTCCATTTGGAATCAATTTTTTTATCAACATTTTCCATTTATTTTACAAAGGAAAATTTTAATATTTAAAACAAATTAAAATAATTAGGAAAAATTTAAAAAACTATAAATTTAATTTAAAATCATAATTATGCAAAAAAATTAATAATGCTTTATAGAATCTTCATTTTTATCTAGGGTTAAAGGGGAAAAAGGTAGCCAAAGGTAAAAGGATGATAAACTCTCTATATAGCAAGATAATTAGATTATAAACTTAGATATAACATATGTTGAGTTAATTAAACTAAGATAAGATAAAAATACTAAGTATAACTATGATAGACATAGAAATCACAAACAAGTGATGTACTTAGTTGGTTATGATGTTGACATAGTTTTAAATCTTGAACATGTATGAAGAAAATTGGAAAATGATTCTAAAACAATCTCCAAATCCTAGATTGAGTGCTTATAGAGCTATAGACACTAATATCATCTTGGGATGGCTACATCGATGTTATTGTCTAAACATAATGCATGTGTATTATATAAAATACCTACTAGAAAACTATGCAACCACCTAGATGCTTATGGGTTTGTGTTCACCTTTGCTCTAGTGCATTTATATATGGTTCATGGAATGTCACTTCTCATGAAATTGAAAAAACCTAGTTCTTCATATTTATAGTGACATTGGGGGAAATAGGGTTAGTGGTAACATGGTGTTGAGATGACCCCAATGACCCTTCTATCAATAATTGTTACCTACATAGTCAATACTCTGAAGAGGGCCTTATATTGATGTAGATCTCCCCTACACGTTGGTTTTTATGTGAATCATGTAATATGTGCAAAGCAAGTAAAACAGTGACCTATATTGTAACTTGGAAAATATAGATCTTAAGATGTTCTTTTAGTACTTTATACCTATGTATGCATTGTCCTTATGATCAATATGAAAATATGAGAGAATACAAAAGCTTTGATTTATCAAGTGCTTAATTGAGTGATTTGATAAGTTTTGTTAGGTATTTTTTAGTGTATACTAGGTGAGGAATGAATTAAGGTTGATCCTATTTATATAAATCCCTTCAGAAAAATAACTTAGATTAAATCACTTAGGTTGATCATTAGGATAATTTTAATTTATCAATTATATGACTTTAGGACATTTGACACTTGCCTCCGATAAGGACACCTATGTCAATGTAGGTATATATCTAGGACATAAGTATCTATAGAATAGGAAAGTAGGTGCATATTCATAAATTTTAGAGGTGGAAGATAAGAAGGTTTTAAGCATTCTAGGTAAGATAGAAGCTTTAGGTCATCAACATAAGATTTGACAAACCAAGAGATATACCAAGGGGCACAAGATAGAGTAGATGTAAAACTTCAAAAATTGGGAAAGATGTAGAACTAGAAGAAACAACCAAGGTCTGAGTTTACCAAGTGTACAAGAATAAGGTTTTGTATCATTTACATGTTCTCCTATTTTAATATATTAATGAGATATCTAGTTTAAATGAGAAGCAATACATACCTGGGTATATATAACACACCTTACAATATCTTTCATATAAATTTAATGCATTTTTGGTGACTAGATTACAACCAAGAGCATGTTACAGTATATAATCAATGCATATAATATGGAATTAAATGTATTTTAAATTATTTTAAATTGAAAGATCAAGGTTTAGGAGTATACCAACGTAATGATGTAATCACCCCAAGACTATTGGCAAGTAGATTTGAAATATGTATCATTATAAGGCCCTAAAACTAAGATTAAGAAAAATATGTATAACTATAAAAAGTACACCTATCTAAGGAGGTAGAGAGAGATATAGATATTGGATGACACATGCCCCCAACCTTAGAAAAAAGGTGAGTTTCCACCCAATAGTTGAGATTATCTCAACCATTCAACCCAATCATACTTATAACCTAGTGAGCATGAGTGAACAAAGTCGACTCATAATGTAAAATTGGTAAGGTTGGATGCTACAATCAAGTACAACCTAAATACTTGACAAGATTGAGTGATTTAGTCTCCTCAACCATACCAAAAGTAAACTATATACTATAGTAGATTGGCTCAATATAATCTATAAATGTATATATTGATTTCTCACAATAGTACCCAATAATGTTTTATAATATGAAACTAATTTATATTTTTTAGTATTAGGTGCACATTGCATAGAATATGAACTTTATATATGTCTCATTTTGAAATTGTGTATAGAAATGGTACCAATGTATAGAACTCTACCACAACTAGGAATCTAATTTTTTTAACTTTGGGCTTTGGCCAACTTACATTTGTGTAAGTGTGGATAACATGATTCTAAATCATATCCCCACGATATATGAAGAAATATAAAATCTTAAATAAATACCAATGTGGAGGACATGTTTCCAAAACATGACCACCCCCCCCCCCCCCCCCACGATGTATAGAGATGTTGAATATCTGAATAAGTGTGTAGAATATAGCCTCCAAAATACGCCCACACTTAATATAAAGCTGTGGATGTGTATAATCCATGCTCATATGACATTCCTCCACTAAAACTAAAAATTATGAATGTAAAGGAATCCATGCCTATGTGACATTCCTCCAATAAATTTGAAATTTGATATGCATACCAAATAATGAATAAGTGTAGAGAACATGCTCCCACTAAATTTAAAAATTATTATAAATGTGGAGAACTAAATTCTGTGGCATTCCCCCACTGATATTACCCCCTTTTAGGGGATGTAATAATAGAAGCTATTAGTTACCTCACGTCAAAAGGATAATATAATTGTATAATCTATAAATATAACCATGTAACATATAGAAGCGCATGTCTAGGTAAATGTATCATTGAATCACATAGAACATTGTGATCACATGAATGCCTAATATGCATGATAAATATCATGTAAATGTCTATATAGTGACATTACAATATCAATAATAAAATCAGTCACACACACAAGAATACTCAAAATCATGTCAAAAGGTAATGGTCTTAGGAGGCTATAAACAAGGGGCATGTTTGAATGACACATAATTGAAGGGACATTACTTAGTCCAATGTCCACAAAATAAAGGAGGATATATTCAAATTTTCATATAATAATTAATGACATGTTAAAATATATAACAAATCACATATATGCACCTGGGATGCAAACAAAAGAGCATATTCAAATGTTGGAACAAACAAGACAATAACTAGGTGAAGCACTTAAGGAAGTGCATCAAATAAAGCATAAATTAATAGCATAAAAATATCATAGTATCATATGACATGAGTAGAGGAAAAGACCCAACATCTGACCATAAAATGATATAACTTGGAAGTATTGTGATCATAGAGATGGATGCCCCCAAATTCCATATGACATGAGTAGAGGAAAAGACCCAACATCTGAAATAGGAATAAATCATGTATATGTTTATGCATGTATGACACCCACATAGAGGCATGATACATGTGTATGTAGTATTAACTAATATTCCATCCATTAACATGAAATTAACACATAGATCTCAATAAGACAATAGAACATGTTTTTGTTTTGAAAATGTTTTGTATTTTTAAATATTTTAATTTATTTATTTTGGTTTTTTTTAAGTTTTGGAATGTGAAAGGGAAAGACTATCCTATGACCCCATCCAAAGGTTAATCATATATATCTCTCCACTATTAACCTGGTGTAATAATCTATTGATGCTACTGAGGAGCATGCGTAGTTTTAATACCTATCACTATAGTATTCATGATATTATATGTATGTAAAATAGGACTTTATGGTCTTTTATAAATAATAGTAGTATTATTATGGGTTGATGGAACCCATAGTTTAGTAATCTATAATTTATTTGGAATAGCAATAATAAGAACATGTGTAGCTACTCTGGATATCTAAACATGGTGTATAGATGAGGATTTCATGGAATTCACATATGTCTTTGATGTAATGGTTTATCAAGTACTAGACACCTAGTAAAGGGGATTACATGTTTCTTACCCTTTTATGGTGGATTAGCCTTAAGAGGTTTGATATTTAGTTGCCTAGATATATTTTTTTCTTTTTCAAGAGGATGATTATATGGAGTTCTAACATGGTAAATTTTAATGGCCCATATAGAAATTAACTTGGGTTTTTTTTGGTGAATCTCAAAGAATGTGTTTTAAAAGTCTCACAAAATTTAGTAGACAATGTTTAGGTGAGAATTCAAATAGATATATGAATCGTAATGAGGTTTAAATCTTAGATGTATATGTGACTATATAGAAAACCTGCAAACTGACTACACCTATTTTCTCTCTAGATTGCACCTCTTTGCCATTAGAAAATAGATTTGATGGTAAACAAAACCAATGTGACCAAATTATAGCTATGATATCACCTAATGCTATCAAATGAAAATAATGTTGTCATTTGAAAATAATATTGTCAAATGACAATAATACTATCATTTAATAGTAATGCCCTTAAATGGTAGCAATGTTATTATTTATATAAATGGTGCTAAGTGACATTAATGATGTCAATTAGTATCAATGCTATCATTTGATAACATTGTTATTGAGTGACAGAGATTACTATTAAACTATAATATTATTTTCATTTGAGTATTACTATATTTTGGTAGTGTTTCCTTAATTTGATAGCATTATTATCGAGAGACAACATTACTTTCATTTGGTATAATTATTGTCATTTGACAACATTATTATATTTTAATAGATTTTGTGTCACTCGGTAGCATTATTTCACTCAACATCATCACCTGATACTTCCTTCATCCCTTCCCTGCTACTAAATGTTGCCATTATGAGCATATGGGTAGATGTATGTTTACATATAATGGAAAATAAGCTGATATTTACTTTCGACAAAGTGGTGAACTATATTTATATGTATGAAATTTATTTTAAATAGTAGACGAGTCACCAAAAAAATAACTTACACCCAGATAATTTAGGTGAATCCACGTTGTTCACCACCCACTAAAAATAACTAAATGCTAATTTATAAAAATGAAATATTCATGAATTAATTAAGAATAGCCACTAAAATTTACCCTAGTGATGATAATCTCTTAAAACTTTATGTTGCCTCTTTTAAGACCCCTCTTCTATACAAGGTTAGGATCTTCTCTCCTCAAAATTTATAAACAATATGAACCAATTTGAATCATCTCAAAAAATTAAAAATAATCTTTTCAAACTTCAACTCATGAAATTAATGTTAATTTTTTCAAAATAATCCTCTCCAATCTAGAGCAAAAACATCCATTTTAGATAATCAACTTCCTTACATCATTTCTTTACTATGTAGGAAACTAGGAAGATATTAACTCCATCTAAAATATACATAAATTATTTTTCCCCAAACACATAACCCCCAATGGTATGATCCCAAAAATAATTATTCATTCCTTGTTGATATTGGTCATTCTCATGAGATGTGTTGTGCACCTCAAAAAAAAATGGTACCATATTGGAGTGGAAAAAATAATAATGACCTCATTAATAAATAATTTCATAAATAATCTCTTAAATCCTATAATAATCAATATAATCATAATAACTACAACAACTTTACTACTAGCAATTTGACTAGATAGTGCATTAATTTTAGAAGAAAGAAGGAAACTTCATGGTGGTTGGATTTCCTACCCATTGATATCATAGTTAATTCACCTAAGTATGAGAGTGAGGCTTCAAATTTGGACTCCAAAGAGGAGGATAAGAATGATTAAGAACCCATAAAACTAAATCCTCACACTAATGAAGTTGGAAGATTTTTTTAGGCTGACATAAAAAAGAGAGCTCCAATAATTTCAACATCAAATAACATTTTTAGGAAGGATTCAAACTTGTTTTTGGATGCTTTTGATAATTAAATAAAACTATCTGTAGGGTAGAATACATATAAATTGTAAAACCTATCTCAAGGGTGGAACCAAATAATGTTACATCAACATAAGACAAATATCATCCCTTTAAATCAATTTAAATTTATATAATAGTTGACCCAAAAAATTAACAAGAAAAGGGAGAGTGGACTAAAATATAATGGAAAAAAAGGCAAAATAGTTGATGTTTATACTTCTCATATGATCCTTCTCTCAGCATGTCCCCTGAGTAAAAGTTTCACAGAAGCTGGTTGAAAGTTACAAATTATATTTTATCCCAAGAAATCTACCTTTTGTGGAAGTTTACATGATTTTAGGTGGGTTTTATAAATAACACATAAGAATAATTTATCTTTCTAGTTTTACCCTTCATTCAAGAGGGCCTTATTAATGTGCAAGATGTGCATATGATTTTCAAATGTTTGTTGTACTTGGTGTGGTAGCTATAGAATTTTTTTGATGTTTATTGGTTTATATCTCTTTTACCACTGGTAAAGACATCAAATGTGAGCATTAAGGTTTTATCTTCCTATCCATTTTCATTAGGTTTTGATATCCTAAAAACCCCATTTGTTCACCCTATCAAATAATAAACTTAATCATAATAAATCCATAAATTAAAAATCTAGAAAAATGTCTAATCCCAATAGATAACATTCCAACAAATTTGCCTATACTATTGATGTCAACTATGATCATTATTTCACTAATTCCAAAAATTTTAAAATGGTAAATGTTAAATAAAATTATAATCCCACTCATAAGGATATTATTACTAAACCTAATAAACCTTCCCTTGATGAATTGATTCTTAAGGACACTACTACCACCACTACATCCTTTTATGATTTTCCACCTAGTGATGTGCCCACTCCACCACTAGACCCTAAGCCTATCACATCCAATTATTATACTACCTTACCTCCTAAAGTTACTCTTAGAAATCAAGATAAAATTCATTATGGTTATAATCTAAAATCACTACACAACTTCCTAAATGTGATTAATTCCATGCCTTACAAGTTTCATTTAATAAAACTCAATAAAACATCACCATATGATAATAAATTTTCTATGAAATAATTTAAAGATATATAAGAAAATCTATATAGTGAAATCTAACCACCTAGAAAATTTATTAAGGTCCACCACCCATGAAAGTTCACACTATCAAAACCATTTATCATGCTTCCTCTCCTAAGAAAACATCCATAGAGTTTCCCAAAGAAGATATGATCAATGATGAAGTCATTTTCTCAACTACTGACCCACCTCTCTTTATTAATAGCATGATAAATAATACTTTAAGAAGGAAACTTTAGTGTATGAATGTATAGGAATTAATGTCAACTCCCTTTGGCTAATTTAACAAATTGCATATTTTAAATATGACATAAAAAAACTAGACTTACATATCATAGATTTGATAATCCAATAAAACTTCTCTTAGTTGCATTTAGATCCCCCTCACTATAATACCAGAAACATTTTGCATGAATATTAATGTTTTAGATCTTCTAGTATCCTATAATCTTATATTTTTCAATCCCTTAACCATTATATGATATATATCACTCTTCCAGTGGTCAATCTATTATTTTAATCATGATGGTAAGTGGTATAACCATGGAAGTTACCCCAATGCACGTGGTCTCAAATTACCTAATCCTAAAACACAATATCACATCTTGACCATTCCTCACATTAATAGTCCCCCTCTTCCTAAAGTCATCAACATATATCCTAATCTACAAGTCACGCTTGTCAATTTTGATGATGAGGAACCTAATGAACTCCATGCCATTTTTAACACCGCTAAATTACCTCCTTAAATAGGAGAATGGCATCATCCATAATTTTTACCATGATATATGGTAATTCACTTGCTTGATGATTATATTAAAATCCTACCTCCTTACGATGATCATAAAGCTTCATATATAGAATATGGTTTTGTATGTAATGACCTTGGGGTGGCTAAGGTTTTTTAGGATCTGTTTGCATTATAGTTAAATTTTTGTATCTTATAAATATACTTCCAATGATAATTATAAATAAGTTACACCTATTTTTAATAGTTTTCCATCATATGATGATGATTAAATAGTTTTCCAATCCCAATCATGGAACTTGGATGTACTTCAATACCAAAAGTCCCTTTCTTAAATGCATTTATTTAATCGATATTTTCATATAGTTCATATCTCTCCCAACTCTAGTGATGATGAAAATGAATATCAAGGATATTTCCTCCTTTTAATCCACAATTTGAAAACACTTCATGGGGTGTCCATTAGCTATTTGGCATTCTTAGTAATAATGACTCCATCAGCAAGGTCGATACAATTCATAAATTTTCTGACACTGTTAATTGTATTAGCTAGTTGTATTCAATTCATCATGTTCCCTAATTTTACAACTAAACTAGCCATGAATATATATATATATATATATATATATATATATATATATATATATATATATAATATCATATATATAATGGCCAAGTATAATAGAGTTAGTAAAATTATAATATGTTGTGAAATTTTGCATTTCTTGAAAACACCCCTAATTCCACTGTCATGGGAAATTAGAGGTGTTTTAATGACATGGATGGTAATTTTTTTTTTTAAATGGACACTAACTCCATATCTTAATTTAAATGTCTTGGTTTCTCTAATGTTTCACTTTTTATATGTGAAGAGTTAATATGAAGGAAGTTGCATCAAATATTGCACTATCCTTTGATCTTCTAAATGGTGATCCATTTAGTGGTTTTCAGAGCAACATTGTGAATGGATATGAATTTTATGAGAATATTTTGGTCATCTCTAATTTGGTATTTTTTAGTCACAAAGTTGGTGGTGTTTTTGATGTCTCACAAAAATCTCTTCTGGTAGAATAAGATTGTTGTCATCATGAAGAACATGATAAAAAGAGAGATAAAATCAAGGATACAACTTGTATTATATGGCATGAATATTATTATTTCATGTGAGATTTGGGTGATCTTTTGAGGTTCAGAGAGGATATAAAATTTTATATTACTATATAATTATTCATATTTTTCATTTGGATAGAATGAAAGTTAATGAGGAATCATATAGGGTATGTTGTGAATTCTAACAAAGTTGTGAAGGGTCATTGCTTGCAATTTGTAGACCACTCTTTTGAATTAAGTCCCACACTTGAAGATAAGGTTATAGATAATGGTCTAACTGGATATTCACAATAGGATTATTGATGATAGATACAACCAAGTATAGGTTTACCACCCTTGGATGTATAAATGAGAATTCATTAAGGATGATACAATTGACAAAGCATAAGTGCCCCTTGCACATGGATTGAACCTCATATCAAATAAATCACACAAGGTAACAAATAAATCTTTTAATTAACCTATTATCAATCCCTAGATATAATATTATTTTTCATGGAATCAAACTATGAATACTAGCTTATAGTATTATAATAAGCTTGCATTTGGATACTAGGTTAAGCGATCATGATGAATTTCTAAAATCAATCATCGAAAGCAAGATCAAAGTGTTGAATGACTCATAAATGATTTAAGGAATTTTTTTCACAATTTTGCTTCAATTCTAGATTTGAGTAGTTTCTCTAATATTTCTCTATATTTTAAATATGTAAATGGAATATAATAAAGGGAAGTACTAAAGCAAATATAGTCTTCCTTACTCAAACTTGAAATGCCTTACCTCAAAAAATTCCTCAATAGGTTCTATAAAAATAAAATAAGAAGTAATATTTTCCTATGTATTTTGATTTTCGTAATCTAACACCCCTATAAGAATAGGGGTCAAAGTCTGCCACCCATGTAAGTAGAGGTGTTAACACCTCAGCAAACATAAAATGTCAAAAAAGGGTCTAATCTCACTAGGATCATAACTTTTACATATGAAATTTTTTTGGCTTTAGTTAAATGGGTTAGAAAGATAATTTAATGACAAAAATTTTACCTTGAGAACACATGGTGTAAAAAAAAAATCTTTAACTTCTAAAATCAAGGTGGGGCATCACAATTATTCAAGCAAGGAAAATTTATAGATGTGTCTAAGTAAGGTCCAATCTCCATCGGGCCATAACATTTGCATCTAAACTCTAATTTGGATCTCATTTGATGCATTGGAAATATAATTTGATGAATAACATTTTTTATCAAGGATCCTAGGTGGAAATTTTTAATTTTTAATCAGTTAAAATTCAAGTGGAAAATCATAATTGTAGAAACATGTGAAGTTCACAATTTTCAAGTTGATCAAAACTATCAAATCACTTTTTCAATTTATGAAAATTGGTCACTGCACTTTTAAAAGTTGGTAAAAAAATTCCAATGCACATTTTTAAGTAGTTAAAATTGGTCATTTCACTTTTTCAAGTTGTACAAATACCAAAGAACTTTTACAAGTTTTAAGTCATGAAAAAATACCATTGAACTTTTGTAAGTCATGCAAATTGGTCATTGTAATTTTACAAGTTATGAAAATATGTCAATACAATTTTCCAAGTTTTAATTCATGAAAAACATGCACTTTTACAAGTGATTCAAATTGATCATTATACTTTTCCAAGTTGTGAAAATTTTTCAATGCACCTTTTGAAGATTTAAGTCATGCAAATTTTCTAACACACTTTTATAAGTTGTGAGAATATGTAAACACACTTTTTCAAGTTTCAAGTTATGAAAAATTTACAATGTAATTTTTAAATTTTTGTAAAAAAAAAACAAACACACTTTTGTAAGATGTGAAAATTTGTCATCATAGTTTTCCAAGTTATGGAAATTACTCAATGCATTTTTTTAAGTTTTAAGCTATGCATTTTCACTAACATGTTTTTATAAGCTCTTAAAAATATATAAAAGATGGTTATATAGTGTAACCACCCATTGTAATATATAAATATGAGTTTGGGGACCATTTATAAATTTAGCTTTAGCTTAGCTCATATGGACTTTTTGTCAGTTAGCTTTTTGAAAATATGAGAAATTTTGGCAATATGGAAGGAGTTTGTATGTACAACCCGATGAAGGATCAATACAAAAATTACTTACATAACTCTGTGCCATAAGTTTTTATATATAGATGATATGTATGAGTATATCAATCCACTGTAATTATCATTATTTCATTTTACTAAAATGGTATTGTTATATATTCAATGAATGCAAAAATTTTAGTGCAAAAAGTTCTATTGAATCTACGTTAAGAATTATTTCCACTATGAAGCTTTGGTTAGATTAAAAATAAAACTTATGTAAGTTTTTGTTTGGAAATGCAAGGTTATTGTATATATTTATTTTCAACGATTTTTAATATCTTTGGCATATGCATCATGTTCTTATGTCTAGAATATGCATTTATCATCCCATTTATATGATAAAGGTTTCTTGTATTACAATCTTAAATATTAGGCTATTCTAGTGAGTGTCTATGTTTAACTACCTAGGGTTATCATAGAAACTTATGTGTTTAATTTGATATTATAATCACATTCTTCCTTTCTCATTTCCTTTCTTATTTTTCAATTTTTACCATCATTGTCTTCATTTAGATTCTATTTCCTTTTTGTACTTTTTGGTTAAAAGTATAGAACCCCAACAAAAAAACATTATTGTTATAAATATTTGTGAATAGTTGTTTCCCTACTTTCCATTTTTGGGTTTAAATAAATTTATATCCACCTACTAATAGGTAATGAAATTTATTCCCACATTTTTGACTAACATAAGGAATCTACCTTGACACTATTGACGAGAAGTCTATTTATGTCCCCCTGACAAATTTTTTAGCAACTTCACTGAGGATCAAGGGTTCTTTATGCATGAAATTTTTAGACATTTTAGGGAACCTACCCTTTAATGGAGTGTGGTGAATTTGTTGATATGAATTAGTTTGTACCTAAATATTTATGATTGAATACAAGGCATTGGTCCACCCCAACCCCAATATTCCCCATGTCCCATGAGGAAAATATTTTAGACCATTGCCTTTAGACCAATACAATAATTTACCTACCTACTCAAGGAAAATATTTTCATAATTTTTTGGATAAAATGATCAAGATGTAGGTAATCATATATTGTATTACAACATATTGGGAGCTATGCATGAGGATGTCATTATTAGACTCTTTGTTGAAACTCTCACTAGACTTGTTGCTAAGTAGTTATCGCACCTAGAATATGGATGCATTATGAATTGGGGATCCTTGAAGAAAAATTTCATAAATATATTTAAAACAATTGTAGATTTGTTTGCATTGCTATTAGATTTCTTCCAAATTAAAAAGTAAGATGATGAGTAGGTGAGAGAGTATGTATCATGATTAAATAACTTGTTGAGATTGATTCCTCAGATGGATCAACCATGTCCTAAAAACCAACTCTATGTCTTACAATTTATTCTATACATATATATACCAAATTAAAATTGATGAGGAATAAGGTAAATGACTTGGAAGATGCATGAAAAGAAGTTATCAAAATTGAATATGACATGATTTTATCTAGAATGTTTAAGAAATAAGTTTCAAAATGTGTTAAAATTTTCATAAGTGATGACAAAGTGATGGACCTTGATATAATCAAGATCCCTTAATATTAATAAAATATATTTCAAATTCAAATTCATGATCAATCAAGTCAGTTCTCTCATAGAGAAAAAGAGAAAGCGCTTCTTATCATATATGATTGTATCAGTTTCATAATTGTGGAAAAGGTGAATAGTTTAACGAACTAATGATTGATTAGAGAATAGATGAGTACTTTCACTTCCCACTTGGAAAATAAGAGAAATATATATATATTCCAAAGGATTGATCAAATCTATTAGTCTTGGGACAAAATGCATTATTTGAAAAACAATTGATTAAATCACAAACAACAAAGGATAATAATGTAGAATGTGATGTCTTTCTTTTTGAAGGTTAAGATAACATGGAACTATTTTTATATAAAGAATGAGATTCTTATTCTATCAGAATTAATGATTTAGTAATCAAAACTGAAGATTCTCCTAACACATCATTTTCATTTTCCACTCTAGAAGAGTTCTCTTAAGGATTTGAATATGAAGTATTTAATCCTATACAAATTGAAAATCATAACCATGCCAAGGATGAAATCAAAGAATATATGAAGGTAGAACAAAATTAATGGTGCCTGATTTTCATTTCTAGTGAAATGGAAATTATAAAGGTATAAGAAAATAACAAAGATGTTGATGATGATTACTCATTCAATGATGAATTTTTTTTTTAGAAGGAATCAATATGATAAAGAATATTTTCACCCATTTCATTATAAAAAATATCCATATTATTTTTCCATCTTATGAGGAAATATGAAACACACTTCTCTCTAATTTGCATCCTTTATCTTGCATACATGCAATGAATTCATTCAATAAGATATTTAAGATCTTCAATACTACTCAATAATGTTCACATAAGATTGGAAATTTCATAATGATTCCATTCCAAAACCTAAAGACACCATTGATTTACCTATTCATAACTATTTGAATATGAGTAATGATTGAAAGTTCATTATCTTCCCACCTAGTTGGTCATTGTCATATAATGTGTTGAAATAATTCAAATACATTATTCTAAAATAATAGGTTCTTATCCCATCTAGTCAATGGTTTCATAGAGTCTTTTCATTTTCCTTTAATCCATGTAAATAACTCTAATTTCCCTATATTATTTTTTTTTTCCTTTTCCCATTTTTATTTTGGTGTGTGTGTGTGTTGATTTTAAATAAATGTATCAAGTTATATATTGTCCCTTCCTCTCCATGTATTGGTCCTTTTGCTTGTACATTCTTGTAGTTGAATTCCTAAACTTGAAACTCATAGTAGACAAACACATCATTCACAAAGATGTCAAACAACCATTTCCTTAAAGTGGATGAAATTATCACAATTTTAGGGGATATATAATTAATATTTAATGCCTCAGTGTTTACATCCATATTTATTTGAATACCTAAATTGAATCTAAATCATTTAGACAACTTTGACCCATGTTGATTCTATAATGGAAATTTTCTTTATCTAATAGAATGATAATAAAAAGAAATCCATTGAATAATTTTAGCCAAGTGGGTCTCCAAGACCAATGCTTGATGATGTACTCATACAATAGCTTTTTTAACCATGAAAATGGTGACATGAATGTTTCTCAAGTGATATAATGGATATGTCTTTTTTTCATGGATCTCTTTAAGCAAGCATGTGGTAAACATAAAATTTTTTAAAGTAAGAGATCTAGCCCAACAATGCATTTTCATTTATCATACAATAGAGAGTGGTGACCTAGATATCAATTGGTTATATCAGGAAATGCAAAGTATTATAAGTAAGTGATCTATCTTTATAATGTATTTTTATTTCTTGTATGATTAAGATATGAAAATTGGTTGTCATTTAGTCAAATCAGGGCATGTGAATGTGATCTACATAAATTGATTTAGAAATATATGGTAATAAAGCACTAGTCAATTTAGATTCTAGATTTCTCATGCATTCCCTTGGTAAATTTGGTCTCACATTTGGAGCCAATTATTATATTGAAATTTCATATTTCATGATAAACACCCCTAATTTAACTCTCATAGGTTATTAAAAGTGTTTGAATGATCTTGATGGTAATTATTTTACAAAATGAAAATCATCTTTGTATCGTAATGGCCAAGGCTTGGATCATTTAATGGTTTATTTGTTGGATGTGAAGAATTCACAATGAAGGAATCCACATCAAATCTTACACTATCCTTTGAGATTCTAAATGGGGAGCCATATACTAGTTTTTAGAGAAACATTTTGAATAGATATGTATTTGAGGAGAATATTTTGGTCTCCCCTAATTTTGGATTTTTGAGTCACAAAGTTGAGGGTGTTTAGGATATCTCAACTATTTCTCTTTGACAAGAACAAGATTCCTATCATCATGGAGATCATGCTAAAAATTGATATATAGTCAAGGATATGAATTGAAATATAGGGCACAAATATTCTTATTACATGTGATATCTAGGTGTTCTTTTAAGGTTCAAAGAGGATAATAGCTTTGATATGAAATTGAATTCTTTATATTTTGCATTTGGATAGAAATAAATTTTATGAGGAACCATATAGGGTATGTTTCTCATTATAACAAAGTTGTGAATGGTCATTGCTTAAAATTCATAGACCGCTACTTATAACTAAGTCCCACACTTGAAGATAATGTTATAAATGATGGTCTAACTGGATAATCAAAATAGGATGTTTGACGCTAGATACACCTAAGTATAGGTTTTCCACCCTTTGATGTATACAAGAGAATTTATGCATGCTAATATAATTGAAAAATCATAAGTGCCTCTGGAAAATGGATTAGACCTCATATCCAATAAATCACACAAGGTAGTATATAAAGATTAAAATGAACCTGTTATCAATCCTTGGATCTAATATTATTTTTTAGGTAATCAAGCTATGAGGACTAGTTGATAAGACTAAAAGAACCTTACTTTTGAATACCAGGTTAAGTGATCATGATGAAGTTTCAAATGCAATCATTGGAAGTAATGTCAAAGTGATGAATGACTCACAAATTATTTAAGGCAAAGTTTAGCACAATTGTAATTCAATTATAGACTTGAATGGTTGCCCAAATATTGTTCTAAATTTTAAGTATGTAAAGGGAATATAATAAATGAAAATATAAATGTAAACAGAGTATTCCTTACTAAAAATTGAAATACCTTACCGCAGAAAATTACTCAATATGTTTTAGAGAATCAAAGAAGATTAAAAAAATTATTAAGTATTTTTCTTATCATAATCTGACACCCCTTCAAGTAAAGGGGCCAGAATCTAACACCCCAACAAGTATAAAATGTCAATAAAGGGTCCCATATCCATCAGACCATAAATTTCACATCAAAACACAATTGTGACTATCATTTAATGTGTTGTAAAGATACTTTGATGAAGAAAATTTTACCTTAAGATCACATGTCTTAAAAAAATCATCTTGAACTTATAAAATCAAAGGAGATAATCACAACTATTTAAGTAAGGTGGATTTTAGATGTGTCCAAGCAGGGTCCAATCTCCCTTGGGCTATAAATTTTACATCAAAAATCTAATTTGGATGTCATTTAATTTAAATGAAATATAATTTGATGAATACTAGTTTTACTCAAGGATATATGGTGCAAACCTTTCATTTTGAACCTCAAAAATCAATGGGAGAATCACAATTGTAGAAATAGAGTGAGGTTCACAATTTTCAAGTTATGAAAATTTGTCAAGTCGCTTTTGAAAGTCATGCAAATTGGTCACTATAGTTTTACAAGTTGTGAAAATACACCTACACATTTTTTCAAGTTGTGAAAATTATTTGGAAAATTGTAAAATTGGATTCAGCTAAGCTCAGATGGGATTTTTATTAGTTGATGTTTTGACATAATGAGGAGTTTTTTAAATATGAAAGGAAGGAATTTTTATGTACCACCCCATGAAGGATCAATACATAAATGAATTATAAGACTTTATGCAACAAGTTTTTTTGAATAGATGATATTCATCAGTATGCCAATCCATTTTAATTCTCTTTTTTTTATTTTGATAAAATGTTATTTTTAGATAGTCAATGAATATAGAATTTTTAGTGTAGAAAATTTTACTAAATCTTCATTAGGAATTCTTATCATTGTGAAGCCTTCATCAGATTAAAAATAGAACTTATTTATTTTTTAATGGGAAATATGAGGTTGTTTTATATCTTTATTTTAAATGTTATCTAATATCCTTGGTGTATGTATCTTGTTCCTATGTCCATAATATGTTTTTCTCATCCCATATATATAATAAAGGTTTATTTTATTACAATATTAAATCTTTGGCTATTCTAGTGATTTTATGTGTTTAGCTACCTGGGGTTGTCCTTCATATTTTTTGGGTTTATCATAACAACTTGTATGTTTAACTAGCTAGGATAATCCCATTCTTTCTTTCTCATATCATTCTTCATTTCCCCCATTTCCCACTATTCATTTCATTTCCTTTCTATATCATTTATATACTTTCTAGTTTAAAGTGTGAAACCCCCATATCAAACATTTTTGTTGTAAATAGTTATGAATAACTCCTTCCTTATTTTTCCTTTTTGGTTTTCAATAAAGGTAGCTCCACTTGCTAATAGGAGAGGACTTTGACCCCACATTTTTTACTGATGTAAGGAATTTATCCTAACATTATTGACTAAAAGTCCACTTTTGTTGAACTGACAAAGTTTTCAACCAACATAGTAACATCCCTATATTAGTCCAACTATATATACTAGCTTGATATAGTCAATTACACTACTTCCTTAGATAACTATATTATCTAGCATGATATAATTCTGACTTGGTATTTACCATACTAAATTGACTAGGTTGATACTATATAAAAAATTCATCCATTTCTCCTCAAGATCATGCAATTAATTTTATTTCCAAATCCACTCATATGAGAGAAATCCACTTAGAATTAGATAACAAAGGAAATACAATTATTTGTACAAAGTTATATGTTTAATATCTTATCCCATTAATTATGATTTGAAGTGATAAGGCCATCCTATAATTATTTCATGAAAAATAACCTCAACTCCCACACCATTATCACAAGTTTGGCTAGTTTGAGAAAAATTATCCTTGCTTTAGTAAATTCCTTTCTAGTCTGGATCCTAGGCCTAAACTTATTTATAATATTACTTATGCACCATACCATTTATAAGACATAAATTTAATGTTTATTGAATAAACTCAAGTAGTCAATATTTTTATAATTGTAAAACCCAAATCCATCCTTATCTCTAATGATCTCTACTTTGAATAGAAGGATAACTATAGCCTATTTTTTGAAAAATATCATGAGGTTTTTGATTGTTTATATAAAGATATGTATAATATAAAACTTAGAATTTTATTTCATATCCTAATGACCTAGCCAAATAAGAACCCCATTCACCAAAAGTAAAAATTTTCCCTCATGAGGATTTGTAGCTTATGTCACAGAGAATACATTAAACACATAGATTTTAAGTTTATCAGACTTATATATTACTCTTAATGGGTCTCCAAAATAATGATAAATTAATATTTTTGGGAATTTATGTAATGTAAAACCCTAGGTTGTTAAATTGAAGGAATAATAAATCAGGGAAAAATATAGTAATATCAATATACACTAATATTTACAACAATTGATTTATCTCATTATTCTATAAATAGAAATGAACTATAAAAGGTGTAATTAGCTAAAAGATGAACTAATATAGATTATCGATAGGTTATAAACTACTGAAGGAGTAGTGTAAGATGTTACTAATAGGAAATAGGTCTCAAAAATCCTCCTAGATAGAAGCAAAGTCCTCTAGTCAATAGTGCATAGTGTTAGTGTGGGTGGCTTAAAAAGTAAAGATGGTCTACTCAATAACCATATGTAGGTGGCTAAGGAACTCAAGATATACTTGAATCCATCATTTCACACCACTATTTAGTGTATCATAGTTTATGAATAGCTCAGATTGGACTCATGTATTCTCCAACCCTCTTATATAAGTGGCTCACAAACTCAATCTAGCCTTGACTCCAACATTACCTACCCTTATTTGGTAGAAGAATATGAAACTAAAACTAGTTTCATGAAGTTTTGAATTATGGTGCTAGGCTACTCAAGAACTATGAACACAAAATGGCTTAGGGGCCACTCAAAAATTCTAAATGTAGAAAGGCCCTGGGCCACTTGGGAATGCCAACCATTATAGATGGAATAAGATATCAATCTAGTGTAAACATGATGCACAAATGGTACAAATGGTGTCTGAAGTATAAAATGTGGATAATGACATAGATTTATAATTCCATTTTAGAGAACAACTAAAAATTTGAGCATATAAGAAATTCTTGATAGGCACGTGCCCGTAATTCTGATATTTTTGCATATGGATTTTGAACTGAGTTATAATAATTTATGTCTATGCATATATAAAACTAAAATAGGAGTGACCATACCATCCATGATTCCCATAATATAATCAAACTTGTGTGACTCTATATAATAACTAAGTATATACTTAACATATCCTATCATTTGTGAAAAATATGTAAATATGAATTATACCTACTATATATTTCTAATAATTTTAGAATTTATATTTATGGGGTTAATGGATAGTAGTGTTGTCCCCTAGTCAATATTTCACTATGTTATTGTCCTTTGTGATTTTTTATTAACCAAATGTGTTGGTTCTATGCAAAACTAAGACTAGTCTCAATGTGACTATTTTTCACTGTATTTCCTGAGTTTGGGCTCTATAATATATGTCCATGTAATTAAAAATATGTTTTGAGTGCATTAGAATGGCTTCATTTCTATGAAAAAACCATATGAATTCCCCATATTTTGAGGAGAGTTGTTGAACCTATGTAATAATTATCCTCAAAATAAAATTTATGTATCATATGTGTTATACTAAGAATATGTGATATCTACATGATAAACCAATATAATGTGTATACATGGCATCACAATATACATAGATTGAGAATACGTTGGTATTTTAAAATGTATATTATATTTAGTGTTCACAAGGTTATCAAGATAGATAAAATAATGTAAGCATGTATATGAATAGAAAATTTGAGTATAATTTTTATAAACTACTTGGGAGGATGGGGCATGATGTCCATAAAGGCATCTAAGAAGGAAGGGGAGATGCATGAGTTCCCTCATGGCATCACAAATTGTGTATGAAAGAAACAAGAAAGAGATAAGTGTCATGGCCATGATAAATACATGAAATCATACATACAAACACATAAGACTTGTAAATTAGGTCAAGGGGCCACAAAAAAATGGACATGGGTGCATATCAATAACTTAGAGAAAATAACACATACAAGGACATGTTCAAATGTCCACATATGAAAAGATAAATCAAGGTTGTCTTAGATATAACTTAAATGACATGTTCAAATGTATACATACACAATTAAGAATTACACACAAGGATATTATCACATGTCCAAAGCATACACACAATAAAAGGAATTGGCTTAGAGCCACACAAAAATGGCATATAAAAATGCCCTCGAGTAGATGTATAAGAAAAGAAACACAATCAAATCTCAACTAGTAAATATAGAAATTAAATTATGCATAATCATGTGGTATGAATCCATATATGAGCAAAGATGTAGATAAGCTAAGTCTATAGTAGTATTAGTCGGTAAAAAATTAGTGTAGTATAAGATGATCAATATCAAAATATAATCCATGCTAAATCTATGATATGGACTATATAAAGACATAACATAGCAAAATTGAAGTTGTGTATATGATTCCCCCAATGGGTTGATATGTCAATGTTGAATCTGTGTATACATGTATGTGCCCCCAATGGTTAGAATAACAAATTTGGATCTCTATAGAAGATTGAAGTCTTGTAGTAATTTATGAACACTTGAAAATAATAAGTTAAGCATGTATTCTTGATAAAACTGATTACAATAACATAGATACAATATGTAGTACTTGGAAAATAAAAGGAATGTAAACATAGAAATGCATATAATATGAAATTTATATTTTCTGAGAAAATATTTGAAAGTTTTTGTATTTTTTAACATATTATATTATTTTTATGTTTTATTAATATATAATTTATGTGAAATTAACATTAAAATGAAACTATATACAAAGAGAAAGATAAAATAAGTTATGTACAAGTAAATTAGAATAATGAAACTTTGTACAAGTAAACTTGAAATGGATAAAACTATGTATAAGGAGAGTGTTATGGATAATAATTTGTGTGATGGTGATGAATGGTTCTAGAATACCATCGATGGGATGCCTCTATGTAACATAGGTGGCATATTTACTTTTGTAATTGTTTGTACCATAATAATAGGTGTTTTTTCAATCATCTTCTTCATTTTGACTAGAAATGTTTGGATTATTGATTCAAATATTTCCATCTAAAACTATATCCATTATAGTTATAGCTTGATTTTATAACTCTTATTGGGAATAAAATATATTCTTTGTGGATTTTTTAATCATTTCACTCACCTATGCAAAGGATATAACCTTTATTGTTTTCAAGTCTTGATTTGATTGATGTTAACCATGAACTTCCAAAGACAACATTGTAAGCACCTAATTATGAAATAACTCAAAAAGAGAGATAACATTATTTTGAAGAATATTAAAATTTTAATTAAAGTGACCCCAAACCTTATATGGAATTATGTGTTGATTCTATATGCATATAATCCTTTCCAAGAGAACCAATAAATGATAGTGAACAAAAGTTGATTAGTTGATAATATGTAATTTTAACATATGTGCATATTTTTCCATCTACATAATTTATGATAGTGAAATGACTTTGATATGAGATAGGAATTGTAGTTTCCCACTTTACATTTAACTTTGATGATGTATATATTGTATTTATTTCTTTATTTTTAATAATTTATTGTTAGATACCCTCTTTTGAGAATGGTTATTTGCTTAGCTTGATTCTGAATGTGCAACTTAAGTTCTTTCTTTTTTTATAACATTACCTCTACATATGGATCTTTTTCCTTGATAAATTGTATTTTTGAATGATTTTACTTAGTATTTTCCATAAATCCCAAACCTTTTTGACCAACATTATCAATTTCTATAATAGGAGTAGTGATGGCTTGGGCATGTTTTCCCAATCCTTGACCTTCATAATCAGATTATTGTAGATGTTTTTTTACCAAAACCATACTATTTTAAAAGTTGAGCTTCATTTTATAGAGATATATTTGCATCTTTGACTTGATTTATATGTTATTTATGTATTATTTCTTGTTATGATTTTGTTTTGTGAACATTTTATTATTCTGAGTTATTTTGTGGCAACCACTTTTTATTGTTTCAAAATTTGACCCTTTTTGAATATGTGCATGTATCACTATGGGTTAATTAACTAATTTATATTACAGAAGGTCTATATTATAAATGATGTTTTTTAAATGATTTTTCAATGCCAAACATGAATTGTTGTAATGATCATGCATTCTATGGTATGCACAATAATATATGGATCTCTTCACTAGATGTGGAGGAGTTAGGTTGATCAACTTAGCTTTAATCATTTTCATTAAATTATCACTTGATATTATATTTTATATTTGATTTATTTTTTAATCATTAATTATAGATGTACTTTGTTGTGATTTCTTGTTTTTATTTGTAACATTGCTTGTCACAAATTGACTAGGTGAATATGCATATACATGATTGACACTAGTGTGACCTGGAGGCTTTTGTCTTGTAATCTAATTGTCCAATACTAAAATATTTTCATGTAATAACTAATTATTATTTTTCAATTTTTAAATTTACTTTCTCATAATGATAATTTCATCCCTAATAGTCTCACAAGTGCAAACGCTAGTTGCTTCATATTGAACATCTAAGTACACATCCTGAATGGGAGATATGGGAAGGGAAGGGTTTGAAGGATGGATAGGATAAGAATAAACATTTGAAATATTAGTTTATTTTTCCTCACCTCTTAGAGGAGTGATAAAATGTACCTGATTAGATGGAAAGTATATATCACCCTCTTAAGGATAAGGAGGAGGAGAAAAATCTACTTTATCTATGAAATTTAGTAATAAAACTTGGAAGATGTCTGCTAGGTATAAAATATATAGACTTAAAACCCTAACACAACCACTAAAATAGGATATATAATGATATAAATCCTAATAACATCTAGGGATATAGTTTTGGCACTATTCAAAGTAAGTCAGGTTCACTAAAATATTTAAATTTTTGGGGATTTATGGAATGTAAAACCTTAGGTTATTAAGGTTTTAGAATAATAAATGAATAAATAAATATAAAAATATCAACAACCACTGATTTGTATAATAATTGATTTATCTAGTTATTTAAATAAGACTATCATTTCAGGGTGTCACCAATAAGAAACATGTATCAAAAACCCTCCTATATAGTAGCATAGTCTTATGGTTAATAATGAACCATGTTAGTGTCCCCTTTTCCATGCCAATGTCCCTATGTAGCAAATATAATGAGTTTTTAGTTAGGCCTTCACCTAGTTCTAATAAGCCTATATCTATGTGACCAAGTGTTAGATCATTATATGTTCCCTATTTTGACTAGTTTTAATGTGAAACCCTAGGTCTCCATGATCTGAGCAACATTTCAGGTGATAATTTGGGTGACGGTTCTAGCCCAATTGGTGGCAGAACTTTTAGGATCCATAAATTTTGCACCATAGCTCCATTTGACTCCCCATTTGAACCATTGGAAAGCTAAGAATGAGGAGAAAGTGATGAGATGGAATGGAGTTATGATATATGGTTTTTTACCCCCTAAATCCCAATGTAAGTGTCATAAATTTCAATTTTTATAATGTAGTCTAAAAATAGTAAGTTTTTAAAATAGTAATTTCTTGAATTCTATAATGTTGTAAATTATGGAAGTCAAACCACTTCATCTCCCTCGAGATTGGTGACCTTTCACATCCTCCTCCCACCTTCAAAGTATGTATTAAAATTAATGAATATTGAAAATGCAATCAGACATCTCTTCTTAGAGATAGGCATATGTTTCGATCTACAATTTGATCAATAAAACATCTCTTCTTAGAGATAGTGTTATTACAATTGTGTTATTATTGTTTCTTGAATTATCTATCAATCAAAGCTCCTGAGTTTTGGATCACTCCATCTATGTTAGTGTATTTGATGAGCACAATTATACAAAGAGTGGCATTAATATGATAGATTGGATGTGACCTTAACACCACATGTGTTGAGTTTTGCCTACATACCATTACCTCTAAAGGGCATCAATTTTGATGTAGTTATCCCAATCTAAGTGATGGTGTAAGTACAAGTGAATGCTAGTATGAGTATCAATTTGAATGATTTGAGTGTGACTTAAGACTAGAAATATGAGTAATCTAAGATCTATGCTACTGTATATGGTGTACGTAGAAGTAGGGTAGAATAGGGATCAATTACCTTTATTTTTATAATTATTTTTTAGTTTTATTGTGAATATTTACATTTGATTCCCATTTGAGGGATAAATTAATGAAAGTTGTCTACATATAGTATTTTAGTGCTTGTTAAGACATGAAATGGGTCTAGGCCAATCGTAAGGAGCTTTGAGAAATAAATATATATATATTGGGGGTGAAAAGAGATAAGGGATGAAAATATTACACTTTTACCAATAACACAATCTCATATAGTCTAAAGTGTTTCACTAATGTCCAGGTGGTAGAAACAAGTGAAAAGGGGATCTGGGTGCCTAAGTGAAGTCTTAGCGTTATTTTTTGTATATCTAGGAATGGGTTGGACTTACACAAAATATGAAAAGTGATCAAAAGATTCCCTAAGATAGGTTTAGGGATAAACTAAGGATAAGGTGGTCTCAAGTGATAGTTATTGTGCTAAAATGACATTTTAGATGACTACAAGTACCCATTCATAATAAATTCACTATAGTCATTCATATTTATATTACATTTTTTTATATTAACTTAACATTCCCTAAGGACAATTTTATTATACCTTCCATAAATGCTATTATTGATTCCATAGATAAATATGAGATACTTTACTTCAAGGATAATTTTTAGGGTATAATTATATCTGAATCACCCTCAAAGATCAACTTAAGACTACATTGTCTACTAAGTGGGGCACATATTATTATTTTAACATGCCTTTTGGCCATTAAAATGTATAATAAACTTACCAACATGTGATGACCAATATTTCCCATGATCTCATCCACAAAATAGTAAAAACCTTTGTGAATAACCTTATAGATAGATCCAAGCATTGTGAAAATCATATTCATGATATAACTATCATGTTTGATCCCCTAATTAAATTAAAATTTAAGATTAATCCTCATAAGTGTTTTTGGTGTTACCTCTGAAATAATTATAGGATTCTTGGTCTCAATCTAAGTAATTTTCATGGATCCTTCTAAGATAAATTTTATTATTAACATGCCTACCACACCATCCATTCTCGATATATTTACATATATTTAGAAACTTGGAGCAATCTGTAGATTTTTTATTGAGTTCTTTTAGTACCATACATATTTGGTAAACTCCATTCTCTATAAAGGTTTAATATTGAATGGTCTGATGCTTGTCAAAAATATTTTTATAACATGAATAAATCCTTATAATATCCTTATAATTTACAAACACCTTATATATATCACCCTCTCATATTGGATAGATGGAGCAATGCTTTCACAACAAGATGATTCTATGTCATATTCCATTATGATCACATTCAACTTTTATTTTCTATGTAATTATTACCTAGATATAAAATTAACATGTGGATGTTACTCTTTATGAAATTTTACCTTACTATTATCACTTAAAATTAATTTAAATTCCAAGTGATCTCCAATTAAATTGTTATTTCATGTATACTAGTTCATGAAACCTTCAGTATACTCTTCAAAATGAATATGTCCTCTTGATCGAAGCCATTGATCAAGACATTTCACTTAAAGACTACTTTTATAATATCACACCTATCCTTAAGGTTCAAGCCCTTAATAAACCCAAAATTGTAGTCTCTAAATCTAAACCATGTGTGAAAGATACCTTAGAATAACTTCCTAACATCACCATTGATTTTCAGTAAGATACTTGGACACTATATTTTTACATATCCAAATGATTTCAAGGAGCAAGGGAAAGATGTGTTCTCATTGATCCTTATGTAAAAATTGTTCATTTAATTTTTCAATTGAATTTTTATGTTATTAAAAATATGTCTAAATGATATCATCCTTGGGATGCAAGTTGCCATCATTTTCAACATTTACTAGTTACATGTTTTAGGTCGTTTATATATTATGTCACTAAATTAGTAATGTTTATCAATTTTAAAGTGGAAAAATTATAACATATCATCATCTTGATGCTATTCCTATGAAGGAGTTTGTGTCTTTCACCATTGAGGCAATTCCAAGAGAACAAAATGGTATAGCTGACTCTCTTACTTATTCATCTTATTTTTATCATCCTCATTAGGCATTGCATGACTCATAGTTCCTCACTCACATTAATAAGTCTCCCTCTATCTTAATTCTTAAGGATGATTCTTTTATTTTCCACATCAAAGCTGTCACCACTCAAAAAAGCTTGTGGTATATAGATATCCTCTAATTTAGATCTTCCTTTAGGCACCAAGATTATGATTTTATATCTTCCACTATATTATAATCTTATTTTAGGTCATAATGGACTCATAAAATGAGACATATCATCTTTTATAATATTCAATAGATATTAAGTTCAATAATGATGGTAAATGTTATAAACATGAAGGTTGTCCCAATCCACGGGGTCTCAAACTACCTAATCCTAGAAAACGTTATCACATCTGGACCATTGATCACATTAATTTTCCCCTCTTCTTAATTTCATCAAAATGCATCCTAATTTATAAGTCACTCTTGTCAATTTTGATGATGGTGAATAAACTTAACTCCAAACCATTTTTAATGCTACTAGACTACCTCATTATATAGTGAAATGGCATCCTCCATCTCTCCTACCATAACATAGGACAATCCCATTTCTTGATGATGATATTTAAATCCAACCTCCTTAAATTTATCATAAATATTCCTATATATAATATGAATTTATATGTAATGGCCTTGGGTGACTAAGGTTTTTAGGATTTACTATCATTATCTCCTCAAACATTTTGTTGATTTTTTGTATCTACTAAATATACTTCTAATGATAATTTTCAATAATCTACACATGATTTTAATTTCTATCCATCATATAATAATGATTAAATATTTTCCCAAGCCCAATCATGTAACTTGTATGTACTTCATTATACAAAATCCCTTGCTAAAATGCATGCCTTCAATAAATATGTTCAACTAGTTCATATTTATTCTAACTCTAGTGATGATTAAATTGAACATCAAGAATTTATCCTATGATGAACTCATGATTTTAAATCACTCCATGGGTTTTCCATTAGTGTTTTGACTTTCTCAGCAATTTTGTCTCCATCAACAATCCTAATACAATTCACAAAAATTCCAAAACTAGTAACTATATCAGCCAACCGAACTCAATTTAGTATGTTCCCCAATTCAAAAAATAAAGTGAGCATGAATATTTACAGAGTATTGATACATTTAAAACCTTATATCATAATTACACTATCTAATTACAATAAAGTGTTAATACAATTCTACTAACATCACTAAATTCTTCCAACTATATCGACCAACTTGATACAATGAATACAACTACTGCCTTATCCAAATGTATTATCTAGCATGATATAGTTCATCTTTAGGTTATACCATATTATATTGACCAATTTGATACTATATATAAAAATTGAGTTACTTTTCCTCAATATCCTAAAATTACTTTGGATGCTAAAGCCACTATTGTGAGACACATCTAGTCAAAATTTGATAAAAGGATATAATATTATTTATCTAAATGTAGATGTTGAATCTTATGTCCTATAATTATGCTTCATATTTATTAATCCATTATATAATTACTTAATGTAATATTACCTCAAGTCCCACACCAATATCATAAGCTTGGCTACTTTGAGAAAACTTTTCTTTACTTTGGTAATTTTATTACAAGTAAAGATCCTAAGTCTAACCCTATTTCTAAGCTTCCTTCTACACCATATAATTTATATGATGAGAATGCAATTTTTATTGAATAAAATCAATCAGTTTACTTTGGTACAATTTTAAATTCCAAATCCATCCTTATCTCTAAGGATTTCTACTATGGATAAAAGGATAACCATAGCCTATTTATTTAAAATTATCCTAAATTTTTATTGTATTCATATGAAGATATTCCATATATATACCCTATCTCTATAATTCATAACATAGTTATTTATATAGACATGTAACCTATTCACCAAAATCAAAATGATTCCCTCCCAACATTTCTAGTTTATGTCACAAATATGTTATTAAACTCCTAGATGTGAAGTTTGTATGATTTGTATACTAATTTTAATGGGTATTCAACATAGTACCCATTCATAATAAACTCACTATGATCATTTGTGTTTGTATTTAATTTTGTAATATTAACTTATCATGCCCTAAGGACCATTTTACACTATCTTCCATATATATTATTATTGATTCCATAATTAACTATGAGATGCTTTCCTTCATGGATGATTTTTAAAGTTATAATTATACTTGAGTTGCCCTGGAAGTTCAACATAAGACTACCTTTACTATAGAGTCAGGCACATATTATGATGTTAAGGTTCTTTTTGACTTAAAAAATGTTAGATAAACTTACTAGTGTGTAATGGCCCACATTTTTTATGATCTCATCCACAAAATAGTCCAAAACTGTGTGGATGACGTTATAGATAAATCCAAGCATTATGAAAATCATCTTAATGATAAAGATATAATTTTTGATCTCTTATTTAAATACTGAGTTAAGATTAATCTTCATAATTATGTTTTTAGTGTTACCTACCAAAAACATCTAGGATTCTTTGGCTCACTTTTATGGATTTACATAGATCCTTATATGATCAGTTTAATACTTAACATGGCTACACCTTGATCCATTCTTGAAATCTACACTCTTCTTGGGAAACATGGAAAAATCCATAGATTTTTTTCTTGAGTTAGCATACCATACATATTTAGTGAGCTTCCTTCACAAGAAAGGTGTTAATATTATATGAACTGATGCTTGTCAGCAATATTTTTTATAACATGAATTAAAAATTACACTATCCTTCTACTTTACCACCACCTTTTATAAATCACTCTCTCATCTTGTATATATCATCTAAATCATCTCATATGGGGAAATTATTGAAAAATAATATGAGTCTAGAAAAGAGTACAGATATTTACTAAATTAGTCATGATTTAATAGATTATGAGACCTACTAAATGAAAGTGGAGCATGACTACCTCTAAATATACTTTTTTATTGAAACTTTTTGACACTACATAATTTATTAGACTACATATGTCATAGTCTATTATATTCACATTCAACATTGTTTTTTAAAGGCATCCAAACCTTTAGATAAAATTTATAAGTGGATCATACTCTTGATGAAATTTTACCTTAGGATTATCACTCAGAAACCATTTAAATACCAAGTGATCTTAAATCATCTTGTTTTCATACCTATACTAGTTTTGTGATAGCTTTAGGATACTTTTCAAGATGAATATGTCATGTGGATCAAAGGCATTGATCAATATTTTTCCCTCAAATACTACTTATATAACTTCATGGCTATCCTTAAGGCTTATAACCTTTAAAAACATAAAATTTTAGTTGTTATGTCTAAACCATATATGAAAGACACCTTAGAATAACTTCCCAAGGTTACCATTAATTTTGTTGGGTGAATAGTTTTTCACCAGCTAACTGATGGGAAAGATAGGTTGTTTCAACCATAACACAGGGAGATTTATCAGCCAAATGTGTAGGTCAGCCACATCAAAAGGGGACAAATCTCTCCTCTATTTAAGGGGAGGTTCCCTATAAATATGAGGTGCTATGTACTATATATATATATGTACTGTGTGTGTGTGTGTGTGTGTGTGTGTGTATGTATGTATGTATATATGTATGTATATGTATATGTGTTTATGAAGAAAATAACACTCAGGGGTAGGATAAAACCATCCATCTCTCTTTTTATAAAGATGATGTTCAAAAATCAAAGGAGAAATCATGGTGAAATGATAGAAGGCACTTCTCTTCTTTCAAAAGTGTTTTTCAACAAACAACAGGAATCTTTCTGGTAGTGACAAGTAAATGTAACAGGGGGCGTTGTAACCAGCAGAAAAAGGTGTAGCACAAAGTCTCCACCTCAATTGCCCAAGAGTGAAATACAAAGGATAATGGGGGCATAAAGTCATCCTAAGATCCTTTACATAGAAACAAATAGAAAACACACTAAATATAATGGTGGTAGCACAAAGTCTCTCCATAGTTGGCTTCAAGACACCTTCCTGATTACTTCCACTAGTTCTGCTTATTTCATCAAAATGGACAAGAATGCATTCAAGAAATAGACATAAGAATAATTTCCTAAATGAAACAAGCTATTACAGCACAAAGTCTAGAAATTACCTACTTTCTCATTCATATAAAGAAATATGATCAACATTCTGAGCTCAAAGTCTCAGTAATCACCTTTCAATTTTGTCAGAGTTTTGCTTCTATAACCAAAAAGATCTCCCTTGTGATAAGAAGAGATTTACAATATATAGCAGCCCAAAAAGACTTGTCACTTTGTTTCATAGAATGGCCCATACTGCATTTAATGCCTTGAATGCATTTTTAGTTTTGTCAAAGAGGCCATGCTAGAATAGGGCGTCTGCCTTAACTATGGTATGTCAATTTATCTCCAAATATCTTCTCCTCTGCATGGGTCATCTGATATTTCTCCCAATAGGTATACAGTTATCCCCTCACTTTCTTATCAAGGAAGAAAAATAAGCCGTGCCTTTTAATGCTTGTGAGCTCATATGTCTACTTGGTGGACTATTCCACCTACCAGAAATAACTCCTATAGATATTTCTCATCTTTCCCTCTTTCCTTCTACAATTTGAGCTCTCATGATGTCTTTTCCCTTTCTACTGGCTCTTTTCAGCTCCCTCTTCAGTCGATCACTGAGTTTGTTTTTAAATTTTGTCTTTTTCCAGCTTTGTCTCTTCTTGGTTTTGTCTTTTCGTATAATTTGAGCTCTCAGGGCTATCTTCCCAACTTTGCTAGCTTCTTGTGCTCTTCTCCCAACAGTTCTTCCTTTTGTCCTTAAGGCCTTTGAATGCATTCAGGTCCATGCTCAAGCCTTCAAATATTAATGGTTATCTTGTTGCTCTTAATTTGACATCTATGGGGGCATCATCTGACGTCTAGATTATAATGGCTAGTTCATGGTGCCCAACTTTGACATCCACGGGCCCATCACCCCTTGGTTAATTCCTTCAACTTTATTTCCTTTGGATTTTCTTTGATCAAGCTTAGTATTTGAATCCTTATGAAGGGAAGGTGTCCTTTCAAGACTTTGGGAGGTCCTTTTCTTGGTCGTCGAGAGCCCCCCGCAAGGGTACATGCCCTTCAGGATTCTTTGAGTGGCCTTTTTATTTCAGGTGAATTCCTTCACACAAAATTCTGAAGGAATTTCTTCAAAATTTTTGTCTAAAATAATTTGTCTTGTCTTTTGCCTTGAACAAATCCCTAGGAATTCTAACTTTTTTACCTTGTTCACTTTTCCAAAAAACACCTTACCCTTTCGGCCTTTTGTAACGGTCCATTTTGCTCATCACCTGACCTCTGCAAGGGCTAATTTATCTCCAAGATTGCCTTTTAGAAAAGTCACAAAGGTCCTTTTGGCTCCTAAGTGCCCTCCATAAGGGCACTTGTCCTTTGGGCTCTCTATCAGGCCTTTGATCATTCCTTCAAACAAAATGTCCAAAGGAATTCCTTCGAACATTTTGTTTGAAGGATTTTACTTGTAAAATTCCACTACGAAAAATCCCTCTAAAAGATATCCTTTTGTTCCATTTTCCCTTTGCAAGGGTACTTTCCCTTTGAGATTTGGGACACATTCCTTTGAAACTTTCTATTGAACCAATCGATTAAAATTGCCTAAGTGTTGGGAACTTATTTCTTTCCTACAGAGTCCGTAGAAATCAGCCTGCAGAGTACATAAAAATCAGCCTATGGAGTCCGTAGAAATAAACCTACAAAGTCCATAGAAATAATCCTACAGAGTCTATAGAAATAATCTTGTGAAGTCCATATAAATCATCCTATAGAGTCCATATAAATCAGCCTGTGGAGTCCATAGAAATAAGCCTATAGAGTCCGTAGAAACAACCTGTGGAGTCTGTAGAAACAAGCCTGTGGAGTCTGTTAGCTAAAAAAACTTAAATAATGGAGAATTTGAATACTCAAAACAAGTTTTTAAGGAGGGGAAAATATAATTTTGGCCTGCAGGACCAAAATAGTTCATATGTTGTCCTAAAAATGAGTGACATATTTTGTGAACAACAATTGGCTCTATTTGGGGAAATTCCTTCAGTTGAAATTTTAAAATAGCTGAGGGGAGTAGAAACCAGAATCTCCAGTGGCTTCAAGCATGCCATTGGGCTACGGATTCATGCTACCCAAAAAAGAAAGGTGCCAAAAATGAAAATGAAAAGCATAAAATAGAACTAAAGACTATACAAATATACATATGTACAGATGATCTTATTTGATACTTCAAGGATTGAAGTGCTTCAGATGCTACCCATTGTGAGGTAGAGAAAAGGGCGTGGCATATTAATACTTCAAAAAGAAACTATTTTCACCATTGAGCTGATGGATAGTAAATGGGCCTCTCCATAGGGAAACAAATTTTCCATGCATTCCCTTTGGTTCTCTTATCTTGTCCCATAACAGAACTTGATCTCTAATCTAGAAATCACAAGTTTTTTGTTTTTTGGTCAAAGAGCTTCTTCACCAGACTTTGATGTGCAACAATTCAGTCCACCACTATAGTTCACTACTCATCTAGCTCAATTAATCGCATGATGCTCTTATCGATGGAGCTTTCATATGTCTGATCTTCAACCGCCTTTGCCAATTTTAGTGCTAGCAATTCTAGGGTGATTGGTATCTTTACATTGAGACCATACAAAATTTGGAAATATGACATACCTATCACATTCTTAGGTGTAATTCTATCTACCCATAAAACATCAACCAATACTTTATGCTAGGTTCGTTGGTTGTCGTCCACCAGCTTCCTGATGATGGTCACCAGGTTCTTGTTGCTTGGTTATGCTTGGCCATTCCCTTGTGGAAAATAATCAAAAGAGTGGGAGAGGGTAATCCCATAGTAAAAATAGAACTGAGTGACATCACGAGAAGAGAAATAGGCTACATTGTCTTTCACAATCTTGGTTGGGACCCCAAACTTGGAAATGATGTTTTCCTTGAGGAAATCGCATACTACTTCTGAAGTAGCATGCTTAGTTAGAATTTCTTCCACCCATTTCATGAAGTAATCTATGGTTGTGAGGACAGAATCATGTCCAACACTTGAAGATGGGTTTACAGCACCAATGAAATCAATTCCCCACTACTAAAATAGTTCTTCTATCACCACTGGCTTAAGAGGCAAAGCAGCTAACTTGGGTCTTCCAATGAACTGTTGGCACAATTCACACCTTTGTACCCATTTGTTTGCATCTTGAAACAATGTAGGCTAGTAATACATGGCTTGTAAAATATTATGGGTAGTTATAGAAGCAGATAAATGTCCTCCATAAGCTAGATTATGGAAGGACTTCAAAAGTTGGTTTTACTGCTCTTTATCCACATAGAGAAGGAACACTCCATCAAGGCTCCTCTTATACAGGCCGTTGTCTCATAAGACAAAATTGGTAGCTTTCAATTTAAAAATCCTCATTTCTTTATGAGACAGGTGGGCAAGACACTCACCATAAGTAAGGAAATGAGCAATACTTGAATACCACTCATTCGTGGTGGAGACAAAGAGGATTGTTGGCGTGTCTTCCACTTATGTTTCTTCATGCCTTGCTTCTTCATGTCTGTTGTCAGCAATCAATTGGCAGAGACCCCTTCCCCACATAAGCTTCACTGGTTTGATATCAAGATCAAATTCTTGAATTTTAGCAATCTAATGGCCCCTTTTGGTTCCAAACCCCTATTGAGTTAATATGGATTTAACTGTGGTATTAGGAACTAGGACAGTAATGTTTGAATTTAGGATGTGAAAATGGAAGTGCTTTACTACCTTTACGACCGCATGAGCATGCTTATCCATGTTTTAATACTTTAGTTCATGAGCTTTGAGAGGATAGCTCATGAAGGATATGGGAGACTCCACACCTTCTTCATTTTGTTGAACTAGAATTGTTGAAAGTGTGTGCTCAGAAGCATAACTATACATTGTGAAATCCTTGGTATAATCTGGACAAACTAGAATTGGGGTGTGGACAATAGCTATCTTGATGTCTCAAAATGTCAGTTTGCCTTCTTCAGTCCAACTGAAAGTGGTCTTTCCCTTTATCATGTTCACAATGTGGCGAGTCTTCTCAGCAAACTTGAGGATGAACCTTCAGTAAAAAATTCACTTTTTGAAGAAAGAGTGAACTGCAATCTTATTTGTGGGCAGAGTAATCTCTTGGATGGATTTGACTCTTTCTAATTCAATCTTTATGCCTTCTCAGGATATAATGTGTCTGAGAATTTTCCCTTTTGTTACTCCAAAAATAGACTTCGTAGGATTTAGAGAAATGCCATTCTAGCGGCAATGTTCTATCACTTGTTACAAATGGCACACATGATCAGGGTGATGCTTGGAAAATATGATCAAGTCATCAAGGTATACCACAATGAACTTACCCATTTCATATTTGAAATCAAGGTCCATTTCTCTCTGAAAAGTGGCGCCAGCATTTATCAGGCCAAATGGCATTGTTCAATATGCAAAGGTGCCCCAAGGCATGGTGAAGGTATTCTTATGTTGGTCTGCTTCACCAACTTTTACTTGATTGTATCTGAAAAAGCTGTCTAAAATTGATAACATCTTTAAACTTGTCACTATCTAAAGAACTTGATCCATGATGGGCAAAGGATAGTTATCCTTTAAGGATGACTGATTCAAATTTTTGAAGTCCACATAGAGGCAAATTTTGCCATTCTTCTTCCTCATAGGAACTATGTTTACAATCCATGCAGCAATGATGGATTGGAAAAATTATCCTAGCATTAAGCATTTTCTATATTTTAGATAGAATAGTACCTGATATCTTTGGATTGTACTACTGGGATTTCTACCTATAAGGCACCGAATCACTCTTGAGAGAAATTTCATGGTGAATTTCATTCAGCCCTGAGTGACTTTAGATCATCATAGGAGTATGCCAAAACATTTATGTACTAGCAGAGTAGAGCAGTGAACTTGAAATTTTCTCCTGAGTGCAGTACTTCCCAATGTTCACCATCTTGGGATTTTCCTTGGTACCCAAGTTTATTTGGTCAAACTCCTAGGAGGAGTTTGAAATATGTTTGTTGTTATTTGATGAACCTGTCGTGTTTGTCGAACAACTTCTCAAGGGAAAACCAATCCTTTGGGAATTTTATTCCCTTTAAGTTGCAGGAATTCCTCACCTATGTTTGAACTTAATTTAGGGGATGGTTCAAGTTTCTGAGGCTCACTACCTTTCAAGTGAAGATGTTCAAAGTTGTCTTTTTGTTCCAAGAAGGCAATTATTTAGTTGTCACCATTGAACACTTGCCAGTGATTGGCATTGTTAGACACACTTGGCTAAAATACTAGTTCGATAGTTTACCTATCTCCTTTAAAATCTGAGTGAGGAACCAAAAGAGTTGTTGAAATAGCCAATGCATCTGCTCTGTCATTGAATTCTCTAAGCACTGCAGAGATACTGAAAGTATCAAAGCTTTCAATTTGATCCCAAACTAGATTGCGGTAGTGGCATAATCTCTCATTTTTGGTTTGGTATAGGTTCCTCACCTAAAAAACCACCATCCTAGCATCATCTTTGGCATGAAGGAACTTGATGCCTTTGTCTTGAGCGGCCTTTAATCCAAGCAGTAGAGATTCGTACTCAGCAGTGTTGTTGGTGTTGTTGAACTATAACTTGTATGAAGAAGGAAAAATATCCCCTTGAGGAGATATCAACATAATCCTAGCTCCTGAACTGATAGAGGAATAGCTACCATCAAATTCCAATATCCATACATCATCAGAAGCTGACCTCACCTCAGATTTTCCTTTGTCTAGAGGGGAGGATTCTTCTACACTTGCACTACACTCTATCATGTCTTCTATTGTTTTATCTAAACCAACTTTTAGATTGTCATTTTTAGAGGTTTCATCAGCTAAAATGGGAACATCCTCTATATTCAAGAAGTAATTACCCATGTCTAAAGACTTAAACAAAATTTGAGCTTCAGGCACTAGTGTTTGAGTGACCACATATTTTGCTTCCTTCTTAGGGAGCAATCTCTGCATAATGCCTTTGACAGGGATCCTTGCCTTAGATAGGTCCATTTTTAACTCACCATCAACATCCTTACAAAAAAAATTCCCAAGAAGAATGATGTATGAGGCTGGGACATTGGCCACCAAGACTGTCATCTTGATTCTCTTATCTGGGAATGCTGCAAATGTAAATTGGGCATCCTTGATTTGTCCCAGCAGTGGCACTTATTTGTTCTCCATGGAGAAACATTTCATAAATTTCTTGGTTAGTGTGAGACCAAGAGATGCTTCCACTTTCACAGGCATGACATTGTCAGATGCACTTGAGTCTATGATGCAATTGTTTAGCTGGTGTCCATTTATCAGTAGGGAGACATAAAATAGTTCTATCCTCCTGGGAGCAACAGGAGGAGTAATCACAAGTTTATTCTAGGTGGATGTGTTTTTGGGGTGACCAAGAGTTACTTTTATAATAGAAGGTCCTATAGGGATGGTTTTATTCTTCACACATTCCACTAACCTATCCAACTTCTCAGGGTTGGATTGCAGGAATTCAAATTCAGACAGTTGAATTTTAGTTTTCTTGACATGGTCGAATATGTCAAACGTCTGAAATGAATTGGGAACAAGGAAAGGTATTTCATTATTTTGGTTTTTATGGGGGGAGGATTGATCTATGAAATTGAAGTTGAAGGTGAAGGCATATTTGAGGTACTTACTATTTTAGCAATCACTGGATCCTTTGGCTGAAAAGATAGAGTGGTTCCTTGTTTGGCAATTGAAATTGTAGGTTGAGGTCACTCCTCTATTTTTTCTTTATCGACTTGATGGTCTGACTGATTCTTAGACTAGGTGAACACAGTGTATGATCCCTCAACTGCTTTATCTTCACTTCTAGGTTCATCCTAGTAATTCAAGAAACCAATGTTGGAGTCACCAGCTAATTCTTCTTCTCCCTCTATGAAGATATTAACATCATCTTTTAGGTTCAACTCAGGTTGGAAGGAGAAATTTGATTCTACTTTAAGATATCCAACAACTAAATTGGTTGGAGGTGCTTCAATGGCCAATTTCCCTTGAGGGGGAGGAAGGTGATTTGGCTACCCTTGATTCTTGGCAGCATTGCCTTGGTATGACTGATTGGGGAATGTATTCCTTGGTATATCTCTATATGAAGGGGTAGATGACATCCCTTATGCCATTTTCTTTCTAAGAGCAAATAACTCATTTGTCAATTTTTGCACTATTGGATTAGTGGTGCCTATAGATGGATATTTAGAAGATGAAGAAGATTTACCTTTGTTAGGATCTCTCCTTATCTTTCATGCCAAGATAAGGTCATCTTCCACCTCAGTGGCCAAATCTTGAGCAGCAACAAGGTCTATGTGGCCAACACATCTCAGGAGAAAACTCACTTCAAGCAACTGTGAGTTGATGAAGAAACATTTAAGGTTCTTAGGTGTTGGCTGAGCAATTGTAGGAATCCTATTCCTCAGCTTGTCGAATTTGGCAATAAAGTCCCTCATAGGTTCATGAGTTTCTTTTTTCATCTGTGTGAGCAGGGCCAGTAAGGCATGTGCATATTCTATAGGCTTGAATCTAGCTTCAAACTTGGCTTTAAGAGTGTTCCAGTCAGTCATAGTCTGGGCCTGTAGATGATAGAACTAGTTTGCAGTATCACCTTGTAATGTTTCCAAAAACAGCCTAACTCCTACACCCTCATACTCACGCCTATCACACCGTAGGCTATACTAAAAGCTGCAATGTGTTCATCAGGATGAACTCTCCCATCACCAAAGAATTTGGGGAAATTCTTCCTTAAACTTCATGGTAGCTCATGTAGAGGTGGAGTTAAATTGAGTGGTCTAAAAGAGTTACCCCAGGGGCCTTGAATCACCATGATTTGATTATGAAAAGGGGGGATAACAAATCTAGGTGGAGTATGTATAGGCAAAGCTCTACTGACAACAAAAAAGAAGCTCTACCTTATATTGGTGACCTGATATTGGTACGAGGAAGACTCCTAGTTCATTGAACTTGAAGTTATGGAGGAAACAAATAAAAATTGCCCTGTTGTACCAACTCAAAAATAGGGTCAACAACACCTTGGGCTCTCTGGCTTCTTATATAGCATGGAGTTGCTAGATTGTAGAGTAAAAATGGAAAAAAATTGGCTCTACTTCAACTTGAAGCTTGAGGCTTCAAACTATGCACTCTTCCCCAGTAGAGTCACCAAAAACTATAGGCATGGAGCTAGCAAAGAATTGACTTTTGAATTGAAATGCTCGATCTCCAGCGTCTCTAGTTTTGTAGCTCAGAGTATATAATGGAAATGGATAAGGCTATAATGATAATGGATAAGACACAAGTGATGCTTCAATCTGAAGCTTGAGGCTTCAAATTGTGAAAAAATGTTATGTACCCAGTGAAGAAAATGGATAAGGAAAAGAACTAAAACTATTCGTTCTTCCCCAACAGAGTCGCCAAAAACTATTGGCGTGGAGCTAGAAGAGAATTGAATGTTGAAATGAAATGCTCGATCTCTAGCATCTCTATTTTTACAGCTTAGAGTATATAATGGAAATGGATAAGGTTATAATTATAATAGATAAGACACAAGTGATGCTTCAATCTAAAGATTGAGGCATCAAATTACACAAAATTGTTGTGTCCCCAATAGAGAAAATGGATAAGGAAAAGAACTAAAATTGTTTGTTCTTCCCCAGTACAGTTGCCAAAAACTATTGGGTGAATATTTTGTCCCCAATGGCCAAAATAGGTTGTTTTAACCATAGCATAAGAAGATTTATCGACCAAATGTGTAGGTCAACCACATCAAAAGGGGAAAAATCTCTCCTCTCATCAAGGGGAGGTTTCCTATAAATATGAGGTGTTATATACTATGTGTGTGTGTGTGTGTGTGTGTGTGTGTGTGTGTGTGTGTGTGTGTGTGTGTGTGTGTGTGTGTGTGTAAAAAATAACACTCAGGGGTAGGATAACAACATCCATCTCTCTTTTTTTAGAGATGATGTTCACAAATCAAAAGAGATACCCTGGTGAAATGATAGAATGCACTTCTCGTCTTTCAAAAGTATTGTTCAGTAAACAACAAGAATCTTTCTGGTAATGACAAGTAAATGTAATAGGGGGCGTAGTAACTAGCAAAAAGAGGTGTAGCACAAAGTCTCTACCTTGACTGCACAAGAGTGAAATATGAAGGATAATGGGGGCACAAAGTCATCCCAAGATCCTTTACACAGAAATAAATAGAAAACACACTAAAGATAATGGTGACAACACAAAGTCTCTCCACAGTTGGCTTTAGGACACCTTCTTGATTACTTCCACTAATTCCACTTATTTCATCAAAATGGACAAAAATGCATTTAGGAAATAGACATAAAAACAATTTCCTAAATGACACAAGCTATTACAACACAAAGTATAGAAATAACCTACTTTTTCATTCATATAAAGAAATATCATCAACAATATGAGCTCAAAGTCTCAGTAATCGCCTTTCAATTTTGGCAGAGTTTTGCTTTTATAACCAAAAAGATCTCCCTTGTGAAAAAAGAGATTTACAATATATAGTAGCCCAGAAAGACTTGGTGCTTTGTTTCATAGAAAAACCCATGCTGTATTCAATGCCTTGAATGCATTTTTAGTTTTGTCAAAGAGGCCATGCTGGAATAGGGCATCTACCTTAACTGTGGCATGTCAATTTATCTCAAAATATCTTCTCCTTTGCATGAGTCATCTGATCTTTCTCCCAATAGGTACGTAGTTATCCCCTCACTTTCTTATCAAGGAAGAAAAATAGGCTGTGCCTTTTAATACTTGTGAGCTTAGATGTCTACTTGGTGGACTATTCCACCTACCAGAAATAACTCCTACAGATATTTTTGGTCTTTCCCTCTTTCCTGCTGTAATTTGAGCTCTCAGGCTATCTTTTCACTTTTTGTTGTCTCTTTTTGGCTCCCTCTTCAGCTGGTCTTTGATTTTGTTTTTAACTTTTGTCTTTTTTCAGCTTTGTCTCTTCCTAGTTTTGTCTTTTCTTAGAATTTGAGCTCTCGGGGCTATCTTCCCAGCTTTGTTGGCTCCTTGTGCTCTTCTCCCATCGGTTCTTCATTTTGGCCTTAAGGCCTTTGAATTCATTTGGGTCCACACTCAAGCCTTTAAATATCAATGGTAATCTTGTTGTTCTGAATTTGACGTCTGTGGGGGCGTCATCTGATGTCTGGATTCCAACAGCAAGTTCATGGTGGCCAAGTTTGACGTCTACAGGCCCATCACCCCTTGGTTAATTCCTTCAGCTTTATTTCCTTTGATTGAGCTTAGTCTTTGAATCCTTCTGAAGGGAAGGTGTCCTTTCAGGACTTGGAGAGGTCCTTTTCCTAGTCGTTGAGAGCCCCTCGCAAGGGTACATGCCCTTCAGGATTCTTCAGGTAGCCTTTTTCTTTCAGGAAAATTCCTTTAGATAAAAGTCTAAAGGAATTCCTTCAGACTTTTTATCTGAAAGAATTCATCTTGTCTTTTGCCTTGAACAAATCTGAAGGAATTCCAAATTTTTTTCCTTGTTCACTTTTCTAAAAAAAACCTTGCCCTTTCAGCGTTTTGCAATAGTCCATTTTGCTCATCACCTGCCCTCCACAAGGGTTGTTTGATCTCCAAGATTGCCTTTCAGAAAAGTCACAAAGGTCCTTTTGGCTCCTAAGTGCCCTCCGTAAGGGTACTTGTCCTTTGGGCTCTCTTTCAGGCCTTTGATTATTCCTTTGGATAAAATGTCTAAAGGAATTCCTTCAGTCATTTTGTCTAAAGGATTTTACTTATAAAATTTTGCTACAGAAAATCCCTCTGAAAGATATCCTTTTGTTCCATTTTCCCTTCGCAATGGTACTTGCCCTTTGAGCTTTGGGACACCTTTTTAACCTTTCAATTAAACTGACTAATTGAAATTGTCTAAGTATTGAGAACTTGTTTATTTCCTGTAGAGTCTGTAGAAATCAGCCTGCAGAGTCTGTAGAAATCAGCCTATGGAGTCCATAGAAATAACCCTATAGAGTCTGTAGAAATAATCCTATAGAGTCCATAGAAATAAGCTTGTGGATTTTATAGAAATCATCCTATAGAGTCTGTAGAAATCAGCCTGCGGAGTCCATAAAAACAAGCCTACAGAGTCTGTAGAAACACCCTGCAGAGTCCGTAGAAACAAGCCTGTGGAGTCCGTTAGCTAAAAAATATTGAATAATGGAGAATTTGAATACTCAAAACAATTTTTTTTGAGGGGAAAAGATAATTTTGGCCTATAGGACCAAAATAGTTCATATGTTGTCCCAAAAATGAGTGATAGATTTTGGGAACAACAAATTTTAATTAAGATAATTACACACTCCATTTTGACGTATCTAAGTGCATTTAAGGATTTGTGGAAGGATGTGTCCTTGTATATCCTCATGGAAAAATCATTCATTTAGGTTTTTAATTGAATTTCATTGTTACTAGAAATATAGATAAATATGAAGCTCTCATCCTTAGGATGCAAGAAACCATCAATTTAGACATTTCCTACTTACATGATTTAGGTTATTCATAGATTATATGTCATTAAATTAGTGGTGTTTATCAATTCCAAAGGGAAGACATTTAAACATATTATCATCTTGATATTATTCTTACTAAATATTTTGCATCTGTCACCATTGATTAAATTGAATGAGAGAAAATTGGTATATTCGACTCTATTACTTCTTTAGCTTCCCATTTTCATCCTCATCAAGAACTACATGACTTTTATTTCCTCATCCACATAAGGAATTACACCTATAGCTTAATGTATATGGATAATTATCTTATTTTCCACATTGAATCTATGACAACCAAACAAATTTTGTGGTATAAATATATCATCCAATTTATCAAACATCAGACTTATCCTCCTAAGGTTGATTCCTATGAAAATATAGACTCTAAAAAAATCAATCAAATTAATTATTAGAAAAAATATCCTTTACTAGCATAATGATAATTTCACCCTACTTCATTTTATTACTCAATAATAATTTCCTTCTCTTGTTGATCAAGTACATGGGGAATTGATGGTGGCCATTATAGTGAACATGCTATGATGCCATCACATTTGAAATCAAGTGTAATACTTGCTAGTTACTTGATGATCTTATCCATTTTACTTTAGTGGATATTAAAACCCTATAATATCCTTGACCATTATCCAGGTAGGGATTTTATCTCATTTGCAAGTTACTTCAATCTCAATATGGCCATGTCTTCATTATTGTTGCCATCAAATACGTTACCAAATACATAGAAGTTATACCCATTGTTAATTTTACATTCATGACTATATCTAGCTTAAAATTTATCCTTTACCTGATCATATGTGATTTTACAATTCCTCACACCATCATATCTAAAAAATGGTGGGAATTTTAAAAACAAATACATGATGTATTACTATGTGAAATTCAATATTGTGCACACATTTTCCACACTTTTTCACCCTTAATGTAATGGTTAAGATAAACAAACTAAAAAAATACTTAATAATATCTTCAAAAATAATATTATGGACTCTCATTTGGATTGGAACCTCAACCTTTACCCTATACTTTAGGCTTATCTTACTAGTATTCATATTTCTAATGGGATATCTACATTCTCTCTAGTTTTCAAATACAAAGTCATTTAGTTACCACTATTATTAAAGGTACCCTCTTTTCACATCTCTCTTCATGGCATCATTCTCTATGAAAATATTTATGAATCCTACATTCCCACTTTATGTCTACTTTATGAGTGAGGTATGAGTTCTTTACAACATAACCATCAATATAAAAATTCCATTGCCAAACACATAACAAGAGATTCAAAGTTATTACCTTTGATGGTAGATACTTAGTTTCGAAATAATATTAAACCTAAGAAAATAGGGAAAGCACACCCAAATGTGGTGAGGTATATACCTAGTAAATGACATTATTATACTTATAACTTATATATTGTAGATGAATAAATGACATATCCTAAAGCAACCAACAAACATTATTATTTTTCAAGAAGCATTTCTCTTGACCTATGTTCTTCCTATTTTTATTTTTATTTTACCATTTATTGTACATATTAGTTTCATGATTATAGTTAGTTTATATTATATTGAGTTAAAAAAATTTAGGTTTGAATTTGAATCTCTTATATTTCAACTTAGCCTTTTTTATCTATACACATCAAAATTTATTTCACATTATCCTTAGTACATATTCTTAGTCCCTAAGCCTTTTGTCATCTTTATACCTATTTGTTTTTCAATTTTTTAGTTACATTATAATACTCAAGGAATTAACTAGGACCTCCTCACAAATGCCCATCCTCTTTATATTTGTTTCTATATTTATTTTACTCCTTTCATCATCCATTATTTTCTTTGTGATTCTTTTGTCTATTTTATCATTATATATAACCTTTATGTTTTTTATATCATTTATTTTATTCATATATTTATCCTAATTTCACCTCTTGGATTTTCAAATGGTGAGTTGTATGGTAGGAATTTCAAAATCAACAAGGCCATCCTCAAAAATGTGCATCATTTTTTTACAAGGACTATTTTTTCTCCCCCAACCTTAGCTAGGTGTTTTTTTTGAAACATAAGGCAATGGTCAAGAGTAGTATTTTTTCACACTTAGATTCAACCATATTCTTTTTTGGTAAAACTATATCAATATATCTATATTTCCACATCCACATGTTACCTTCTCTTATGATGTTGTTTCATTCCTAACTATAGTTTTACCATATTATTTTACACATTATTTTATGATTAGGGAAACCCAATTGTGCTATGTTAATTTCTATGACTCCGTATTTTTCATTTCCTTTTGGGTTCACCAAGGTTGGTTTCGATATTACACTTTTTTATATGGTATAATTTTAGGATTCTTTAAATACCATGGTCTTTATGATCTTTCCTCTTTAAAAGCTAGGTGAAATCTCTCTTGTGATAGCAATATTTAGTGCCATTCTCAATTTTTTTAAATATGTATGGAGGAATAAAATAGAAAAGTTTAAAAAAATTAGAATCCATATCATGATAAAAGGTAATCTTAAAAAGAAAATTATATATTTAAATTTATATCACACCAAAAGACATGATATTTTTGGAACATTTATTATTCTAGTTGAAGCTAAAACATTATAATTAGCCTCATGTTATAGGTAAGGTTCATTAGGGTGTGTTAGGCTAGTAAATTAGGGAAGAGGGTCTCATCACATCATTATCTATCTCTATCCTGATACATTCTAATGCCACATACTTTCTCACACAAGTACATATTATTCATAATATACCAATGGCTCTATAAGGGGTCTTGAGGAGTGGGAAACACATAATGGGAAGGTAGGATCCTTTTATTTTTAATGCATTCTATCCTTCATTGGGTGATTTTTTTTATTTCACTAGTTATCCTAAGCTTATGTTTCACAAATATGGTTCTCTAGGGCCATTGATGTTTAAATATCTTAATCTTTTCAACTTGATTTGTATATCTTATTTCTAGTAAAGACTATTTTTTTGCCTTGGTGATGCCCTATTTTTCCTTCCTCAAATTTATCCCCCCTTGATAGCTAGGTTTTCTTATAAATCTCCCCCAGCTTATTTACTTCCTATTCTCCATCTCTTTCGAACATGGTAGCATTAAGGCAACTTTAGTTTTTTCGTCTTTAGAATAAAAATGGCACATTTGAGTTATTGTAAGATTCTCTCTTTGTCATTGCCTTATCTATCTATGATTTCCCTTAGTTAATTTTGTGACCTTGAGTCTTTTGTTCACTTTATTCAATCCATTTTGTCCTATTTTGAATTTTCATGCTTTCATGTTTCACTCTTTTTTTGGGTCATTCAGTTTCATTTCTGTTTCCTATCCCATCTTTGTTTGATTTTGGTTTATTGCTTATTTTACAAATATGTTTTCATTTTCATGCCACATTTTTTTGTGTCTTTATTTTGATTCATATTTTTACTTATTTTAGATTAGATGCATTTTTGGGTCTTTCGATCGTAAGTAGCATTGGATTTTGGGCTTACCATTTTCCCTATGTCTTTTATCTAATTATTTTGATATATTGGATCTAACATATCCTTTTAAATCTTAGATTGATAAGTTTTCCAAATGTTTTGACCATTTAAAATATTTTGTCATTTTACATCCATTTATTGACCATCATGTATATGTGTGCATTACTATTATCTATTTTTAACCTTGTATCTTTAGGTTTTGTTAAATGTAGTTATTACATCAGCCACAATCAAGATAAAGAAATTTGTATGCATCATTAATCATAAAGTTAAGTCAAGATATATATGTTAATTTTAGTAATTCATTTATCAATAGTTTTTTCAGAATGTATTTTCAATTATGCTCTTTTATGTTGTTATGGTTTATCTCAAAGCACCATCCAGCATTACACTATTATGAAACATGATCAGATTTAGATGGGGTATATTTAGACACCTGATATTTATTACTTTATCACTTAAATGATTATTTATATTATAACATCACATTGATACATTAATCTCCCAAAGTACACACCTTAAAGGGTGCATAGGGAATGAGGTGGGATCGACTCATGTTAATTTGTTAGATATGTCTGCATATTATTTTCATAGCATCATTAATATCAATCTAATATCCTTTGAGTCTCTTTTCATATTACCTCTTCATCTACTTTGCATCTAGATTTGTTAACTTCCTTATATCCTATTATATCATCTTGGTTAATACAACCTATTTCATGTTTATCTTCCATTTGCTATATTGGCTAACCTAATATAGTTATGATTATATCTCCTATCATTTGTGTTGTATTATCCTAGATAATAAAATAATGTGTCAACTGACATGTTCCAACTATATCATCATAGTTGATAGTATTTCCTTAGAGTTCATGTTTAGTTATGGGTATTGGATCCATATATATATGGATATTATTTCATTTATAAAATATATATTGCATTTATATGCTCTACTTGTGCTTGCATTTCTACTCCCAAGTAGTATTTGGAGGATTTGGAACCTTATCTTGCATATCTATTCTTATAATTTCTTTGGAGCTCCATATGAGAAGTTGAATGAGTCCCTAACTAAGGATACGTAGGTCTTCATCTTAAAATTTAAAGTCTTTGACCTAAAACATCTATTGCTAAGGCCCACTTGAGCCAAAAAGATAAATTTAGGCATTGACAAATCCACTCAAAGATAATTATGTTTATCCCTATATACTTTTTCCTTTATTCACTTAGTACATCCTAGATATTATTGGGTTGATTTCTTTGTGGATGTATATGTGTATCCTTTCTTATGTTTTTCCTTATTCTGATTAAATCTATGTGTGTGTGTGTGTGTGTGTGTGTGTGTGTGTGTGTGTGTGTGTGTGCGCGCGCGCGTGCGCGCACGCGCACGCGTGTGTGTGTGGTTCCTTAGGTTTTCCATCTATCATGTTAGGTTGTATAAACACAAATTAGTTTATCAATTCATATTACATGAATTATACAACCATTTTCCATCATTTAAGTTTTTTTCACCTTTAAAATCATTTACTTTACTTGCATATTTACAATCATCCTTATAATCATCTACCCATCATTGATTCCTAGTAAGAGTTATACACCATGTCTTAGGCTTAGGCTTTGAAACCTTTTCCTCTTGATAATTGAGTGTAGATTATGCTCTACTAGGTCGGTGGTTATTCTAGATCCTTATTTGATCATTTGAGTATATGGAGGATATATTGTTATGAACTTGTTCAAGTCTTAGCCTTATGAGAGAAATAGGATAATTAAAGGTCATCGCATCCCACACATACACATTACATTATTACAAAATAAAACATGTGATTATTAAAAATAATATTTTTGAATTTATGATTTATAAGCCTTATTTATCATGATTAATAGCTAAATATGTCAAGATTTTAATGGATTTTAATCTATTTTTTAATTCAAATGGCCAGTTATAGTATATCAACTATCATAGGCTCTTTATTAGACCATGTTCCTATATATGGTATTTTTTATGATGAATTTGTAATGAATATTGATGGGAATATGACATGGTGTACATAATATGGTAATTATTATAAGTTTCCTTCATGTGCATGTGAATTAATTATACTTTTCAGTCCTCAAGAGGATAATATTCCACTGATTTATTTATAGATTGGCTTTATCATGTGCTAACAATATGTTAGAATGTGAAAAACTTATCTTGAGATTCCATGCAATCTATGAATTAAACTCTAAATCTATCAAAGACCATGATGATTCTCAAATTGTTTTGAATCAAGTAGCATTCATTTATCAAACAAAATTAGATATATTTATCCCATATAAAGATCTTTTGTAGAGTTTTATTTTTTAATTTGATGAGTTTTAAATTTATAATATTCTTAGAAACAAATGATATATATATTGATGTCATATCTATTTTTCCTTATTTAAATTCTAACTAATATATATTATGATTATGTTACCTTTCCTATTATGAGATTAAAACAATAAATTATAATTTATGCACATAAATACACCTTCCTTTTGTAATTATCTATTAAAAAATGCATAAATTATAATACTTAATTAAATATACTATTAAACATATGTGAATATAATATGGGATAGAAATCACTTATCTTATTCAGATGCTCTCACAAATATGTCTCAATAATCTTAACTTGAAAATAAAAATTTATTATTTATGGATTGTTGTCTCAAGTTGTAAAACAGAATAAATATAGATGCAAGACCATTTGTATGGTCCGTTTAATACTATATGGTCTTGACAAGTCATCAAAATGCAAATAAAATATCCAAATATGGTAGCGCTTAGTTTGTATTTCTCCCTAGACATGGTCATCAACTTGTATTCTTGCAATGAATTAATTCTAAGATAACGAAATGTTACTTGAATTTGTTTTGTTTTTGTGTTATATAAATTGATAAATTTATCATACCTCTAAAATGGGAACAAATCTTTCAATGAACATAAATAGCACAAAAGAAATGAATTTTGTAAGTGGGTAGCGAAAAGAGCTCCATAATCTAGAAAGGTAGCTCATAATTGATAAATTCCTTGATGTAATTGAAAATGTTTGATTGATCAAATGAATAAAAAAAAATTAAGTGACTTAAAATTTGGGCTCATGCCAACTTTTAAAATCTATAAAGGAGAAAAGTGGAGAGGGGTATATGGGCCAACTAAAAAAAGAAGAGGTGCCAAAATTGTGTAACAATATTACAAAAAAATATAATAAATGGTATTACCATACATACAGTCTTCATTTAGGATTATAAAAATATAAATTAGTTAAAAAAGACAGAACAAGATAAGTGAAAAAAAAAATTAGTCCACATGAATCAACATAGCAATTAAATAATGTCTAATTTGAACCCCATAGATAAATAAATAATTACATTAGATATAAATTAAATAAATGTCAAGGAGTTTTTTTATGGTATTTATAAATAAGCATTAAATAAATATTATACCTAAAAGAGTAAACATTTAGTTAGTTTCCTCCCTACAAAGAACTAAAATTGACGGTCGACCCTGCTCGACATAATAATTTTTTATGCCAAATTTTTATTTAACATTACTTTTCAAATATTAATATAGTTCATAGTAGAATAAGGAAAAATTAATTATATATATATATATATATATATATATATATATATATATATATATATATATATAAACTTGTATTCTTACAATGAATTAAATCTAAGAATAAGAAATGTTTCTTGGAGTTGGTTTCTTGTCTGCATTATATAAATCCATAAATTTATCAGACCTTTAAAATGGAAACAAATCTTTCAATGAATATAAATGGTATAAAAGATATAAAATTGGTAAATGGGTAGTGAAAAATGCTCCATAATCTAAAATGGTAACTCAAAACTGATAAATTCTTTAATATATTTTTAAAAATTTGATCAATCAAATAATTTTAATTTTAAAAAAAAAAGGAAGAAAAAGTTACTTAAAATTTGGGCTCATGCTAACTTCCAAAATCTAAAAAGTAGAAAAATGGAGAGGGGTGTATGGACCCATCCAAAAAAATAGGAGTATCAAAATTTTATAAAAATATTACACAAAATCATAATAAGTGGTAGTACCATACATATGGTCTCAACATAGACTAGGAAAATATAAATTAGTTCAAAAAGGACAAAACAAGGATAACTAAAAAGAGTTTTTAGTCCACATGAATCAACATAATGATTAAATAATAAGTAAAAAGAGTTTTCAATCCACATGAATCAACATAATGATTAAATAATGCTTAATTTTAACCCCACACATACATAAAAAATTACATTAGATATACATAAAATAAATTTTAAGGAGTTTTTTAAAGTTATCTATAAATAAGTATTAAATAAATGTTATATCTAAAAGAATAGAAATTTATTTAGTCTCCTTTTTACAAAGGACTAAAATTGATAGTCAACCCTATTTGATGTGATATTTTTTATGATAAATATTTATTCAACATTACCTTTTAAATATTAGTATAGTTCATAATAAAAGAAGGAAACATACATATATGCATGTGCACACGCGCGCGCACACACGTGCACACACAATCCTTTATAATTTTTTATGGGATATCAAAAAATTCATATTGTATTTGATAAAATTTATTTATAAAAATGATTGTATTTTATAATTTTAAAATATAATTATTATCATATAACCATCAAACTTATTCATCGATCCAAAATTTACATCTCTCCACATTGTATGGAAACTAAAAATCATATTCTTATAATTTGAAAAGTCTTAACTTGAATATTATCTTTTGTTTTTTTGGGAAAGAGGACTACCTCTTTAATTTTTTAATTTTTATGACTATTATTTAACTTGAATAATTTTATATTTACACAATACACAAACTTCTTACTTTTTTGGGGGAGTCTACATCTTCCATCTAATTGAAAAGAATTTGAATGAAGACCTTATTCATTAAGTAAAGTTTAATTTAAGGAGAAAAACATGACACTCCTACTTTACAAATGATAATAAACTAACCTAATACCTTATATGCTAAATCTTCTCTTTTTATAAGAATGCCAACTATAAATTGTTATTCAATAAAGACTAGTTCTTATTTAACTCAATTTAAATATTCTAAAAAGAAAGGGTGTGAGAAAGACACATCTTAGTCTAAAAAAGGTTAATATATATGTAAAATTTTAAATTATACATTATAATAATTATAGGTTATGGGTTCACAATGCATAATTAATTATATGTTATTTTGTTTTTGTTTTTTTTTTATATTTTTTAGTAATAATAACCTTTTTTTCATAATTATTTTAAATTTTAAAATATTAACACATTTTTAAAAATAATTTTCGATTTACATATTATAAAATTGAATTCATAAAAATATATATAATAAATGACATAATACAACCATTTATTTCTTATAATATTAATATATAACACATTATTAACATACGTAACATTCCTGCCCCAACTTGTAACTATCCCTGATATGCAATTACTATAAAGCACTCTACAAACTTTATATATATATATATATATATATATATATATATATATATATATATATATTATTTTGTTCCATGGAATAATGATCGCTTGGTCAGTCTAATTCATTTATATAATAATCAATGGTCAAATTTGCACTATAAAAGATTTTTGAAAAAGATTATATATATTTTTTTTCTTTTCCAAAATTTTAAGTAATATAATAAAATTTGTGTAGTTGTTAATCATTATTTTTGTATTAAAATTTATTGATAAATAAATTTGAATGTAAATTTAATGTATAAAATTGGTATAAAAGAAATATATGATTTAATATTATTTGATATTATAAAAAAAATTATGTTATTATGTTAATTTGAATTGTAGAAAATTCATGTGATTAAATTTAGTTTGTATAGATATATTTAATAGAGTATGTGTTATTTCAATAAACTTGTAGTAGATATTTTAATTAAATCATATGATTAAATTTTCTAATGTTAATAATATTTATTTGTAATATTTAATAAAAAATATTGTAAAATATTTTCAAAATGAAATTTGATACAATCATTTATTGATATTTAATACAATTTCTTTCACATCAATTAAATTATATATATATATATATATATATATATAACATATATATATACATATACATATATATAGATTATATATTTATTTTATATATAATATAAATGAATTAAATATCAAATTGTTTTATATTATAATTTGGTGAATGCAAACAAACGTCTTCACTAAAGGTTATAGAGAAAATATAATTACAAAATTATAATTTTAAAATATTATGATAAAATAATATATAAAATTATATGTGGTACATATATTGTCCATTCATTTTAGATATCATTGATCTTGTATACCTAAAGATTAAATCATGATTTACATTTTTATTTTGCTTTCAGATTTTATTGAAAAATGAGCTTCACAATCAAATCTCATCCCTACGGACTAGTATTTAATTTTTCCAAGATCGACAAACAAATAAACACGTTGATCGATTTAGATTTTTATATTATAAATTTTTAATTTAGTATCCTTTTTATTTTATATTTATGATCGCAAGGAGTGGGATTACAAATTTACTTGAACATATGAAGCAGGTAGAGAGGATTTATTTGAGGATTAATTTAACTTATCAAACAATATTCAAAAGAAGTTCAATTTATGGGGACATATTTAATTGTGATTGAGAGAGGGGAAAAATAGAAGGTGACTAGTTTGGATGCTTTGAATGTAGCTTCTCTCTTGAAGGTATCTATTTCTCCCATTCTCATCTCATAGGTTGTGAATGTTCCATTAAACTCATCAATAATGAGTTTATCTAGATCTTGCTTCCTCTATTACAAAGATTTTTAAGTCATAATTTGATGGCAGAGATCTTAGGACATTTTTAATAATGATTGGATCTTTCATATCTTCTCCAAGGCCTCTGATTACATTGACTATTTCATCTACTCTAAGGAGGTGATCTATAATTTTCTCTTCTTCATTCATGTTAAGGCTTTCAAACTTACCTTTGAGTGTTTATAGATTGGTCTGGCTTACCTTATCATCACCTTCATATATGTTCTTTAATTTATTTTAGATATCTTATGCATTTTTATAATGCATCACTTTGATAAACTCTGAATTAAAAAATCCACATATAATAACATTTGTAGCCTTGGCATTGCTCTTATATGCTTTCTTGGTAGCCTGATTAGTAGGAGTTATAGCACAAGTTGTATATCCATTTACAATAGATATTCATGCATAAAAACCTAATTAAGATAAATATGATTCCATTCTAATGCTCCAAAATTTATTTTTGGATCCATCAAAGAGAGGTGCTTTGTTTGAGGAAGATCCATCTTGACTAGTCATTTATGTTCACTGTCCAAGATCTACCTAAGTTGATTAAGCTTCTTCTAAAGAACCAAGCCTCTGATACCAATTGTTTGAACACAACTATCTACCGAGGGGGGGTGAATCAATATATTGACTAACTTAGTTATTTTTAAAACTTTTAATGTAGAATAAAAATATATGCAAAGATCACATACACATAAATATGCATAACACTAGATATATCATGGAAAACCCAATATGGGAGAAACCACCATGAGAATAGCTGTTAGAATCTACTGTTATAATCTAACCTCACAATCGAGAATTTAATTAGTTAAAACATTTAATGGCACTAACCCTAAGGATACACCAATCTTTTGATTTAATAGAACCTGCTCTAAGGAAGAACCAACTCCCTAACTGAGCACCAACTCATCTCTTCTAATAGAACTAACCAATCATATCTATATTATGAAGCTACAACTCTAGATTATAATATTTATTAATAAATTAATCCAATTCAATTCTTTGTTATAAGTATATTATTTAACTGCTCAAACTCTACTCGTCATCTCTCTAATCTCTTCCACTATGCCCTTGTTCATCTGTGTCTCTATATTTTCTATTTGACATAGTTCAACCACTTCAATAACTTCTCTCTCAATTTGAATCTTTTCAACAGCTTCATCCTATATCCTATATGACATATTTATAATCATTTGATCTAGGTTTCAACATCTTATCTATGTTCATACCTATTTACTAACACATCATGCCAATTCTAAACTCGATTCATATTTCTTGAGCAATAATTTTCCTACATAATGAATTCATGCTCCACCACCATTATTCTTGGTCTCATTACTATTTGTATCATATATTATGATCTTATTTTGATGTGCGTGCAATATTACACAAATTTGATCAATTACCACAATCTATTATGTTGTTTGTGTCATATTTTATAGCTTACCTGCATGTTCCTTTACTTGACTATTGTGATGAAAAAACCTTTGAATACTGACCATTGATCTTAATTTTTTCACCATCATTTGATGATCCTCATTCAATTTTCTCAACTTTAAAACATGTTTGTTAGATCATGTTCTAACAAGCTCACACACTCTATTGGATCCTTGTACGCTTTTAGGATTTAATGTTCTAACTTTAAAATGAATCCATTGGATGTTTTGATCTGAGATCCCTCATGTCATTAGATCTTTAAATTTTCATGAAATTTACTTCCATTGAACTCTTAATCTCATCTTGTTACTTCTTGAGTTTTTGGAATGAATACGCTCTGTCGATCTCATCAAACTAGCTCATTCTTTAACTCACCTCTATGTCATAAAAAATTAAGCACTTTATCCCATTAAGTTCACTCACTCTATTATATCTTCATTTCATGATGACACGTTCACCATTAGAACTTTTGACAAGCTCAAACTTTATCTCTGACAAGCTCCTGTGAATGTGAAACTTGTCATCCTCATGTGCCTTTTGTATATTCATTATCATTTCATATTATTGAGACACTTGGTATCCTCACGTTAATCCTTGACTATTTGACTTTAAACTACTTCATATATTTATTATGCAATCTCCATGATTGTGACAGTTATCATGAGCATGTTTACTTAGAGGTGAGTTTGACAAATTAACTTTGCTACGCTTCATTGGATCTTCAACGTATGATTAATTGCTAATCATTGATTGAGCTAGGACAAATTTTAAGTCAAGGACTTAGGAAATATAATGTCTTAGAACATTACTTGAACTAATAATTGCTAGGTCAAAGGGGCCATTTACACAATGATGAGGAATACTTAAGTAATTGGTTCTTGTCTATAGCCATTCAAAATAAAAATAAAACATTCCTATTAATTCCATGGCTTAAACCATTAGGATTTAACTGAGAAACCCTATAATTTCCAAGAGAAAATATAAATCAATTATGAGCTCATTTCTTCTCAACTAAACCTATGGACCATATATTTAAGATTCTCTTAAAAAACTCATAATAGATCTTTTATTAATTGTTCTTCAAGTGGTCCAAAATGATCTCTATAAAACCATGACAACTTTGCACTGTGTAATTTTAAAACATGGTCTTCTCTTCATCAATCATGCCTAATCATATGACATAAATGACATCCATAATGCCCCTTTGACATTAGTGACAATCATATTTCTAACACTTATTTGGATATATTAGCTCTAACATATCCAAGTATCGATCTTGGATTAAAAATTATTCCAATTTTTTAACCATTTATAATATTTTTTCATTTTACATCCATTTATTGGCCATCATGTATATTCATGCATTGCATTTCTATTTTTAATCGGGTATCTTTATGATTTATTAAATTTAGTTATTTCACCATCCACAATCAAAATAAACAAATTCGTATGCATCATTCATCACAAAGGTAAGTTAAGATATATATGGTAATTTTAGTAATTCATTTATCAACAGCACTTTTGGAATTTATTTTCAATTATGTTATTTTATGTTGTTATGTTCTATCTCAAAGCACCATTCCATATTACACTATTATGACACATGATTAGCTTTAAATGGGGCATATGTATTCCACTAATATTAATTAATTTATCACTTTAAAACTTCACATCGATTCATTAATCTCCCTATGTACAAACCTTAACGGGTGCATAGGGAATGATGTGGGATCAGCTCATGTTAATTTGTGATAGATGTTTGCATATTATTTTCATACCATCATTAATATCAATCTAATCTTGTTTAAGTCTCTTTTTGTATTGCCTTTTCATTTACTTTTCTTCTAGATTTGATAGCTTCCCTATATCCTATTGCATCAATTTGGCTAAGACAACCTATTTCATGTTTGTTTTCCATGTACTATATTGTCTATCCTAATAAGTGATGATTTTATCTCCTATCATTTGTGTTGTATTAGCCTAGTTGATACAGTAATGTGTCAACTAACATAGTCTAACTATATCATTATAATTGATATTGTTGGATTAGAGTTCATGTTTATTTATGGGCAGTAGAGCCATATATATAAGTATCTTATTTCATTTCTAAAATATATATTACATTCATACACTTTGTTTGTGCTTGTATTTCTACTCCTAAATAGTATTTGGAGGAGTTAGAACCATATCTTGGATATCTAATCTTATAGTGTCTTTGGATCGCAATAGGAGAAGTTGAAGGAGTCCCTAAATAAGGATACTTAGGTCTTCATCTCAAAATTTAAAGTCTTCAACCTAAAACATCTATTGCTAAATCCCACTTGAGCCAAAATGGAATATTTAAGCATCGACAAATCCACCCAAAGATAATTATTTTTATCCCTATATACTCTTATCTTTATTCACTTAGTGCATCTTGGATATTGCAGGGTTGATTCTTTTATGTATTTATCTACGTATCCTTTCTTATACCACATAAATCAATATAGATATATGGTTACTTAGGTTTTCCATCTATCACCTTAGGTTGCATAGACATATATTTAATCTACCATTTCACCTTACATGAATTATACAAATAGTTTCCATATTTAAGATTTGTTCACCTTTAAAATTATTTAATTTACTTGGACATTTACAATCATCCTTATAAACATGTACCCATCATTTATCCCTAGCAAGAGTTATACACCATGTCATAGGTTTAGGCTTTGAAACCCTTTCCTCTTAACATTTGAGTGTAGACTATGCTCTCCTAGGTCTGTGGTTATTCTAGGTCCTTACCTAATCATTTGAGTATATGAAGGATCTATTGTTATGACCTTGTTCAAGTCCTAACCTATTGAGAGAAATAGGATAATTATAGGTCATCCTAGCCCATGCATACACATTATATTATTAAAAGAATAAAAACATAAGATTATTAAAATTAATATTTTTAAATTTATGATTTATAAACCTTATTTATCATGAATAATATCTAAATGTGTCAATTTTTTAATGGAATTTAATCTAAATTTGTTATTAAAATGACAAGTTATAGTATATCAACTATCATATGCTCTTTATTAGACCATGTTCCTATAGATGGTATTTTTCATGATAAATTTGTAGTGAATATTGATGGGAATAAGACATGGTATATAAAATATATTAATTTTAGGTGCATTAATTATACTTATCACTCTTCAAGAGGGATAATATTCCATTAGCATATTTATAGATTGTCTTTCTCATGTGCTAACAATGTTTGAGAATGTGAGACATTTATCTTGAGATTACATGCAATATGTGCATTGAATGTTAAATCTATCAAAAAGAACGATGATTCTCAAATTGTTTTCAATTGAAAGTAGCATTAATTTATCAAATAAAATTAGATTATAACTTCTTCTATATAAAGATCTTGTGCAGAATTTTATTTTTTAACTTGATGAATTTTAAATTGATAATATTCCTAGAAACAACTAATAGACATATTGATGTTACAACTATTTTTCCTTATTTAAATTTTAATATAAATGATGATCATGATATCTTTCCTATTGTGAGATTATAACAATTAAGTAGAATGTATTCATATAAATACACCCATCTTTTATAATTATGTATTATAAGAATATATAAATTATAGTACCTTATTAAATACACAATTAAGCATTTGTGAGGATAATATGGGATAAAAGGCACTTATCTTGTTCAAACACTCTCACAAATATGTCTCAATAATCTAAATTTGAAAATAAAGATTTATTGTTTTTTGGCTTATTTCCTTAAATTGTAGAACTGAGTAAATATAAATGCAAGACCATCCGTATGGTCCTTTTAAAACAATATTGTCTTGATTCATCACAATGCAAATGAAATATCCAAATATGATATCCCTTAGTTTGTATTTCTCCCTGGATGTGGACATCAACTTGTATTCTTGCAATAAATTAAATCTAAGAATAAAAAATGTTTCTTGGAGTTGTTTTGTTTATGTGTTATATAAATCCATAATTTAATATGAGAACATATCTTTCAATAAACATAAATAGTGTAAAATAAATAAATTGGGTAATTGGGTAGTTAAAAGAGATCTATAATTTAGAATGGTAGTTTATAATTGATAAATTCTTTAATGTACTTGACAATGTTTGATCGATCAAATGACTCTAATAATTTTTTAATAAGTGATTTAAAATTTGAGCTCGTGTCAACTTCCAAAATTTATAAAGAAGAAAAGTGGAGAATGGTGTATGGGCCCAACCAAAAAAAAAGGATGTACCAAAAGATGTAACAATATTACACACCATTATAACAAGTGGTAGTACCATACATACATTTTTAACATAGGATTGTAAAAATATAAATTAGTTCAAAAAGGACTGAACAAAAATAAGTGAAAAGAGTTTTCAATCCACATGAATCAACATAATGAGCAAATAATGCCTAATTTGAATCTCGCATATACATAAACAATTACACTAAATATATATAAAATAAATTTAAATAAATGTCAATGAATTTTTTAAAATTATTTATAATAAGCATTAAATAAATGTTATAATTAAAAAGTAGATATTTAGTCTCTTCCTTATAAAAATTTAAAATTGATGATCGATTGTATTCGATGTAATATTTTTTTGACAAATTTTTATTCAACATTACCCTTTAAATATTAATATAATTTATAATAGCAAAAAAGAAACACTATATATGTGTGGGGGCATCAACTTATATTATTATAATGAATTAAATCTAAAAATCTAAGAATAAAAATCTAAGAATAAAAAATGCTACTTGAAATTGTTTTGTCTTTGTTATATAAATCTATAAGCTTATCATACCTTAAAACAAATCTTTCAATAAACATAAATAGTAGAAAAGAAATAAAATTGGTAAGTGGGAAGCTAAAAGATCTCCATAATCTAGAATGGTAGTTCATAATTGATAAATTCTTTTAACTTGAAAATGTTTGATCGATCAAATAAGTACATTTAAAAAGAAATTTAAGGGATTTAAAATTTGGCTTATGCCAATTTCTGAAAGGAAAAAAGTTAAAAAGTGGAGGGGTGAGGGGATATGAGCCCAACCAAAAAAAGAGTATCAAAATTGTGTAACAAGGTAGTACCATATATACGGTTTCAACATAGGACTAGAAAAATATAAATTAGTTTTAAAAGTATAAAATGAGGATAAGTGAAAAAAAATTTCAATTCACATAATGATTAAATAATGTTAAATTTGAATCTTTTATATATATATATATATATATATATATATATATATATATATATATAATTATATAATTATATTAAATATATATAAAATAATTTTAAATAAATGTTAAGGAGTTTTTTAAAGTATTTATAAATAATTACTAAATAAATGTTATAGTTAAAAGAGTAAATATTTAGTTATTATTATTTTTTTTAAAGAATTAAAATTGATGATAGATTTTGTTAGATGTGATATTTTTATGATAAATAAATATTTAACATTACTCTTCAAATATTAGTATAATTTATATTAGAAGAAGGAAATATTAATTACTTAATTAATTATAAATATATATTTTTTATGAGTATCAAAAAAATCACATTGTATTTGATCCAATCTGTTTAGAAAAATATTTATATTTTATGATTTTAAAATATAATTATAATCATATAGCCATCAAATTTATCCATCGATCCAAAACTCATATCTATCCATATTGTATGAAGACTAAAAATCATAATTTTATAATTTAAAAAGTCTCATAATTTAAATATTCTCCTTTTTTTTGGGAGAAGGAGGCCTACCTCCTAATTTTTTAATTTTTATAATTAATTTTCAGCATGAATAATTTTATATTTATATAATACACAAACTTCTTACTTCTCTCGTACACTTCACATCTTCCATTTAATTAAAAATAATTTGAATGGAAACCTTATTCACTATTTAAAGTTTACTCTAAGACAAAAAAACATAGCACTCTCACTTACACAAATATAAATAATCTAAACTAAAACTCTATATGCTAAATCTTTTCTTTTTATAAGAATGCCAACTACAAATTGTTATTCCAAAAAAAACTCGTTCTTATTTAACCCAATTTAAATATTTTAAAAAAAAAAGTTATAGGAAATACATATCTTAATTTAGATAAGGTCCGCAAACATGTAAAATTTTAAATTATACACTATAATAATTTACAATGCATAATTAATTTTATATAATATATATTTTTCTAAATATTTTTTTAATAATAATAAATCTCTTTTTTCAATTATTTTAAAAACACACCTCAAAATATAATTTTTAATTTAAATAGTAAAACATTTAATTTGTGAAATATAAATAAATATATATATATATATATATATATATAATATATATATATATATATATTCCATTTTATTTTTATAATTATGATATATATGACATAATTAGCATACTTAACATTCTCACCCACCTTGCAATTATCCCTAATACACAATTATTATAAAACACTCTACAATATATATATATATATATATATATATATATATATATATATATATATATATATATATATATATTTTGTTCCATGGAATAATGATCACTTCCGTTTCACTCATTTATATAATAATCAATGGTCAAATTTACATTATAAAATGTTTTTTTAAAAGGTTATATATATAAACATTTTATGTGGATTAAATTTTTAAAATTTAATAAAACAAAGCTTGTGTAATGTTAATCGTTATTTTTTATTAAAATTTATTGATAAATAAGTTTGAATATAAATTTATAATTTAAATTTAATATATAGAATTGATATAAAAATATATATGTAAAATTGGTTTTGAAAAAATATGTAAATTAATATCATTTGATAACATATAAAAAAATCTCTCTTATTTAATATTTTATTTTAAATTGTGAAAAAATGATGTAATTAAATTTAGTTTGTAGAGATATATTTAATAAGATATATGTTCCCTTGTGATTTTGTAGTTAGATGTCTTTATTAGATCATGTGGTTAAGTTTCCCAATATTAATAATTTTTATTTGTAATATTTAATTTAAAAATATTGTAAAATATATTCCAAATGAAAATTGATACAATCATCTCATTAATATTTAATACAATTTCTTTTACATCAATTAAATATTAAATTGAAATATATATATATATATATAATATATAAATTATTTATATTTATGTCATATATTACATAAATAAATTAAATATCAAATTATTTTACATTATAATTTAGTAAATGTAAACAAACATCTTCATTAAAAATTATAGCAAAAATATAATTATGAAATTATAATTTTACAATATTATAATAAAAGAATATATAAAATTATATATCGTATATATGCTGTCCATTCATTTTAGATGTTATTGATCTTATATACCTGAGAACTAAATCTTGTTCTAATGAGTTTTGCTGTCAAATTTTATGGAAAAATGAGCTTCACAATCAAATTTCATCCCTACCGATTCCTATTTAATTTTACAGGATTTACACACAAATAGACACATTGATCGATTTATATTTCTGTCTTTTAAATTTACAATTTAATATCATTCTTGTTATTTTCTATTTATGATCGCAGTGACTACGAATTTTGTGGAACAAATGATGGCTTGAGCGGGAATAGAGGATTTATTTGAGGATTAGTTTAACATATCAAACAATATTCAAAAGAAGCCATATTTAATTGACTACTCCATCCCTCTTGAAATAGAACGGTGACGTGTCAGGGCATGTTTACGATCCGTTGTCTGCCATTTGGCACTCTATATTTTATACTAGTCCCATTTAATTGAAGTATTTGGGTTACATCCAATATAACAATTTCACCCAACAATAGATGTGTGCTTGCGTGGAGGATGTGTCTCTCTCATTATAGTAACTTCTTAAATATAATGATTTGTTTTATTTGTTAAATTATTTAGATTTGATAGGAAAATTTACTAATTGTTAATTATATTATTAAATGTTTATTTTATTAAATTAAATTTATAATTTTTTAAATTATTATAATATATGAATTCATGTAAGGTTATTAGGTGGAGAAAATATTTTATGAATTAATATTTATATTTTTAAAAAAATGAATAATAAATAATGTAAGATTAACAATTCTTTTAACTTGATGAAAATTAGAATAAAGTTTTATTTATTAAATAATTAAATAATTGTAATTATTATATTCTTTATGAGTTGTATAGGGTTGTAACATGTTTTTATTATTCTATTTTAAAATGTTGGTATGGATATGGTAAGGCTATTTTTAAGAAATAAAGTAAAGAGTTATTTAGATTCAAGGTGTCTAAAATTCTGAATGGGATCTTTTGATCATTTGGGTGTTATTTATTTTCTTTGGCTTTTGTCCTTTGATTTATTTATTTATTTTTATTTTTAGCTGGGAATATCTAGTGAAATGGTATGAGGAGTTGTGAGATATCGTTTGTTTATGAAAGATGTCTCCCACAAGTCTTCCCATCTCTAAGGTAACTATTTCTCTCTAAACATATATCCCAATCTCTACAATATATTCACCAAACTTATCGATCGAAATATATAACACTCTATACTAATAGCTAGTCAAGTCGTTTCAATGGGGTTATATATTTCTAAACTTCTCACTTTAAATGTATACAAACAAACTGATTGAAAACTAAAATAATTTTTTAGTCATTATATAAAATAAAGGTATGCTTTTATGTAACAACCTATCATAATACCTCCCAACTAATATATACCTCAATTTTTTTCGTGATCCAACACTAATATATTTTTATAATTATATATTTTACATTTCTTTAATTTAATACGATGCTATTTAGTATATAAATTTAATATATTAATATATGATATACTAAAATACATTATATATATATATATATAAACATGAGTTTATATCTTATTGATTTTTATTTTTATTTTTAACTTTGTATTTTTTTTAAAATAAATTTATGAGGGACCTAATTTTATATATATATATATATATATATATATATATATATAATATATATATATATATATATTTAATTTATAAAAAATTACAAAGTTAAAAAACAATTTTTTTAAAGTAAGATGTTTGTGTGCCTCGTGTTTTGTCAATGTATTGACGGATATATCAATCCTGCTAATTAGTCCTTGCATGCAATGGGTTCACATCCCAAATGCTTTTGTTTTTTAACTTTGTAATTTTTTATAAATTAATATATATATATATATATATATATATATATATATATATATATATATATATATATATATATATATATATATATATATATTTTTATAAAAAATTACAAAGTTAAAAAACAAAAGCATTTGGGATGTGAACCCATTGCATGCAAGGACTAATTAGCAGGATTGATATATCCGTCAATACATTGACAAAACACGAGGCACACAAACATCTTACTTTAAAAAAACTATAGTAAGGGATATAGTAAGGGATACATATCATAAACATAACAAAGAACTAGCAAGAACCAACATCATGACACCAACCCAAAGTTGAGTCTTCACGAGAATGAGGGGAACCCGATATGCCGTGCACATGACTTAAGATATGCCCAACTTGGATTGCACCTAGACTCATGTTAACGGATTTTTTGTGGTGGATCTCACACATGAAGGAAATTAAGAATGCCCATTCCAACTATTGGGTCCAAAACTTTTAAAATTTGGATATTAAAACTGACATGATAGTATTTCTTTTATCATAAAAACAAAGTATAATTTTTGGTGGGATTATATCAAATTAATAATTTAATTTGGTGCCAAGGATAAACTGACAATAATTAATTGTACTTTAATTTAAAAATCCATGCATAATGTTGGGCCACTATTTGTTAATTAAAGGAATCATGCCAACATGACGTCCACATAGGTAGGAAGCAATCATTTTATGTAGTGGTTTACCTTGTGGCATTTTGGCATCAGTTGGAAGGTGTAGCATATATCTTGTGCCAGCTGGCAGGCGACTAACTATCTCTTGGATTTTCAGGACATCTTCTAGGACTGTTGAGATGTGGTTATAGAGCTAGAAAGTATGATAACCAAGTTCCATTTTAGCACTCAGCGCGTACCTTCCACCTTGGTGTAGATGCCCTTGAAGGCTATTTAAGGAGCTCGAGTCAGAAGGAGGGAGAATAAGAATTACAGCAGAGCTTTGGAAAAATGAATCCTCTATAGACATTACTTTGATAGCCATTAGGATTAAAAATAGTATGGAAGCCATGAAGGCTCCATTTGTAGGTACCCAAACTCATCTGTGAGCCTCTGCATCATTAAGTAGTATGAATTGAACATATATTATGCTATGAACTCTATTCTCTATTATACATTTTAATTAATGGGAAAGATTATTGCAGAAAAACATGATGTGGCTAGTTTACATGTCTTTTCATGTCAATAATGGAATGTGTAATGGTGGTAACTTTGGATTTTAAATACAATTATGTTAGGTGATATCCATGCATGCTAACTGGTTCAGATCTTTAATGGAGTCCCTATAAATTTTCATGATGTAATCTTTATTTTGAATAGAGAATGAGTATAGGTTTTGTGCCAAGTATTCATATTTCTTGTTGAATATTTTTGTTGCAATGGTACGATATAATGATGTACCGACTTTCCATCGAAAACATCGATCATTGGTTGTAATAGGTGGAAGATAGCTTTATCCTGAAGTATCCAACTTGCCAAAGACAAAAGACAAAAAAATGGGTTCAGAACAACCGATATTATGCTTTTTATGAGGTTTATAGCATGTGTATAGGTGGTTGGCTACATATTCAACCCACATAAGAAGAATTTATGGACAATTCTATGAGTGGATGAAGAAGTGCATAGAGAGCCTTAAGACCCTAGATGCTACTCGAACTAGATTAGTGGATAAATGGTGGCAATGAGCTCTAAATAGATACATACTTGAGTTCACAGTCTCAACATACTCATGGCCTGAGAAAGTGGAGTACCAATTTTTGTGTGACCCTAGAGGCACGTTTATGAAGGAATTCAGCGTAGATCTCAAAAAGATAATGGTGGATTATGGTTTTGAAACATTGGGGATGGAAAACTAAAGTCCTTTCATGTATGAGTAGCATAAGGGAGGATAAGGGTATGTGTAGGTAAGGTGTAATGGAAAGGGATGAGAAAATTTGCACCCAAGAGCTCAGAAGATAGACCTATAATAAGAGATGACATTGATTGATGGAAGATATGGAACCTAGAAGTGCTAAGAGAACCCATAGCAAGTAGGAAGGGCATGGGAAAGGATTTCTTAAAATACAACAACACAAGGATGATAGATATAATGAAGTGATGAATTGAGCTCAACACTTGATAGGTGTGGAATTCGCTGGGTTCTTATAGAATTTGGTGACTATAGATATGCTTTATGCGCCTACCCCCTTTTAACTTATGGTACATGCTCATGTGTTGGATCCCCCACATGAAGAAAGTATAAAAGTAAATATTGAATCTACTAATGACTTATATCTTAGACATTTTGCAGACTTGGATTACAAATTTGTGATTGAACATATTATTCCATACGAGGAGGTGAGCATAACGACCTATAGAACATTAGTTACTAGCTCACCAAAATAAAACATGAATGTAAGCATATCAAATCAACCAATGTTAGCAATGCAAGGTGGGAAATAACCTACAGGAAGTGGTTTGGTACCATAAGTAAGTAGCACAACACCAATGATATCAATTATTCCAGCACTAATGATAGGACCAACACCTAACCTAGTGATTAGAGGCATTGGAGGACTTCCACTAGGGAAAGCCTTGGGGGGACAAGCACCTCAAATACCATTTTCCCCCGATAGCAAATCTACTATGAAATGGATATGTACTTATCAGAGTATCTCAGCATGGAGAATGACATAGAACATATGTTGAAGTGATGAACTATAGTGGCATGCATGGGGCATAACCTAATCAAAACACAAGGCTACCCAATTTATGACCACTTGATTTCACCCACGCCTGATATAGGAAGTGTGATCCTAACCAAACCATGGTTGACTATGATAACCTGAAGGATGCATTCCTGAAGGAATTTGTCATTTTAAAGTTTATACAATAAAGCATCGTTGTGTTAAAAGAGATTACCTAAGGACTCTCAATGAGTGTGCACATGCACAATGCAAAGTTTAAAACTTTTCTATCAAAACTCTTATATGATATTCACCCTTTCCAGCATGCATAGTGGTTCATTGGAGGGTTACTCGTGCCATTTCGAAGAGTGATTTTCATGAAAACTTTTATAGACCCTTGAGACACGTTTGAATCTATGCTCAGAGCTGAGTGATCCGGGCAACAATTTGGGTGACCATTCGGGTGACAGAAATGATCTGGGTAAAAATTTGGATGACCATTTGGGTGACAGTTAATTCCTCAAATTTTGTATTATTTTGATTTTTGGAAGTCAAATTGACGGTGACAGTTATTTCCTCGAGCCATTATGTCCTCGAGCACTGTATTGTTTTAATTCTTGGACGTCAAATTATCGGTGATAGTTATTTCTCTCGAGTTATCAGCCGTTAATTCTTGAGCCACTCAATCTCCCGATGTTTTCAAAATATGTATAAATGCATTGTAACCCAAAAAGGGAAGGAAAACATCTATTCCCAGAGATAAGCCTATATTTGTATTGTAATTTTTGAGTAATATGACATCTCTTCTCAGAGAATTCATTGTTATTGTGTTATTTATATGTTATTGAAATATTTGTCAACCATAACTTCTGAGTTTTGGATCAGTGGTATTAGACCGGTTTGTCTTGAGAGTGTATGATCTCGAGTATGAGGTTAGGATACAGGAAACTTGGGTGGGAAGCGACAGAGCTTCCAAACATTCCAACTGTGCACCCCAAACAACTTCAAATGGCAGACGGCACCGAGACATCTGATCCTTTCAAGGAAATGGTGAATGAAGCCCTCCAGTGGCAACAAGCGCAGATGCTCCAACAATTTGCTCAAATTCTTCAAACACTTTCGATGGGAAATTCTGGCTCCGTGGCTACACATCTTGGCTCCTCATCGAGGGAACTTACTTTCAATTCCCCAACACCCTTGAAGGTTCAGGTAAATTTTGATATTCCCACATTCAAAGGCAAAATCAATGCTGATGTAGTGGAAAATTGGTTGGATCAACTGTCTTCCTACTTCTCGGTAAATAAGTTCACCGATGGAGAAAAGATCACTTTTGTTCTTTTGAAATCATCATTGCTCGTGAAAAATTGGTGGGAAGTGTACAAAAAGAGGTTTAGTATGGATATCATTGGCCTTGGGGTGAAACCTACCTGGGATGATTTTATGGAAGCAGTAAAAGAAGAATACTATCCCATCAGAGTGTATGATGATCTATACATATAGTGGCAACAACTTTGCCAAGGCAAGGACCAATCTGTTCAAGATTACACAAACACTTTTCATTCTTTGTTTTCAAGACTGGGCATTCAAGAAAGTGAGAAACACAAAACTCTCAAATATCGTGGTGGACTACAATGGTACATACGAGGGGAAATGGAACTCTTCAATTTAGAAACCCTCGGTGAGGCATATAAATTTGTAGTGAAGATTGAACAGAAGCATGGCAGGAAGAATACAAAGATTCAACATTCAAAATGGAAAAGTGACAAGGAAGGTCAAACACGAGGCCAAAATTGGAAGCATAAGGAGTTTCAGGATAAGAAATCCTCAGAAGGGGAAGGCTGGAAAATGGTGTGATTACCACAAAACTGGAACTCACTCCAAAGAAGAATGTCGAGCCATCAAGTCGCTGCTCTTTGAGTCACAATACTCAACATCTACTACTCTGCCTCATACACAACCCACAGTCGAAGAGGATGAAGAAGAAATTATAGATGTTGAGCCTGACACCATCATCGCTTCATCACAAACCCATGAGGAAAGACCAAATGACAAAGAAAGATTGTTTCAATCCAAATTATGGGTAAAAGGTAAGCCTCTGCATTTCATTCTTGATAGTGGGAGTCAAAAGAATTTAATCTCTGCTAAAGTTGTGAGAAGTCTAGATCTGTCCATAAAGCCTCATCCAAAGCCCTATAGTATTGGGTGGTTGAGTCCAGGGAGAGACCTTCATGTCACCCATCAATGTCTTCTTTCATATGCTATAAAACCATTCCAAGATGAAGTCTTGTGTGATGTGGTCAATCTAGATGTTTGTGATGTACTCCTTGGTCAGATGTTCATGTATGAGCGACATGGCATCTATGAATCCCGAACCTGAAGGATCACCATCACTCTTGGAACATGGTGCTATAGGGTACCAGAGGTGCCACCTCCCATATTTGTCTCCCTGATCAATGCTAAGCAATGCAAGATATTGGTGGAGAAGACAAAGCAATTTGTTCTCATGGTGGTCAAACCACAAAAATCCAAGGAGGTTGATGCTGTGGTCCTGACTACATAATCAAAACAACAATAAAAGTAGATAGGATGAATCACAGGAGAATATGATGACTTATTCAAGTCACACACAGGATTTCCACTACATTGCCACGTAAAACATTCTATCGATTTAATTCTAGGATCACCTTTACCTAATAGTCCTGTGTATCGCAGATCAATTTTAGAGAATGATGAGATAAAAAGATAAATTCAAGAATTGATCCAAAGGGGTCACATCAAGCCAAGCTCTTTACCTTGTGGTAGCGCAATTGTCTTGGTACCAAAGAAAGATGGAACATGGAGGCTTTGCATTGACTACCGAGCCCTGAATAAAATCTCTGTGAGGAATCGCTACCCTCTCCCCATAATCGATGACTTGCTGGACCAACTCTGTGGTACGAATTTCTTCACCAAAATTGATCTCAAATTTGGTTATCACCAAATTCCCATAGATCCCACTAATGTCTAGAAAACTTCATTCAAATCTAAGGAGGGGCTCTTTGAATGGTTGGTTATGCCTTTTAGCCTAACTAACACACTTGCAACCTTCATGAGGATGATGGATGCCATCCTACGACCCTTCACCAGCTAATTCATGGTTGTCTACTTAGATGACATAATCATCTATAGCAAAACATGGGAGGAGCATTTGCAACATATCTATAAGGTGCTTCAAACTCTTTGGGAGCACAAGTTGTATGCAAATCTTGACAAGTGCACATTCAGAATGACAACAATTCAGTACCTTGAGTACATTGTGAATGAGGAAGGGGTCCATGTTGATCCAAAAAAGATTCAAGTTATTAGAGAATGGCCCACACCAAGGACCCTCACAGAGCTTCGTACTTTTTGGATCTTGCAAATTTATACTGCAGGTTTGTTCTTGGATTTTCACATGTTGCTTGGTCACTAACCCAAGTGACTAAAGGAGGAGCTAAAGCTACAATTTAGTGGGTTGAAATACAACAAAGGGAACTTGAGAATTTGAAGAATAGACTCTGTTCAGCCCCTATTCTTGCCTTGCCAGATTTGCATCAACCGTTTGAGTTGATGGCATATGCATCTGAATAAGACATGGGAGCTATCATCATGTAACATGTCCATCCTGTTGCATACCATAGTGAAACTTTCACTGATACAGTCAAGAAATATCCAACTTATGATACGGAGCTCTATGCCATTGTACAAGCCTGTAAAAATTGGAAACACTACATCTTGGGGAAAGAGACGGCCATCCGCACTGACCCCAGACCATTGGAATTCATCCAGATGCAAAGCAAATTACAAAATGAGAGGTACCAAAAGTGGGCCATGTATCTTAAAAAATTCCACCTGATAATCAAACACAAAAAGGGGAGCTCAAATAAAGCTGTAGATTGTCTAAGCTGCCCACCAATTACTGCACTCACAATAGTTATTAACTTGTGCAGACATGAGACTACCACTTGGCATGCTGTGTATGAAGCAAATCCTACCTTTGCTGACACATATCAAGTGATCCAAAAAGGTGAACATGTTTCTAAATTTTATTTGCAATATAATTTCCTCTACCATATGGGGCACATCTGTGTTCCTATTGCAGAGCAATAAAAGATGATATGGGAAGCACACTTCAGTAGGACAGTTGGACACTTTGGTATCAAAAAAACATTGGCAATTCTTCAAAAACACTTCTACTGGCCCCATATGAGAAAATATGTGGAAAGATATCTCAAATCTTGCACCCCATGTGGCATATCCAAGCCAATAAAGAAGAAGCAAGGATTGTACATGCCATTGCCAGAACCAACCAGGCCTTGGGAATTCGTCTCAATGGATTTTCTCTCAGGTTTGCCCACTTCCAAACATGGCAAGGACTATATTTTTTTGGTAGTTGATCATTTTTCAAAAATGGCTATCATGCTTGCTTGTAAGAAAAATATATCTATTGAGGAAACTACTCAACTATATTTTAGTCATGTATGGCTCCATTTTGGTCTCCCCAAGTCCATTGTCTTAGATCGAGATAGCAGGTTCTTGAGCATCTTCTGGTCCACTCTATGGAAGATGATGGATACTAAGCTGATGAAGTCCACATCCTTCCATCCATGGACTGATGGTCAGGCAGATGTGGTAAACTACTTGATTGTTCACATGATTCAGATGTATCACTCCAAACATCCATGCACATAAGACAAGGGACTTCCTTTCATATAACATGGATACAATCAGGCACTGCAAAACTCTACCAAGCACAGTCCATTCCAAGTATGTTTTGGGTTCCAACCCATATATAGCTGTTCCATTTTTTACCATGGAATACACACCTCATGGAAGATCTGAGGTAGCAAAAACAACAAAGTTTATTGAACAAATGCAATATATCTAGCAAAAATTTCACGACATCCTAGAGAAGATGAATCGAAAGTATAAGAAATGCCCTGACAAACATAATATTGCACACCATTTTGTTGTGGGTGACAAGGTTTGGTTACAGCTTCAGAAGGAATAGCTTGCAGGCCCACACAAAAATATTCAGCCTCTACGATATGCTCCATACACCATCACCAAAAAATTTGAAAAAAATGCTTTTGAGTTAAACCTACCAGCCTACCTTGGTTTGCATCCAATATTCAATGTGGATCTCCTCAAACCATATCACCCACCTCTATTGGACACTTCAGTTGTGGCAGAACAACTAGACATTGATGAGCGTGATCCACAGAGTTTTGCTCCAATAGAAGAGGATCAGATTTTGGATACTTGGATGAAGACAACAAGAGGATGCTCTATTCCACTATATCGAGTGATTAGAAGAGGCCAACTTAGCCACCAAGGTGAGTGGCTCATAGAGAATCAAATCAAGACACAACTACCCCACCTAATGGGGAATATTGACGCAATGGGGACCATTGCTTTTCAAGGAGGGAGGAATGATCCGGGAAACAAACCATTTGGGTGACAAAAATGATCTGAGCAACAATTTGGGTGACCATTCAGGTGACAGTTAATTCCTTGAATTTTGTATTTTTTTTCATTTTTGGAAGTCAAATTATCTGTGATAGTTATTTCCTCAAGCCATTATGTCCTCGAGCATTGTATTGTTTTAATTCTTGGACGTCAAATTATCAATGACAGTTATTTCTCTCGAGCCACTCAATCTTAAATAATCACACATTAATTCCTCGAGCCACTCAATCTCCTAATGTTTTCAAAATATGTATAAATGCATTGTAACCCAAAAAGGGAAGGTAGACATCTCTTCCCAGAGATAAGCCTATATTTGCATTGCAAGTTTTGAGTAATACGACATCTCCTCTCAGAGAATTCATTGTTATTGTGTTATTTCTATGCTATTGAAATATTCGTCAACCAGAACTTCTAAGTTTTGGATCACTATGGCTATCAAAAGTATAAATACTAGGATCAACCCATTTATGGAGGCATAGATTACACCTATGGTCTCCTAGCTCTAAAAGCTCACTACTAGTTCTTCACATGATGCTCAAAGCGGACTATGGTGCACCAAATTTGAATTTGAGGGACATAATACGACTAATTGCCCATGGAGTAATGTGCACACCCTGCTTCTAAGCTGTAAAGTATGTTGAGAGGTGCATGATGTCCATAACTACCCTTTCTTTTAATGTGCTATCTAAGTCAATATAACCATTTATTGTCAATTGTGTGATGCCATACTCATACCACTACTAATTGTTGGATTATTAATGAAATGCATGATAACATGGAAAGAGATGCATGGCAAGACACCATAGTAGTTGAAGGGCAGGCTAACCAGGGTAATGAGAGCTATGGCCAACAAAACATAGGCTTTGGGATATAATGAGGTGCTAGAGGGTAAGGTAGAGGATATGATGTTACAAGGTTCCCACCGTGCTCATGTTGTAAGTATGGTTTAATAGAGAATTATTAGCATGACTTCCTTACACATCCCACATATGGGTATTGTTAAGATTCCCATAAGGTCAAATAATCCCCTGACCTTTACAAAAAGTTGACCCAAGGTAGGCCTAGTACAGACAAGGGCACATGAATGATTAAACATGAGTAGAAAAAAAAATAGACCCCAAAGGCATAACCTATGCACACCAAGGCAGTCAAATTACATACAACTACACATAGTGGATTCACCACTCAACTGTTAGTTATGCCAGTACCTGAATTATGCCTCAAGTATGGGGATAAGGGTCATAGTGAGCACATAATGTATCCTAAACCCAAAGTTACACCATAGCTAGATCCAACATGCTATAAAGATGTGTTATAAAAAGATATGAGTGTCATCCAAAATATGCACGAAGATCTCCAATTAGTGCAAGACCTATAAGCATAGGTTGTCACCTCCCATAAAAAGTAAGATAACCAAGAGGTTGAAGTATAAGAATTAACTGAGATCATACGCCTCCTAAAAATAGAAGGAATGTTTCCCCTATTAAAGAATTTTCTCCTAGAGTATGCAAGTTAAAATCAAGTTGAGGTCATTTTACCATGCATAGAAAGGGTGTAATAAGTTCAACAAACATAAAATGATGAATATGACCAATAAATCCTAGTGGATGCCACTATTTATGGATGGCTTGTCTATGAAGATATTGTAGACACAGGCATCGAGGTCAACATCTTGATCAAGAATGCCTAGGATAAAATGGGTGGGCTAGACTTAAGACATTCCCCTCATATACTTTTCATGGCTAATAAGACATAGGTGTAGCCTATCAAAATTATAAAGAGCATGACTGTATATATAATGGGCACTTAATCATACACTGACTTTGAAGTGATCGAGTTAGCATAGCAGGATAACTACCCGATGCTGCTTGGAAGGCCATGGTGTTATGCAAACAATAAAAATATGCAATTTAAAAGGCACTACATGACATTTGATAATGGAAAAGATGGGTAATTATACCCCTCTCAAATTACTAAGGACCCCTCTATGTCAAGAGCATGGACATCAAAGATAATATCAACCATATCTATAACATCATGATGTAAGGCACCAAGACTCTAGACCCAAATGATCAAGGAATACTTTCATGGGAGGATGGAAAATTAGCCTTAAACACCACTGATGTTATTTTTTACTGATGGGTTGAGGAGGCATATGAGACCAATAGTTGATGATGGTACTTAGTACACATGAAGGTACTAAAACCAGTAAAGATAGGTTGTGTCTAGATTGATCACACTTTTAAAATATGGGTCCCTTATGCCAATAATAAAGGAAAAAGAGTGTTTCACCTTTGTAAGGGAAAAATTGAAGCACTCCCAAGATATGAAGGGAGTAATCTAGTAAAAGACTATGTCATGACCTTGAGTCATGCATCCCAAAAGAGGTGGATAGAACGGGTGCACTATTGTATACATTAAATAACACTACCACTCATTGGTGGGTAGTACAAAATCTTAGTTTACCAACATGGAAAAATGTGAAGGTATCTATTTTAACTAATCCATAAAGAATAATGAGGACCTAGACATCTTGGCCTACTCTAGTGATTCTGAACCTATAACACATGTATGTCTTTATGAAGAAATGTGGACTATTTGTAGTGAAAATACCCCAACGAATCCATGGGTGCATGCCTTATATAGGACCTTAAAGACTTAGGCATGGGTATGGTATGTATTCAATGAGACACATCATGATACAACTAATTGGGATTCCCTTAAGGATCCATTTGTTTACACCTTCTCCTTTTTTCACAAAACCTTGAATTGATTGAGCCATTATAGGTAGTTTTAAGGTTAGTGTTTGAGGACAATACAATATTGGAGGAATGCATAAAATACATGTTTGGAAAAAAAATGTTAGCACTCCCAACCTTCTTCAAAGAGAAAATTCTGAATAATGACTCTAGTGATGAAGATGATGACACATGGAAAGTGCATAATTAGAAGAATTTGGCAGGCAAAAGGAAGTTAGTGCACCAAGTTGAGGACAACACCCTAGAAGGAGAAAAACCTACCCATATTTGGGTAGAGAACAACTTAGGGCATTAGACAAGTCAAGGATTCACACCAGGAGAAAAATGAACCAAACTAAGCACCATTAAAAACTACCAAGGTAGATATAAGTTTAGAGGGGAAATAAAAAAATTCCACTTTGTGTGCCTATTAGTTTGAGACAGAATCAACACATATTATGGATATATTGAAGGAATTCTAAGAATTATTCCCTTGGAACTATAGAGATATGAAAGACACACACACATCCCTCAAGAAGATGAACATAAAACTAGTCAATGATGCAAGACCCATCAAGAAGCATCCTTACAAGATGAATCTAAGTCTTTGTACCAAAGTCAAGATGAATATTGATGACATGTTAGCCATAGACATCATCTACCCCATGTAGGAATTTCAATGGGTTATACCCATAGTGATCAACATCAAAAAGGATGGGCACATCTAGATTTATGTTGACTATAGACTATTGAATGTTGCTTGCATGTCTAACCCCTTTCCAACTCTATTCACCGATAAAGTATTGGATGGTATTGTAGGTTAAAAGATATACAACCTTTATTGATCGATTATCAAGAGACCATCAAGTCCAGATCAAGGAGGAAGACAAGCCAAAATCCACCTTTATAACTAAATGGGGTTATTTCACTTACAATATGATATCCTTTGGGCTAAAGAATGAACTAGTCATGTTCTCACAAGTGGTGATCATTGCTTTCAAATAATTCATTCACAAGTTCCTCCAAGTTTACTTAGATGATTGGATTGTGTATGGGTTAGTGAAAGATCACTATGACAATTTTTGCCTTATGTTTGAAATGTGTAAGCAGTTGTAAATTTCACTAAAACTCAAGAAGTGTGTTTTTGCAACACCATTTGACACTTTGCTCAGGCACATCATCTACAAGGATGGTTTACTTGTTGATCCAGAAAAGATTGCAATCATCCTTTAGCTCTAGACCCCACCAATGCAAAAATATGTTCATGCCTTGCTTGGACATAATGGGTACTAAAGAAAGTTCATATGGAATTATCATGATATTATGGCTCTGTACTAGAAGAGCTCTTTCAAAAAGATGGCCCATTATATTGGGGCACAATGCATGAATATGTGTTTGACACCTCTGAAGATCAAAATATCAAGTTCACCTATATTACAATTTCCCAATTGGGTGATTCCCTTCCACATCCATGTTGAAACATCTTGTTTTGTAATCAATGCCATTCTCATGTAACTAGGTGAGGGGAAAATAGATCATCCTATTTTATTTGCAAGTAGAAAACTAACATTGGAAGAATAGAACTACACCATAACTGATCACGAGGCACTTGCCATGGTTTATTCCCTACATGATTTTTGATAATATTTGTTGGAAACCCCCTTCATCTTCTTCACTGATCATGAGGTGATTAATTACCTAGTGAAAAATTCCATTCTACATAGGCACATTTGTTGATGGATTATTTTATATCAAGAGTTCTAGTTGTCTATCATAGTGAAGCTTGGAAAATAAATATTGAGCCTAGACCATCTATCTTGCATCAACTCTAATGATATAGTATCACCTATCAAATATGATATGCTTAAGTGCAAATTTATAGGGTCTAGCACATTCTAGAAGACTTGGGCCAAAATTTTCACATTTTTGACTTCCAAATCTACACCTTATACCATGACAACTAAGGAGAAGAAGTAGTTCACCATTTACATCCCCCATTTTTAACTCATTGGTTGGGAATTATAAAAATTGAGTTGTAATGAATTCATGTGTCAATGTGTCATAGAGCACTAACAAGAATCAGTACTGCAAGAGGTGCACGAAGGGGATTGTTGGAGGCCATTATGCTAGAGATGCCATGAAATGAAAATTACTACAATTAGGCTTATGGTTGCTAACATTATTTCATGACAAAAAATAATGCACCAAGGCTTGTGATGTATACCCATGCATGGGAAGACTAAACCACTAGAATGAGATGCCTCTCATCCCCATCCTTGACCAGACACCATTTAAAAAATGGGCAATTGACTTTATTGGGCCCATTACTCCCATGGAAATGTGGATAGGTGAAAGATATATTCTAGTTGACATAGATTACTTCACCAACTGTGCCAAAGCAATGCCAACCAAAGATTGTACATCATCCACTGTAGTAAGATTTATATTGGAGAATATCATCAGTCACTAAGGATGCCACTTATTTTGACTAATGACTATGGTGCACACTTCATCAATGAAATAATATAAATATTGTTGTCTAGATATATTGTGGCACATCATAAAATGACACCCTACCATCCCCAAGAAAATTTAACTTTAAAGGCATTCAATAAAATATTTGGGATATGCCTCACAAAAATATGTGATGTTGGTCACAAGGATTGGGATGACCATGTATCAACATTTATATGTGCCTATCATACTAAATACAAGATCCTGAATAAGGCTACACCATTTCAACTCGTGTTTCATGTAGAGGCAATTTTACTTATGGAATTTGTAATGACCTCATTGCATATCACGTGTATTGGTCAATTGGATGACCAAAAATATTTAAGTGCATGCCTGGAAGACTTGGAGTACTTGGATGAGACATGTACATAAGCATGGTGGGGATAATAGATAGAAAAGGCATTCCAAAGGCTATGGCATGATAAGCACATTAAGTGCAAGGTATTTATCGAAGGTGCACTAGTCTTGTTATATGAATCTAAGTTCCTCAATCACCCAAGCAAGCTATAGATTAGGTGGATGGGACCTTATGTCATCCATATTATATTAGATACCAATGCATGCAAGATGCACATGTTGATGGGTGAAATTATCATTGAGCATTTCATTGATAACAAATTGAAGTTATAAAATCACTAGGGTGGCACTTATGCCACCTAATACTAACTTCTTGATCATAAGTGAGTTGCTTCATTTGGACCATAATAAAATTTGGTACAAGCCAAATCTTTCCTTATATTTATTTGTTTTTGTGTTAAATGAATAATCATGGCACTTTCAAACTTGTAGGAAAACTCTTCTGGAACTTACATGCATAAATCCATTTGGATGAGTCAAGCATGATCACTTTATAAGTTCTTAAGGCTAGACACCTAAATCTTTATGCGTGTGTAAAAATGTCCAAGTTCAAAAAACTATAAGTATTAGTTGAAAAAATAAGGTGCACCAGATGTTCATGTGTAAGAAATAAAGAAAAGATAATGAAGTGCTAGAGGACCAGCACAAGTATTTCTATGGAGTAGGGAAGGCTAAAGCAAGAGACATGAAAGTGTAGAGAAATCAACCAAGAAAGAAAGGCACACTTGAAAAGAAGCACAAAATTGTGAAGAGATAGAACTGAGGAGGATGAATCATGTGCATGTGAATCACTAAACCCAAGTTACCATAAGAATGGTAAAGGTCATAAACAAAGTACAAAAAATACCATTGAGATAGCTAGCAACCATCCAATAGTCTAGAGGGAGTGACCATTTGAATCACCTATCACTTCGTTGAATAAAACATTAGCAAATTTAATGTTATGATGAAAGAAGCAAAAATATCCTCAATAAATGAGTAATCATTGATGGATTTTAGCAAATTTTACAGGTTTATCATATTTTAAGAAATCCATGTGCCACCAACTATCAATGTGATATCTAAAAACATCATATAAAAGAGTAGATGGATAAGGTAGAAGGGTTATTATTTTTAAAACTTTTGAATAGAGCAAGGATTTTGATCCAAAACTCAAAAGCTTTGGTTGAAAGATAATTCAAGAAATAAGAATAACACAATTCAAAATAATGTTATCTCTAAGAAGAGATGTTTTATTGATCAAATTTGCAGACCCAAACATATGCCTATCTCTGAGAAGAGATGTCTAATTTCCATCTCGGGTTACATCTTAATTTATACATGTTTTGAAGGTGGGAGGAGGATGTGGAAGGTCACCAATCTCGATGGAGATTGAGTGGTTCGACTTCCATGATTTACAACAATACAAAATTTGAGGAATTACTATTTTTAGAAACTTACTATTTTTAGACTTCACTACTAAAATTGAAATTTGGGGCCCTTCCATTCGGTTTTTGGGGGCCAAAATTCATTTATCAGAGATCCATGCCATCTCATGACGTGCCCCTCATTATTATCTTTCCAACGGTTCAAACGGTGAGTCAATTGGAGCTACGGTGAAAAAGTTATGGCTTCCAAAAGTTTCATCATCAATTGGGATGGACCCATCACCCGAATTGTTGCCCAGATTAGATTTGAAGCCATTAAACCTAAAAACCAATACCAGAGAGAAAAATAGACATCCACATCCCCGTAAGTGAGAACAAGTCAATAATGAGAATATTGCATTTCATTTTCAGTTAAAAAATAGGTGAGTGAAGAGAAATTGATAGAGAAACAAGGCAACAAAAGTTTTTTAGAACAACCAAGCTATTATTAATAGTGCAGAATGCTTGATATCCAAACACATAGTCATATTTCCTATGTCTGTAAAGAAGTTCCAAGCATGATTTTAGGCTTCGATATAATTAAATATTTGCTCTTTAATAATATTATATTTAGGATGGGAAATAAGAGGCTAAGCACAGTTCTACCACATGTGAAAAAGGATGCAAAGAAATCATGAACAATAAAATAAGTAGCTACTCTAAAATAATAAGCACAAATGGTAGAAGGCATGAGCATTATGGAAGTAGATCCATAATCAAGTTCAAATCTCACCTATAGATAAATGTAATTCCCTTCACAAGTCATGGTGGGGGATAACTAGGTGTCATTTGTGCACATGTACAAGCTCAAGGATTAAAACCATAGGACAAGAATCAATGCATAAGAATTGAACCAAGATTGGATGGTAAACATGAGGAAAAAGACAAAGGTGGGTGTCACACTCTTTGATGTCTCTATCATAGATAACTTGACATCCATGGGTTCCATGCAACTATTTAAGCTACCAAGCATTATCAATCCAGAAGACTTGGTGTATTTCTTCCTCTTTAAGATATATGAAAATTGATTCTACTCTTTAGGATGATGTATGTGGATCTTAACAAGCCTTATTAGTAGAATCACAAGACTACCTAGCATAGGTGCAGACATCCATGAAATGATGGAGGATGAAGTGGAGGTTAAAAGGGTTACAAAGATCTTGGGATATTATAAGTTAGGGTTTGTGTTCCCCATCAAAGACATATAAGACCCTAATATAAGGGTAGCAGCGCACCTGGTTAGTTCAAAACCATGCCCTATCATCTGGTGGTCTAACATTAGCAAGACCTTGTGCATCTCCCACCACATGGTGCAAGGTGTGAAATTCAACATCTCCAAGTTCATTGCTAAGGATATTATCAATAATGTACAAGAGTACCATTGAGTACATGAAACCTTTTGATGGGGGTATATGTTGATTCTAATAGTGACAGAGGAGATAGGTGTGTTGGATGATAATGATGACCACCTATGGGTGTTCCCACTCAACCATGAGTCCCCTATGATGAAGTACCAATAATTCATTTTCCCACCTAAATTCTCATATAAGTACAAGACTAGGGTGTAAGGGTGGTTTTATAGGTACATAGGATAATTTGGGAAGGAGTGGTGCATCCCTCACAAATTTCCCCAACAACTAATGGGAATGGTAACCTTTGTTATGATGTATCACTTCTACATGGTGCACCTAGTGCTCATGGATGGGAACTTGTTAGGGTGGATTCAATTTACTTATGCATTCTTCGCCAAGTATTTCATGGTGGTACTAAAGAGAATCCCCAACATTCAATAACTTGAGATCCCAATCAAGATTATGGATCAAGACAAAAGAAGGATGAGGTACTAGTTTATATGCCCCAAAGCCAAGGCCATCATAGATGAGGAATATGACATTGACATGATAGACATCTATCCCTACCATAAAGTGATAATAAATGAGAGTATCTTCAAACTCTACTATGAAATGAAGTCTTACAATAAAGGTGATGATCCTATAAAGGATGATGATTACCCCCTCTTAGTTGTTGATGAATGGAAGGCTATGTTGAAGCTACAGGAGAAGACACTATAAATAAAATGGGGTGAGAAATTTGAAGAGATCATGGAGTGCATTTAGTTAAATATTACCTTTGGAGAACCAATTGTGCCCCCAAATCCAAAAAAACATGTGACCTTCACACAACATAGTGCTTCCTCTAACAAGAAGCACAAGAAAAAGACCAAGGAATTGATTGCAATCCCTACTATAACTCTTAATGATATGGAGAAAGAGGTGACCCTCATGCTTATAGTAAAAGATGAAAATGAAGAATACCATGCATGGACCTATATCCTATAGGTAGAAAAATGAGAAAGGGAGCCAAGTACCAAGAATGTATATGAATCTATACAAAGTAGAATGACTGCCATTATTCAAGAAATCGAGGAATGAACAAGCCCCACATCCAATGAAGAATCCTCCACACCACCTCTTCAATCTTTTGAGGAGAAAATAATGGCTTGGAAGACAATGAGGTTGTGAAAGGAGGACATCAGTAAGGCATTGACACTTGCAGAGATGTAGAGACTTGCTAAGGAAAAGTAATTGGCCAAGTTAGAGAAAAGGTCCCTAAAGGTTCTTATAAGCATAAGACCAGTAGTTGAAATAATAAAGCAAGCACCACGTGCCCCCACTAGGAATGTAAAATAAAGTGCATAAGAGTCACAACTAAGTAGTGAAGGGATGCCTGAAGGAAAAGAAGGTGATACTGGTGCCTTATAAAAATAAATAGAGATAATAGAGGAACCCCAACAACAAGGTGATGTTGGCATCAAAGGAATTTCCCTAGAGGTGAGTATTGAGAAACCTCAAAATGAAGAAATGAAATAGAGGGAGAAGTCCAATGAAGAAAACCCCAAGGATAAAAAAGGTGAGTTCTCTAAGGAGAGTGCCAAAGAGAGTAGTGATGCCATTGAAGAGGAAGAAATATAGACAATAAAATCCATCATCAAAAAGGATAACAAGGAGCTGAATATAAGAGAGATAACATACAATAATTGGGTGGAGGAGGATATTTATATGTATGACATTATGCCCCCCAGGCCACTACAACCAATATGTGCAAACAAATCTCATTTACACTAGACCACTACATAGATAAACCCCAACTTGAGGTTCTTAGGGCAGATATTTCAAGCATGAAAGAACTTGATGGGGGGTAAAACTCCCTCCTTAATAACCCTTATGCAGTGAACCCAGTCCAATCTAGGAATGTGTTGATTATGATGGCCACAAAAGTTGGGTATCAAATCATCATTAATGATGATAAAGTGAAGAAATGGTAAAATCTCCTCAAAGAATCTAAGGATGAGGTGAAATCCAATAAATTCAAGATATAAAAAATCTATGAGTGCATGTAGGTGGCCAAACCATCTCTTCTGGTCAACATCGATACTTCAAATCTATCAAAGGTTAACAAAATTTGCATGTTGGTAGAGCATATGCTCCCAAGGTTAAAACCTAAGCCGATGTAAGAAGAAGAATATCCTAGTGTCATGTTGTGTAAATATCTAGATAATAATCTCTAAGAGGCAAAATACCTGTTCACTAAATTATATGAGGGTGTAGAGGTAGAAGATGGAATTTTCTTAAGCTTCTCCAACCAAGCCTTAGTTGTAGATGTGTGCATAAAGTAGGCAAATGAAGAGAAGGAGAAATTGATGGTGCAAGTGTACTCAATAAGCAAGTCAGAATAGGTAGAAATCATGGGGAGTGTCAACATGCTCAATAACCATATCAAAGATCAAGAGTAAAATCTAGAATCATTCTTCCACACTCTACAAACTAAGACCTGTTAGTAAGGATTGATCCTAGACAAGAGTATGGAAAAGGTAAAATCCAATGTTGAGTCCTTCCATAATGAGTTGGATAAAATGGATGTATTTATCCTCATTGATTCATCCTCTAAGATACATAGTGCCATCAAAGAATCAAGATTGATATTAAAGGCTTTGAAGACTTTAGCACCAAACTTATAGATAATGTGCCTAAGTTTTGTGCTCCCAAGAGCTTGATAGCCTCTTTTGAGGATGTATTAAATATTTTGGATAGGGTAATGTTGGGCCACTAACTCATTAAGTAAATTATTCCTACCAACACACCATCCACATAGGCACAAAGGAATCATTTTTGTTAGTGGCTTCCCTTGTGGTGCAACACATATCTTACGCCAGCTAGTAGGTAGCTAAATATCTCTTATATTTTTAGGGTATCTTATAGGATTGTTAGGATGTGGTGATCATAGCACATAGTTCATGAGGTTATGGATTTGATGGGTATGATCACCAAGTTCCAGCTCAACACTTAGCATGCACCTTCTATCCAAACTATTTAAGGAGCTCAAGTCAAAATAAGGAGGGAGATAAAGAATTTCAACAAAAATATAGTGAAATGAATCCTCTATATACATTTATTCGATATCAATTAGCCTTAGGAATAGTATGGGAGCCATGAAGGCTCCATTTGTAAGTAACCAAACTCATTTGTGAGCCTCTAGGTCATTAAGTAGTATGAATTGAACATATACTCTCCTATGAACTCTATACTCTATTATACATTTTGAGTAATGGTGAAGATTATTGTATAAAAACATGATGTGGATAGTCTATGAATATTTTTTCATCAATAATGGAATGTGTAATTGTGGTAATTTTGGATTTTAAATACAATTATGCTAGGTAATGTTCATGCATGCTAACTAGTTGTTTCTTTAATGGATTACTTAAAAACTTTCATGATGTAATATTTATTTTAAATAGAGAATGAGTATAGGTTTAGTGCCAAGTATTCATATTCATTATTAGGATCATGTGTCTATCATGAGTAGTTTGAGTGAAAGCAGCCTTTTGACCCTTCAAGTTCCTATATGACACTAGGCTTAGTCCACAAAAGGTTTTCACCCATATGACACTAGGATTAGTCTATGAAAAGATTGCACCTATAGATCTACCTAAATATTTATTTGAATTGATCAAGACCCATAATTAAAGTCTCATGCCATGACACAACCATCCTAATGTAGACCTTGACTCCTTCTTAGCTACACTTCAGGTGAGTGCATAAGGCTAGTGACTTATGTGGATTGATGCCAACACAACCAAGTGTTAAAATGTTGAGCACAAAGGGAGTATCCAATGCTTGTGCTTGGTTGTAATAAATTGATAATTGACTATATATAACACACTTTTTTCTAAAACACAAATCACAAAGAAGCCCTACTTAGCCTAGGTAGCAATGAGGCTTGCTATAGGGATAAGTATAGGTGGGCCTAGGGTACCCTTAAGCTCACTCAGGGCCCATATTAATGTTACATGTGCATGATGTTTGAGCCAAAAATCACATAGACACCACCTAAAAGACTAGGAGAGCCCCTACTAGTACCATAATAAACTTGAATGTCCAATGAAGATAAACCTAGGATTGAACCCAACCCTTGTTCCATAAATAACTGAGGCTGAGACTCAACATAGCCCAACCCTTTCATCCTATGCATAAAAACACCTCCATGCTTGATGTATGACTAGTTTCATCAAAATGCTCTTGTAATTAATACAAAGAAGCCCACATACTTGATACAAGTAGTTGCATAGTTAAGCTAGGAGAAAATACAGTAGCCATACCCACCATATGATGCAAGAACTTCATGTATGCAATACTTTAAAGATGAAACCAAACATACCATAGAGCTTCTAAAATAGGGATGGGGGTTTTAATAGTGGCAAGGTGAGGATCTATAAAAAATTTCCCGCACTAAGGTTGTGGGTCCTTCAGAGCTATAGATAACTACTCTACTTTATTATGTAAAGTTACAAATTTGCCTTTGAGCTCACAAAAAAATAGATAAGGGGAACAAACCTAAAACATATTTCCCCTAAAATGGCATAGACACAGTATTACCAAAATAAAAATCCCCATTTACCTCTATCAAACCAAATTTGCAAACCAATTTGAAAAATAACTCAACCAAGTCACCAACTTGATACTTTTTCACAAGGAGAAGTATCAAATTTCTCATGAAGACCAACACAATATAATAATTCACCTTGACATGGAGATAAAAATTGATATAGGCCTCATGTAACACCATTTGGATAGCATTCAAAATTTGACTCATTAGTACCTATAAAACCTTACTCAAACTACCTTCAGACACCTCCCTCAAGAAATCCATCTCATTCCTTCTCTATTAAATGTAGACCATTGGTTTAATAACATTCAAATCCAACACTTGATCTATGAAAAAAAACCTAGAGTGAAAGCACCTACAATAGACCTTATAAATACCACAATGATAAAAAAAGTTATAACTAAGCTTAGCACACAAGGCAAGAAAATTATTAATCATGGCATCTAATCCCACATGAGCTAGTCATAAATAGATCGCATGGAGACATCCACAAGCACTATCATGAGAGGGTTGTATAAACCAATCAAAATATCCTGAAGGGACTTACCAAAACATCAACTATCCTAAGTCTACCAAAGGTAATAGAAAACACTCCAGTGAAGCACAAGCCACGTTATCAAACATTAAATACTCATCTTGTGAGATTCCTTAATTTTCAAGAAATTTCATTGACATGTTGGCTTCTCAAAAATAATGCTTCACTTCCCAAGAAGAGACAAACTCCAACAAAGGCCATATCCTATATCCTCCTACTTGTGAATAGAATGGATCATTACCATATAGTCTCCCTTAATGATCAGCTTATCCAACCCTCATTGTATTACTAAATCAATCCCCACAATCATCACTTGTACTTCAACCTCATTATTATTGGCATATTACATCTTAAGAGAATTCACTCTAATAACAAAGTTGTAGAAATCCTTGATTATATAGCTTACTCATGAGGCCCTTGGGGTTCCCAAAGAAGTGCCATCAAAGTTTATTTTGAACCATTCCACTGGAGAAGGAATCCAATCAACATTATCCTCCCACCTAGGAAGGGACAAAGACACAAAAGGACCATTAATGGGGGAATAAGCAACAAGTTACACTTAGCTTTCATTTTCATATCCTAAGCTAAAATATTATCTTTGTGACTGTGATCATGGATGGAAATGAATTTATAAATATAAACTTCTATGTTCTTCAAAAACACATGCAGAGGGTTCTCTTTAACAACAAATATCCTCTGATTCATTTCCTTCTAAATTGGCTAAATTAAAGTTAAAAGGCTAGCCTTGAAAAGATGAGAAAAATTATCCTTAGGGAAACCCTCTGACCATGAAGATAAAACTTGAATAAGAGAGGGGGGTTAGGCCTAAGACCAATGAGTCTTCCAACATAACTAGTACCAATAAAACTACACAAAATCACAAGAGAAAAATAATTGATATGCAGTTTCCTCCACAACCTTGCAAAAGCAACACCAAGAAGATCCAACAAAGACAATTTTGGAAGATGGTCATGAGTAAGGACTCTAATTTGAATAAAAATCTCAACAAAGTGCCTCATTTATGGAGACCCACCTTGTTCCAACATAGTGAATCAAATCATTCAATTGATAGATCCATTGCCTTTACCATTTCATACCCAAATTGATAGAGTAACAACCAGTTTTAGCCCCAATCCAATGCAAAACACTAATCTTAGCATTGAGGAAATGTTTTTACTTGGAAAAGATGGTTGAAAGGACTCATATTGATCAATCAGTATGGTAATATCGATCAATTTATTCCATTTCCATGTAACTATGCCATGTAAAGAATGTGGATCCAAATAGCCAATACCTTTTTGACCCCAAGAGTTATAAAGAAACACATAAGCATCATCAAGGTTAAAAATAATTTTCCATACTAATTTGGCTCTAGGATCCAAGTTGTGAAGGCTCAATGTTTTAACACTAGCTCCTCTCTCCATTCTAGAGAGACATGCCTTTTCCCATTTAAATAATGGAATTTTGGTCTTGTTCTCCACATCATTCCTGGAAAATATTTCATGATTTTATTCAAGCTCTAAAGCACCTTACTAAGAGGGTGAATTACTAAAAACAAATATGTAGGGAGAAAACTAAGAAAAAAATGGATGAGGGTTAAATAGCTAGAAAGAATGAGCACTTACCCTTCCAAGATGACAATTTTTTTAAGGATCTAATCTAACCATCCAATAGAGAGACCTTTCTAGCACCATCAAAAATTAAAACCATAATAAACTTACTAGGTAGCTTGCTTATTTTGAAGACAATAATATTAGCAATGGAACATTGGTAATGAAGGTTTTAATCGAGGAAGAAAATATCGAATCTACACTCATTTGCAATTTTACCCAAATTTTCCTCTTAATTGGAGATAATCATTTTTAAAATAAGAGCTTCCTAAATAGAGGCATGACCAAAAATAAAAATATCAATAGTAAATTGAAGATGAGTGATATTTTCCAAACCAACAATGACCTTAATACCAAGAAGATTCATGAAATATTTTTCCAACTGAAAGGTTTATCCCAATGATTCAACCATTAGAATAAAAATAAAATGGGACAAATGATTACATGGTCAGAATCCTATTTTAGCTTCAAAGAACCCAATTGGATGACTATTGATCAAGATATAGAATTTGGGCCTAGAGATACAATAGAAGACCCAATCTCACAAATATTTATAAAATCTAAAGTTATCAAAAACCTTGATCAGGAGATGCTAACTCACGTTTTCATATGCTTTGATAATATCTAACTTAATAAGAATAACTTTCCTATGACTTTTAGAGAGTATTAACAATTACATGAGTGATAATAATTCCTTCTTAAATGTTCCTACTAGGGACAAAACCCCCTTGTTCCTTTGAAATTATTGTATCTAGAAATGGTTTCAGATGTGTAACAATAACTTTAAAAATGATTTTTTAAATCATATTACAAAGGGAAATTAGTCTAAAATCCAAAAAATTAACTTGGGTTTCTATTTTAGGAATAAGAAAAATGAGCATATAGTTTAGATCCAGAGCCACCTTTCTTCTCTAGTGATATTAATCCATCATTTAAATTACATTAACACCAATAGTGTCAAATAAAAATTAAAATAAGGTAATTGGGAAACCATCTATTCCTAGTGCCTTAACCTTTTTCATCAAAAATTCATAGTTCTAACATCATCAATAGTGAATAAAACCATAAGGTACTAATTTTAGCAATCCAAAACAAGATGGGGAATATGCTCCAGCTTGTTGTTTTGAGCTAGAAAAAATAGGGCCTCAAAACAAGACAAATGATCACTAAATAATTTCACTACTTCCTCCTTGATTTTTAAATTTAGAAATATCGATTGACCCTCATTCAAAATGATGTCAGAGATCATGTGAGTGAGATTCCTTTTTATCCTAGTCAAGGTTTTAAATAAAGTAGTGTTCTTTTCCTCTTATTTGATCCACCCTTATCTACATTTCTTCCTCTAATACAACTCCTCTCTTATATGCATCTCCTCAAGCTCAACTATCAAACCCTTTTTCCTATGATAAGCCTCAACATCCATGCCCACATTGAAAACTACATCATTAAGGATCACCAAATCTTATTCACCCTTACATTTTCCTTAAAAATATTTATGAAGTGCTCTCTATTCCACTATTTACCATGAAATTCTTGATGTGTTATAGTTTCTTTTCCATTTTGAACATTTTAGAGCTAGATAAAAATGGAGCCTTGACCATCATTCTTGAATTAAATCATGGAGGAAGGAATCTCTTAACCAAATTAGGTCAAAATTGAAAGGGCACTTAGAAAGAGAAGTGCCGATCAATATTTTGAGCTCAATTGGAGCATGACCTAATATTAAAATAGTGAGGATCAAGTCTTCCATCACATAATATTTGCCAAGCCAAACTAGAGAGATAAAAAAGTAATTCAACTTTTTATTAATTTTACTAAATGTATTCTTCTATTAGTCCATGATAAAAACCCATTTTTTGGCTCAATATCAAGTAGACCATTGTCCAACATGAAGTTTAAAAACCTAGTTGGGACTGAGATTGCATTTGAATGCCACCCCTTTATTAGAACCAGAAAGGATAAGATTATAATCTCACTAAATAGGAATATCTTTCTAGGAAATTGAGAGGAGCAATGAAAAATCATCCTAGATTTATTTATTAAGAGTAGAAGAATTTGGACCATGAACATTGAGAAGAAAAGATTTTTACATCATAACTAAAATATGAGATCATAAAACGTTACCAAGTTGACCCAGAACTAAGAAACTCTAGTTGAACTGTAGTAGCAGACCAGATCATAGCTAATCTTTAGGGGTCACTTATGACCTCAAGAAAATATCCTTTAAACTTATTCTACCTCTTATCCGTGAGATAAGTTTTTTCAAAGCTATCAAATTTTGTGTCTTGAAGCAAAAGCAAATCTAGAAAGGAAGGCAATAATGGATGATAAACTGATCATATTTTGTTAAGGGCATTCAATCCCTTAACATTACAAGATATTATTTTCACAACTCTAGAGGGGAATTCCAACACCCCCCATGTTTTTTAGGAATAAATAAATTAGTCATGATATTTTTCTACCCTTTGAAACTTCACCTACAACATGATCCTTTTTTTATTTATGATTGTGCCTGACTGCTAGACCAAAATTCATTTGAGATATATTTAATTTCATTTGATAAATGGAAATATATTATTTGGAGTTCAACTCTTTTTTTGAAGCATTATCATCCTCCAATGTGGAGTCTCCACTTAACTGATGGAAACCCAACCAAGCCTCCACACTTGGAAGACTATGAGAACACTCCTTGATATCCATGGAATAAGAATTTTTCAACCAAGATTTAATCATTTGAGTTTTATCTGATATCAAGTCACATCCTTTAATCATTCAAGAAGGAGATAAAGTAGCTCCCTTATCTAGTTATCTAGTAGAGATTCAATTTTAGCTACTTTAAAGAATTAAAAGTTAGGGCAATGACCCTTTTCATAGTTTGTAAAGAAATTAACTTCATTGACTAGATGCTTAAGTGTTTTGAGAAGTGTACTAAACATACTATGCAAGGATGTAGATTCCCTTTACCATTTTCATATAGATTTATATTATGTAGCTTAAAACCCCATTTTTTCTCCCACCATGCTAATGGGGACCATATGTGGACCATTTGGAGGTCATTGGGGGGAAAACATCATAAAATTTCAATGACAAGAATTACTTGGGACCCCAATTTATATTATATGAAGAGAATAGGTATTTGGTCTAATTGTAGGTGGTAGATACCCTATATCTTATAAAACTCATGTTATCTTACCACATAGTTTATATCCCATGTATAAATGTGTGGCCGAAAAAGTAATAAAAAAATAACATTAGCATCAATGTTAGTGTCAGCCTAAATGAGGCTACCAACCTTAGCTATGGCTATTGGTCACATTTTCGAATTTAACTACAAGGATAGATAACTAGTAAGTCCCATCAATATTTTTGTGAAGAGGTAAAATAAAGAGTACAACCATAAGGAGATAGACAATGAAACATATGAGGTGATCATGATTGAGGGGATTGATGTGAAAAGAGGTGTGACCTTAAAATTTGATGTGTTCATAAATTTTCTTAAGGATAATTCTAACCACTAAGCATATCTACCAATCCTCAAATACCACTATGGTATTTAAACCTAAAAATGTTGGCCAACACCCCTAACCCTCCTCCATCCATCGTCCTCCATTCTCTTTAACATTAAAATAATTTAGCCTAAAAAACCTTTGCACAATGTTTCATAATTTATAATTTACTCTCCTTTTCAATTTATCATTTTTAAAATACCTACCACACATCACCTATGTATAACCCCCTATTCCATGTTTTAAATCATATTAATAAAAAGATCAAAAAATGAAAACTTTATTTATTAGAATAATTATTTAAGTTACACATTTCCATTGGTGGATAAAAAAGTTGCCATGATTTGATATAATTATTAGGTGAATGAAAATGATTCATTTAACTTTGGTGGATGTAGGAAGTCACATTTTGTGTTCTAATTTTAGCATATATAGGTTTTGGCATGAGAATAATTTGACAAATAAATATAAATTTCCCTTATATAATAGGATTAACAAGACCAACATGCCTAGTAAAGGAGTGTAGGTGAGTCAAAAGAATCTTTAGGATTTGTAGAAAACTAATTTTTATGTTTGGTTCCTCTATTTATTTCATCAATAATGTCTCAACTCCACATACACTCCCTCTCTACTGACTTCTCATGCAATGATTCATTATCTAGGGAATAATAATTTGACAAATAAATATAAATTTCCCTTATATAATAGGATTAACAAGACCAACATGCCTAGTAAAGGAGTGTAGGTGAGTCAAAAGAATCTTTAGGATTTGTAGAAAACTAATTTTTATGTTTGGTTCCTCTATTTATTTCATCAATAATATCTCAACTCCACATACACTCCCTCTCTACTGACTTCTCATGCAATGATTCATTATCTAGGGAATAATAAATTTATAAAAATAATAAATCTATGGATTTAAGTATGTTTTATTTTATTAGATGTTTAAGTATGTTGAAAGGTGTACTCAATATTACAAGATTATTAATACCTTCAGTTGTGATGTAGGTAAATATATATATTACCCAAATTAAGGCAACCCAAAAACCCACCCACATCACTATGTTAATCACTTATGCAATTTTTCCTATAACTCTCACTGAAATGATTTCAAGTGGAAATCACACTCGTGTACTAAAAAACTCCTAAAATGACCATTTTCACATTATAAGGTATTGTTTGACCCTAAATTATATCAATATTGGATTTATCTAGTGTTAAATGGGTAGAGATAGCCTAAGGCAGAATGGTAATAAACTATCTCTAAAATAGGTCAATTGGATGCTAAAATCAGATAAACATATAATTAATTTATTAAACTAAGGTAGGCTAAAATAGTAAGTACAAAAATGATAGATATGGAAATGACAAAGAAAAAATAACTCAGATGGTTTTAATGATAATTCAATTATAGATCTAGAACATGCAGGAAGTAGACTAGAAGATGATTCTAAAATAGTCATCAAATTCTAGATTTAGTGATTTTTGAGCTATAGACACTAGTGTCAGCCATAGATGGTTACATAAATTCTATATTCTAAACTTGACATAGGTTTCTTATATGGAATATCTGATAAAAAAATATGTGACCACTTGGATGCTTTTGGGTTTGTCTTCACCTTCACTATGGTGATTTCATATATGGTTTGTGGACTATCATTCCTCATGAAATTTTAAAACCCTAGATCTTCATCTTCATGGTGATCTTGGGGAAGAATGGGATGGTGGGCACACATTATAGAGCTAATTCTAAATAATACTATATCAACGAGAGTTGCCTACATAGCCAATACTCTGAAGAGGGCCTCAGACTAATGAAGTTCTCTCATATGTGTTGGATTGTGTGTGAATCATGAAATACATAGAAGATAAGTACAATAGCAATCTACCTAACTTGTAAAATCAAGATCTTGGGTTACTCCTTTAGTAATTTAGACATGTGTGTGTGTGTGTGTGTTATCCCTATGATTGATATGAAAATATGAGAAAATAGGGAAGTTTTTATTTATCGAGTTCTTGATTGAGTGCTTCTATAAGTTACATTAGGCCTTTTTGAATGTATTCTAGGTGAGGAATGATTGAGGATTGATATTGTATTTATAATAATCCCTTTGGATAAGTAACTCATATAAAATAACTTATACCAACCAGTAAAATATGTTTCATTTTCAAATTTGATGACTTTAGGGCACTAGATATTTGTGTCAGAATAAGACACCTATGTCAACATAGGTATCTGTCCAAGATGCTAGTGTCCAAGGAGAAAGGAATTAGATATAAATTCAAAACTTGTAGAGGTGGAAGATAAGTAATTTTTAAGAATTATGATTAGATATCAGGTCAAGGTCATCAACATAAGACTGATCAGACCAAGAGATAGGGTAAGGACCATAAGATAGAGCATATGTGAGACTTCAAAAAGTGATAAAGGTTTAGAAATGAGAGGAATAGCCAAGGTCTACATTTTCCAAGTGTAAAAGAGTGAGATTATTTATAATCCATAAATATTATCTACATTTCCCCCCCTCTTTAATTTAGTAATGAAATTGCTACTGTAAAGGAAAGGAATGCATACTTAGGTGTGTGTATGATTTAACATTTTTGGGAAAATTGGGGTTTTTAATCATATTTAGTTAAAATTATGTGTAGTAAAATCAATAAATAATATGTGGTAAATAAACTACTAATTTGTAAAATTTATTGGTAAATAGAGCTTTTCTAAAAATAATAATAAGAGGGAGAAAATAAGACTTAGCTTAAACTATGTTGATCCGACTGAGAGAGGATATGATATTCACTATGCAGCCCTGAGACACTATTGCAAATAGTATTTTGAATTTTATTTTATAATTAGATAGGAGTGCTAAAAGTGGATAGGAGTGGCACTGGTACTGTAGTCCTTGTCTGGCACTATTGTTTTGAGGATCTGAGCTTTCTAGGTTTTGTTCGATAGGTCTATGTGAACTTGTAGCAAATTGAGGAGGCTAAAAATGAATATATATTGTTGTAGAGTAGATTATTTATTTAAAAATTATCTTTCATTATGCTTTGACCAATTTTTAGTAAGAGGGGGGGGGTTAGTGTGTGTAAGATGCACTAGGCATGCTTCACACCCTGTGTGTGGCCACACTACCTGCATACCAATACTCTAAAGAGGGATCAAGCCATATGAAATTCTCCTACTAGATGTGATTTGTGTAATTAAGTGTATAAATATGTAAATAATTCTAAACTAGATGTCCTTGAGATGACTAGGGATTGGTTTAAGGATTCAAACAAGCTGTAAATAGTGTTGGATGGTTGTATGCATAAAATATGGAAATGTGCTTGAGTAGTCTTGCTTGTATTCTTATTTACTTTGTGATATTTAAAAACCCTTTCCAAATGATCTTTGAATGGGATTTCATAAGGATCTATTGGTCATGGATTGAATTTTTTCATGTTAGGCTCACAAAGATAAGGATGGAAAATGGAAAACTGGAATAAATTGACCATTGGGGTAAGAAATGAGCTTGGATAATAGTGCCAAAAGTGGACATGAGTGGCATTGGCACTATTGTCCTAGTGTGGTGCTATTGTCCTAGGGAGATGACACTTAGGGGGATGGATTGGTCATGAAAAGAGGGCCATTTCTCAGCTAGGATCAGGTCTAGAAGGCTATAAATGATTGGGAATCAGTGAAAACAAGCCTATGAGGGTCATGAGAGTAATCAAGAGGTACCTATGGGTTGGGTGTCATTATCCATGCTCAAGTTAACAATTTTTGTATTTTATATGACTACATTTACCCCTCCTTTATTTTAGTGATGTGGTAAGGCAAAATACTAGGATAAAGGAAAAATAAAAAATGTACCTGAACTTACCTATAAGGGCAAAGCCCATGAAGTTGTATGATGTTGGGTGTGCATAAAGAGAGCATATTGTGAAGTGTAAATCTATAAGAGAAAACAAAGAGTAAATCAGTTCTTATTAGATACACTATATTTAAAATAATAATGTATAAATCTAGGTAAGGGAGAGAGGAAGAGAAAGGAAAATACACCTCACCAGGTATGCAAACTAATACAAAACCTATTATGCTTTTAAGTGATGTTGGATGTGTTTGGTGATGTTGGATGTGTGCTAAACCAAGAGTAATATCATGAACAGAGTTGAGTACTTAATTCATCAAAAGTGGTTCAAGAATGCAAATTCTAGCCCTTTAGCTCCATCGTCACCCACTAAGTAAAGCTAGGTGATCATGCATGTGTTTATCAATGTTTGAATCATGTGTCCAATCCCTCTAAATAGGTGGCTAAATAATAAAAAGGCTAGCTAGTCCTTTGGTTCCATCATTTCCCCATGAAATGAAGCTATGAACTGATACCGATATGAAATATATGTCATATTATATAGATTCTTAAGCCCATGAATGTACTATGATCTGACAATATTGGCATGGATAGCTGAATGTATGCTTGAAACTAGGCCACTCTTGGCCACTCTGAAAGATGAAGATTATGCTTGTATGAATGTCAGTTTGAAACTGAGAATCTAGCTTATGTGGAAACCACTTGGGAACTTGGAAGTTAGTATTGTATGAAAGCCAAACCAAAATGATGCTAACCACGTCTAGATGGAGTAAGGTAGACAACTTTTGAGAATGCCTGGGTAATATTGAACTTAGAAAGAAAGGAAAAAAATGTGCCATGCACATTGTCCCTAATCACTAGTGTCTAAAACATGGATTCTAATCTAAAAGCTACACCAACTATCGTATCTAAAACTAGAAGTGAGATCCATCATACCATGCATGATACCCCTTATATCTAGATTTTTTAAACAAAATGTGTACTAAAACTACTAATTTTTTACTAGTCTAGCTATGCAAATTTGTAGTTGAGCTTACTTTTCTACCTACTTCTAGAAATTATAGTCTTTCTATTGTATGGATAGGAGTGCTGGAAATGGATAGTAGCACCACTAGCACTATAGTCTAGTCTCGACACTATTATCTTAGACCAAATCTAATGACTATTATGGATTTTTGACTATATGCTTGGTATGCTCTAACTAATTTGATGTCTAGTTGTTGTTTTGAGTGTTCTGAAACTCAATTTTTCTATTGATAGGAGCTCTGATCTATGTGACAAAACCCTTATTTGTTACCCCCTCTTCTAAGGGTAGGAATAGAGACCCTGCAATGACTATCCTCAGAAGAAAGAGCCTTGCAAGTATGTTATGATATAAAATATATGATATAGCAATGATAATTGATAAGACATTCCAAGATATAGCATGGTTTGTATTGAGATATTGTTAGATGAATAGGGGTATGACTAGACATATGTAACAATATAATAGCATGTGCAATGTACTAAACTAGAATTGGAAGTGTTAGTTGTTAGTTGTCATAGAGGGATGGAGCATGATGTCCATCATTGCATCTAAGAAGCAAGATAATGCATGATTTGGATCATGGCATTGCCAAAAATCAAAATTAATTAAGCAATAATCACACAAAGAAAGAATCAAGAAGCGTACAAGAGTGGCCAAGGGGCCAAACAAACAAGGGACATGGGTACATGCCACTCAAACTAGAAAACAAGCATACAACACATGTTCAAATGCCACATACACATACAATTAAAACAATCAAGTTAGGGTAAAATCCAAAACCACATAGAAGAGTACATATAAGGGACATTGGAAAATGTCCAAAGGTACACATAAGATATATAAGTAAAGGACATTGGCAAACGTCTTAAGGCACATATAGGAGACAAACACAAATTGGTAATGTAATCACATCAATCTACAATAAGCAAGAAAATAAAACATGTAAATACTAGAAAATACAAGAACATCTAACTAATCAAAGCAAGAGTGAAAATATGCAATACATGTTAGTAAAAGACTAAGTATATGCAAAGAAATACACAAGTGTTAAATATTAGTGAGTGTCGATAGAGTAATCTATGTAAGCTAGTAGATAATGTACATCAACATGATAACTAGAGTGTGTGGTGTAAACATGACATAACTTGGATGGTCTAGCCATGTAGAAGATGTCCACAAGAGGAAGATCTATCAATGTGGTTCTCAAATGTATAATTAGGATGCCCTATCAATGGGTAGAGTGAAGCAATCAAGGGTCTAAAAGTCACTGCACATTCTCAAAAGAAGATAAAGTGAAGCATGGTAATGTAGATAAATCGACAAATAATGACATATAACATCAAATGTAAGTCTAACATAGTAGTACAAATTTAAAGCATTGAGGATGCAAACAATCAATCTATTTTTTTTGTTTGTGACATATTTGAATGTTTTTGGATTTTGAAATTTTGTATTATTTTTCTTTTTTTTTGGTATTTAAAAAAAATTGTTATATATATATATATATATATATATATTTGAGAATATTTGATCTATGTATAATAAATCATAGGGAAATTATGTACAATCAAGCATAGGAGACTATATATAAGTAGGCTAAGAAAAGGTGATACTAATCAGTGAGTCTCATAGGAGACTCACTATCATGGTGTCCTATATTAAGGAGAGGAATCATGTGTGATTGGGAAGCATGATGGAGATGTTGAGACTATGGATTTGAAATCTGTATATGCTAAAAATGCTCTCAAATATCTAAAGTAGAAACCAACTATGGGTTTAACCTATAACTCTAAGAAGTGGATGCAACTATAGGGATCTTAGGGACCCATATAGAAATAGGAGAAGCTCTCTAAACACATGCTCTATGTGTAGATGCATGAGATCTCAATGATACTGCTCAAGGTTAAACACTGTAGCTGGAAGTTATCTAGAATCCTAAAGGTATGGAGGTGTATGAATTCTTTGTGTTGGTAATGGATGCATGAACTGTGGTTGAATTGAAACTAGAAGAGGAACTATAATTGGTGTAGGAACTATAATTGGAAGTGGAACTAAAAATGGTGTCTATACTTTAGAAGATAGCTCTGAAGTGGGGAGTGGTAACTCATATAGAACTCCACCAACTGTAATACCCTGATTAGCATGAATGAATTTCACACATCTATGAACTATAAAAGGTACTTCTTGAAGTTTTTTAATGCATGGTAAACCAAGTAACATATCAAAAAATCCTACACTTGGACTAATAGTGAATGGTGTGGCCACATGTGTTGGACTAACCTATAGAGGAAGTACAATATCATCCAATGAACTCTGTATATGCCCACTAAATCCACTAATAATTATGTCTATCAGTGTAATATCCTCCTTTAAATATCTCAAATTTTGTAATAATGTCATAGTGAACATGTTCACATTGGATCCATTCTCTATGAGAACACTATGAATATGATGATTATGAATACAAACTCTAATAAAGAGTGCATGATAGTCTGTATCATCCTCAATGATATTTTGCTTTGAGAAAGAGATGGAATTTCTAGATAGAAATTTAGAATTGTATACACCAATCATGTTGCTCAAAGGATGTAACTCAATTGAAGGTACCCTATATGTATCTAGTGGGGTATGTGTATGATATGCATGGTGAATCCCTAATTGATCCCTCATCTCCTATTTGGAATGATATGGAAAAGTATCTAAGAATATTTTCAAAGCTTTATCTTGTGTTTGCTTTGCCTAAGGAGGCTCAACTATAGTGCCAAGATCAATATGATTTCCATATACTAAATCTTGTATCTTATGTCTCAAATTGATGCATATGTTTGTTGTATGGCCTAGTGCCCTATAAAACTTTAAAAATGCATGATAATCATATCCTCATGAAAGAGGCTTTTTTGGGTCAACTTCCCTAATAGGAGGGAGAGATATGATGTTACAATCCAATAACTATTGTAAAACTTTGGCTGGAAAAACTGGTAGATTGGTAGATGTATGTTAAGGAGGTGTTGATAAAACCACACACTGAGGGGGATCTAAAGCCACATTTACTATCATTTGATTATGAGTCTTTTTATCATTGAGCTTGACCTTGTATGGGACTTTGTTGTTACTCTTGTTGGTTTTTTTTGAGATACTTATGTACTTGAGTTTGCCAATTGAAATTAATTTAACTTCTATTTCCTTTAGTGTGTGACATAATTCAGTGAAGGAAGAGAATATTTTGAACATAAATGATTCGTACAAAGCTGGTAAGAGACTCTATTTAAAGATATATTTTAACTCTTGATCAACCATGGGGCTAGTCATCTTAGCCAAGATAATCTTATATCGAAGAACATAATCTATGAGATGTTCATTTGACCTTTGTTTCTATTGTGCAGCTTGGGCATATGAAACTTTGTCACCAGTGTTAATACTGAAATGAGTTAGGAACATGTTAGTTAAAGGATTGAATTCACTGACTGATTGATTCGATAAATTATAGAACCATTATAAAGCATAATCCTTTAGGCTCCATGGAAATATTTTGGTAAGTATCTAGTCATTTGGGACATAGTCCAAGCATACTACATGAAAATCTCTCAAATGTGTCTCTAGATCACCCTTGCCATCATAAAGAGTAAGCTTGGGTTGAACGAAACCTTGTGTCAATGGTGTATGAAGAAGGACAAAGGAATCCAAATCCTATGTAGGTCTAGAACCAACTTGCTCAAGATGTAGCACCTTGGATTGAAGAGATATAATCTCTTGCAAAAGGGAAACCACAATAGGAGACAAAGATGTACTAGTTATAACTAGTGGCATAGAAGAAGGTTGGGATGGTATAAGGGGGTTGTTGAGACATAGTTTCCCTAGTAGTGTCATTTATAACCAGTTGCTCTATGGTTTTAGAAGATTGACCATTGTTTACTCTTTATTGTTCTTTTTGGAGTATTTTGAGCATGTCATCTTGCATATCAAGATTTTTGGTTAGGAGTTATTGAAGTTCCCTTTATTGGTTTCATCAAAACTGGTGTATTAGACCATTATTAAGGTAGGATTTTTTTTTGAAATATGTTTAATTTTTTTGCAAAAAAATTTAATAGGAAAAGTGCTAGAAAAGGCAAGTACTGAATATAGAAAACGTAGAGTCCTAAAAATACTGAATTGAAAATTATGCAAAAAGGATACAAAGATCACAAACATTTAAGGTGATACCTCAAGAAGTGAATAGGAGATAGTACATACAACTAGGTTTTTGATAGATAATATATGATAAATAAGCTACTAATTTGTGAAATTTATTGGTAAATAGAGATTTTATAAAAAGAATAATAAGAGGGAGAAAATAAGACTTAGCTTAAAATGTGCTAATCTAATTGAGACATGATCTGATATTTATTGTGCAAGTCTGAGACACTATCACAAATAAGATTCTAACTTTCATTTTTTGATTGGATAGGAGCATTGAAAGTGGAAAAGAGTGACACCGATACTGTATTCCTTGTCCAACACTATTGTCCTGAGGATCTGAGCTTTCTAGGATTTGTTTGGTAGGTCTGTGTGAGACTATGTACCAAATTTTAGAGGTTGGAAGTCAATAGAGATCATTGTAAAGAAGATTATTTATTCAAACCCTACCTTCCATTATGCTTTGACCAATTTTGAGCAAGAGGGAGGGATTAGTGTGTGTAAGATGCATTGGACATGATTGACACCCTATGTGTGGGCACACTACCTACACACCAATACTTCAAAGAGAGATCAAGCCATATGTAGTTATCCTACATGATGTGCTTTGTGTAATTGAGTGTATGAATATGCAAAGAATGCTAAACTAGATGTGCTTGAAATGACTAGGGAATGGTGTAAAGATTTAAATAAGCTATAAATAGTGTTGGATGGCTATATATAGAGAATAGATAAATGTTTTTGAGTATTATTTCTTGTATTCTTGATTACTTTGTGATATTTGCAGACCCTTTCCAAATGATATTTAAATGGGATTTTATAGAGATATATTGGTCATGGATTGAATTTTCTTATGTTAGGTTGACAAGGATAAAGATGGAAAACTAGAAGGAATTGTTTTTTGGGGCCATAAATTAGCTTGGACAATACCAACAAAAGTGAATAGTAGTGGCATTAGCACTATTGTCCTAGTGTGGTGTTATTTTCCTAGGGAGATGGGACCAAAGGGATGGACTGGTCATGAAAAGAGGGTCTTGACTCAGCTAAGATTAGGTGTGAAAGGCTATATATGATTTTGAATCAGTGAAAAAAGCCTATGATGGTCATGAGAGCTGAGTAAGAGGGACCTATGGGTTGGGTGTTATTAGCCATGCTCAAGTTACCAATTTTTGAATTTTATATGACTACAATATAACACAACTTGCCTTTATGTGAATCCAACATGAGTGTTTTTTTGGTGACTGAACTTCAACCAAGAGCATGTCAAAGTACATAATTAGTTCATATAATCTAGAATTGAAAGTATTTTAAATGATTGAAATTAAAAGATCAAGGTTTAGGAGTACACATGTGTATCGATATAACCACATCACCTATTAGAAAGTTTATTTGAAAGATGTATCATTATATGGATCTGAAATGTATAGTAGGAAAAATATGTATAAATCTAAAAAGTACATATATCTAAGGATATATTGAGAGATAGAAATATTGGAAGGTACATACCCCCAACCTTGGAGAAAAAGGTGAGTTATCACTTGATAGTTATGATTAGCTCATCTATGCAACCAAATCAATCATATAGCCTAGTGAGCATGAGTGAACAAATTCAAATCATGCTATCAAATTGGTATGGATAGATGATACAATCAAGTGCAACTAAAAAACTTGGTAAAATTGAGTGATTTAATCACCTCAACCATACCAAAAGTGAACCAACTACTACAGTAAATTGACTTAATGTAGTGTGTAAAAGAATAGTCTCATGTGTGATAATAATACTTGAGAGTATTTTGAAATATAAAATTGATTTAATTTTTTTAATATTAGGTGTAAATTGCACAACATATGCACCTTAGATAAGTCTCCTATTAAAACTGTGTATAACAATGGTACCAATGTATATAATTATGCCACAACTGTGAGTCTAAATTATATAATTTTTTGATTTGGCCAATTCATAAACTATGTAAGTGTGAAGAACAAGCTTCCAAAGCATGCCCCCACTATATATAGAGAAATATGAAATAAGTGGCAATGTGGACATTTTTTCAAAATATTCCCCCAATGTAATCTAGATGTGTTAAATATTGAATGGGTGTAAATAACATATTTTCAAAACATTCCAACACTAAATTTGAAACTTTGAATGTGTGGAAGCTATGCCTATATGACATACGCCCATTGAATCTAAGAACTATGAAGGTGTGGAAGCCATGCCTATATGGCATGTCCCCACTAAATCTGAAAGCTATGTCAAATGTGGAGAACATGCCTCCCCTCAAATGCCCACCCTTTGAGATGAGGAAAGAATATAAAATTGTATTTAACTCACCTCAAAAGGATAAGACAACTATATAATATATGAATGGAAATTTAAACACACAATATTTTAAAACATTATCAATTATTGATGATTTCTTTCTTATAGGAATATACCAAGTCTCAATCTCTTTGAGTGCACTCCTTAAAGGGTGCACCAAGAAAGGGTTTGGAATACCATTGGTGCATTTCAATATTATTATTTCTTATACCACCACTTAAAATTAACACAAGTCCCTCATATACATTTCCCTAAGCATTGACACCTTCCTTACATGATCCTCCAAGAAATTCACCGCCTCAAATAACCCCTACCTAAGTCAAAACATTTTTTTGTCTTCCTCAAAAAAATAGTCAAATGATCTAACCCTATTTTTGGAAATGAGTACATTATGGGATTAAGTAATCCTAGCAAACTTAGTTTGGGACCTAATTACTTTATTTCCTAAACAACTGGGTCAAATAGGTCGATTATGTTGGCTAAAACTTTACATGTTTTAAAGGTTATATTTGGTTATATAAACACACATTTCACTCCATTTTCGTAGAAAGATATAGATGATCATTATTTTGTACTTATTTACAATCCACTCTTCTACCATTCTACTCGAGCAGTCATTTCTTAGGGTTTACACTTTTAGATAAGAGTCTTGTCTTATGGAAATGTCTTAGAAGCATAGGAAAAGTATTATACCCTAGAGATGACCTATCTTGGTGATCTTTATGAGCCAAAAAAACCTCTTGAAAGCACCATTGGCTAAGGGAGAGATTGAGCCTCGATGGGTTCATCTTCAAGGTAAGCATTCCTAACTCATACTCCTCAATTTTGGTAGATAAAATTGCATAAGTAATGGATTTTGAATTTATATTTCTCTCCATGCACTAGGATTAACTCTAATTTAACTTGAGTAGAGTTCTTATTTTCATGTTTACTTTTATGTTTATTCTCCCCCATTTTTACCACAAGCTTTGGTGAACACTAGATTAGATTTAATTTACTTTGGCATTCACTTTGTTAGAAACCATAGAACCTAGCTAGGGTTATTGTGTGGTATTGATTGATTAGAGGATTTGGAACCCTCTCTAGTGATACTGTGTGGTAAGAGACCCCTTAGTTAGGTCTATTGGTTCCATATTGGTCATGACCTCAATTGTCTGAGTGTATCAACAATCAAAAAGGCTATGTCATATTCACTTTACCTTGTATACATTCTAGTGAATTCAACATGAATCTAATCCTTGCAGGTTTTCTTTCACACTTTCATTTATTTAATTTTTACATCATTGGATGAAATCTATCGACTTAGTCTAACATTTGTGCACAAGTTTAACACATAGTCAATTTGATTAACTTTTCCTGGTTTGTGAAAGCCATCTTCAACTACAGATAACTATATTGATCCATTCGACTTATTTTATTTATTCAAATATAGGTTTTTAGAATTAGTCAACATTAGACTATGTTAATAGGTTAAAAATATTCATATAGATGGCATAGTATAAAAACAATAAATTCAACATCATTAAAATGACTAGGTTCATTCTGACTAGCTTAGTCATTTATTTCCTTCATTTCATTTTTCAATCTATGAAACTGTAACCCTAGAATCAAGTAAGTCAACAAGATTTATTTATTTATTTAATTATTTCCTACCAGGAGACTCAGTGAACTTGTTTAACTATGTTATTTGGCCCTTACTTCAACAAAAATAATCAACCTAGTTGATTCTATTATATATTATTTGTATACTTCATCGACTAGTTAACCAGGTACTCTTCAAGTAAAGGAATTAACTCAAATTACTAGTAATTAACTCATATTTCATTTTATTGCTTTATTGATTAGTGTAGCACACATAGACTAAATAGGAAATTTCAATTTATCTATTTAGTCACACTAATTTTTATTTTATTCACACACTTAAAAACTACATAATAAAAAAAATATTAAATAAATTCTACCCAAGGTCTACCTACTTGGATGTCATCACCAAAGAGGAAGCCAACTCAGTTTTTTGGCTAAGTATAAATATGTGGTTGATAGTGTATATTATCAAATCACCTAACACCCTTATCATTGAGGTATTGTGAAGTGAGGGGGCATGACTCAATACCAAACCACTAAAATCAGCAATACAGATCCATTTCAGCATTAATGACCTGAAACCATCTTTATGTTACCTTTCTAGTTCCCTTTTAAATCCAACAACCTATTACATTTACTTCCAAAATTAGAATTTAAAACATTCATGAATGGCCCCATAGATTATCATTTTTATTTTTATTCCTTTCTCTTTGATAATTGTATGTTGTATTGTAAAAATTATATTGGACTAGGTTGGTACAAGGTTTATGATGCATAATACAACTAGATCAACTGAGTTGACCTAGTTTCTTATGTGTTTATTTCAATTTATTCTACTAAATAACACTAGATCATCTAGGGTCATAACTTTCAAAATCATTATTTACCCTCAGAACACAATTGATCCATTGGACTGCGTCTCTCATAGTTTTCCCTTATATATGACACAAAATCTTATCTGACCTAATCTTTCACAGGATAGTCAATTTTCCTTTATATAGAACACAGTCATTCTATCTGATCCAGTCTCTCACAAGATGGTCTCCAATGATTCCCCATAAAACATAATAGACATAATCAAATGTATCTTTTCCTAAATTATTTAGTTGGTATTCCTTTCAAACATAGTTGACTTGGTCTATCCCGTACCACTTGGATCTTTCAGTTATTTATCTTGAAATCCTGCTTAGCCAATCTAGTTTTATATCTGACAAATTGTGTTCCTATATTTCACCTTTTATCTCTAGTATTATATCCTCATTATAAGCATCATGAAATCCCCAATTAGAATCTTTTTGGATAACCTTAATCTATTTAGATGATACATGGGCTATATTTTTCTTCCTACCTTTATTACCAAAGAAGATACTCACTTTTGGTGCACATTCTCTCATCCTTCATCTTTGGACTTCAATATGGTTCCTATTAGCCCAACTGATGATATCGATGGATAAGATCCATTTCACACTTCTCAAGACAATTCCTTTGAAAATCACCTTATTACACTATAGGGGGAAATGACACAAGCTTAACCAATAACCATATATGAAATATTTTAAAAACTAATAACCCATTGACTACCAATCCTCCACCCAAAAACACATCCCCTAATACCAATATAGGTAATGTTCCTCCTACAAATCCTAAAAATCCAAATTTAAACATTAATAAGATCAATCCACCAATTGACACCACTAAAATTATTCCATAAATAGGTCAACAAATGAATACTATGCAAACATCTCATACGTCTCGAATGATGCAAATTAAACATGATTTATTAAACATGGCTAATCAACCTCATATTCTCCTACCTCAAAATAACCAAAATTTTATCTTCTCACCTCTTAGAGATGCCACAATAAATATCATTACTAAACCCCTTATGCATGGAAAGATGTTCCAAAATATTCAAAACAAACCTTTAACACCCTTCATTATATCTATTGATATTGGAAATCTCTCCAACTATTAAATATGATGGTACTAAAGACCCAACATCTTCTCTTAAACCATTTATCAATCTTTATAATGTGTGGATTGAAACAAATATTGTTTCTTCTACCAAAATTCTAGTCAAAAAATTCATAGGAGATGTATTAGAATGGTATAATCAACTCCCACAACATTACAAATGGAAACTCAAAGATTTAGTCAATATTCTAGTAAAACAATTACAAAACAATGATCTTCTTGAAAATTGTCTTAGTCACCTTATCAATGATAAAAAATCTCCTTTTGAATTAGCTTATGATTTCATTAGATGATGGAAATCTTGGTCTCATAATGTTCATCATAATGTGACTAATGACATCTTAGTTAAAATATTTATAACCACCTTAACACCTTACCTTCAATACATAGATCAAACTTTTTCTCCCCAAACTCTAAATGATACAATTGATAAAGCTAAAATACAGGAATATATTGTGAAACAATTGGAGCCCAACCTTAAATCCATCAAGGGATCTTTCTAAAACTCCACTAATGTGATAACTAACAATCATCCTAAAATAAAAATAGGAATAATAAAAGTGGATGACCCCCAAGCTTCTCATACACCATTAACAATTCAACAAATGAAGTAATTATTAGTTCCTTTTAAACATTTCACCTACACTAACAATCCACCTACATAGTATGATGTTAACAAATTTTGTTGGTTTCACAGTAATACAGGTCATTTTCATGAAACGTGTGATGGGCTCCTAAAATTTATTGTTTATTTTATGTTTAGATATACCTTTAACCATGATGTGATAATCAGAATATGTCATCATGATTATGTCAAAGCCTCTCAAAATAAATAAGTTACCAGGCCTTTCATCATCCAAACCTATAAAGAAATTCTACTTCTAACCCACAACATTCCAAAAAAGATATGGGTGCATTTTACAGTTGATTATAACCAATATTATACCAATTCTCAATATGTGAACACAACTAAAGTAAATTATAGACATAAACACACCCACAAAGATCCTATCACTAAGCCTAAAAACCATAAACTAAAGAACAAACTCTAAAAGTCACCATAACCACCACTACCATACCTTCTAAAATAAATGAGGATATGCTCCCATAACCATAAACTCAATCTAATTCTCTTGTTTTTAAAAAAACCATTGTACCTCCCAAGCCTCACATTGGTTCTTCATATTCTAAATCACATTGGAATTTCCTAGAAGAGCTCAATTCAATGCCTTGTAAATACTCATCATGGAGTTATTTATTACTTATCCATATCACTAAATTTTTTTAATGCAATAATTAGAAGATATTGAAGAATCACCATCCTTTGAGTTGGAATAACCTCACTTAAGATCCTTCACTGACAGAAGTACATGATATTGAAACCATTTGTACTTATTCTAAACCTTCCATATAATTTATTGAAGAAGACATGATTAATGATGAAATTATTTTCTAAGCTGATGATCCACCTCTTTCTACTAAAATTATATTTAATAACACCCTTATTCTGAAAGTCCTTAGTATATGAAAGGTTAGGAATTAATGTTACCTCCCTTTGGTTAATTCAATAAATTAGATATACCAAAGATCACTTAAACAAACTCATCTCACATGTTGAAGATTTGATAAGACAAAAAAAAAACCACTTAGTTGTATTTAGCTCCCCCTCACTATTGGACCTAAGACTATACATACCAAGATCATGGTCCTTGATTTACCATTATTTACAACATACTCATAGGTTGATCATGGACACATCATATGATGGCTATTGCCTCCTTAGGTAGTTAATGTATTAAATTCATCCATATTGGCAAACCTTATAAACATGAGGCTGATCCTAATCCATGGAGTATCCAACTACCCAACCCCAAATCTCAATACTAGGTTCCAACCAATTAATGCATTAAAAGTTTACCTATACCTAAATTTGTTAACATGAATCTAGATTTACAAGTCATTCTTACCAATCCTGATGATCATGTACCAAATGACTTACAAAACACTTTTAATACCACTAGGTTACCTCCTTACATTTTGGAATGGCTTCCTCCTTTGATTCTACATGATCATACTATCCCTCTAGTTGATGAGATCATGGAAATTCCTCCATGTTGTAGACACCTAAAACTAGCCACCAATGACCTCTAACCAAGCTTCAAACCAATTTCTAGAAAATATCACAATTTGGCCTAAAAACACTAAATGGTTTAAACTTGTCATATACAAGTGCTGATTTTGGCCAATGTATCTCTAAATGGGGAAATGCATTTTATCAAATACCTAACTTTGATCATTTCATTCCAAGTCAAAATGATGATTTCACACCTGGGTGCTCTAGATTGCTCTTTTCTACCAATTTTATTGCATGAGACACATTCCTTTATTTTGTGTCAACAACATCCTAAATAGGATAATGGTCCCAAAGAATCTAAAATTTCCTTTCAATTCTAATACAATCAATTTTTGACCCAATAATATGACATTTTGACAAGTTTGATTAATTTGTGCACCAATTGTCAAGACTTGCACCAAAATTGATTAATCATGTTTAAGGCTAATTAATTTGAATCAAGAACTTAAATGAATTTTCCATAGAGGTTATTGATTATATCACTAATGGAAATTAATTATGAATATCTTCATCATCATGTGACATCATTCTATGGGTTGGCATCCACAAGCCATAAGTGCCTCATATATCTGATTAAGTCCTTGCATGCCTGTCTATCCCAAATATTTATGAGGGAATTTATTGATTTTAGCCTAAAAAATTGAATGGATTATTAGTCACACATATTCATCTTGAGATGGATGGTCTAGGTTCATTCTAATCATTTCCAAAAATCTATAAATAGAAGGCCTCACACTCAAAAATTTAAGGTATTTTGGTGCAAAGTTATCATGCCCAAATGACCCCAGAATCTCTCTAAAGCTAAATTTATCATGAAAAAATGATTTTAAAATACATTTTATATTAGTTTTATTATGCCAAATTATTGAGGAAGCTTTACAGAGCCAATGATGCCAAGAGGAGGTGGAGAATAGACAGAGCTCCATTGACAAAGACCTTTGAAGCATAAACCAAGAAAGCCACTTCAACTAGCCATCTTGGAGACACAAGGAAACTAAAAGGATTTGTATTTTATGTTTTAGTTGTGTTTTTATCATAGATTTGTTATTATGTTCCCCTCTTGAGATAGGTTTAAGGTGTTAGTTCCTTAGTGTGTTTTGTTTTAGATTTGATTTCCTACACTAACACAATACTAATCTCCCCTTATCACAATCCTATATTCACAAATGATATGCTTGGTGGGACCATAGCCCATGAATTTGATCAAAAGGTACCTACAATCATACTACTAACCATATTCATGCAGAATCTTAGATTTAGAGGCCAAAATGGGTGAAAATTTTGAGTAAAAAGACATTTTATGGAAGTAGTGATTTTGTCACTATAAACTTATTATATTATCCTCTAGACCACAAAACTATAACTAAAATAGTCATGATTTTGTCTTAAAATAGTGATATTACATTTAGACCAGGTTTTTAGACTAACATATTTTTTATCTGTAGGTCAAATTATGATATTACAATACCACGACTCAGCAACCGTGATATTGTAATACTGAGATTTTGTAAGTTATGATATCATCCATTGAAGTCACAATATTGTATTTAAACTATTAGTGGTTAGCCTATGCCATTAGGGTTAATATACAATACTAAAACTCTCTAAGTTACGATATTGTCTTATGACTTGCAGTTCTGTCTATTAGAGTAGTGATTTTATCTATATGGGTTGTTTAACTCATGATTTATGATACTATCATAACCAGTTGTAGTTTTACAGAGTTTTGGTATTGGACTATGGAGTTGTGGTATTGCACTATGCAAACCCGAGATCTCACTTTTCAAATTTACTTGTTTCATTCACAAAGGAGCTTCTAAGGTAAACAAATGTTGACAATTTTCTTACAGGTCCCACTTGAAAAGTGATCAAATCATTCTTAATTAAATCTTTTAAAACCTCTTTTGGATACTTAAAAAGAATTAGGAATTTATATTTGGAAATTAAAATAAAACTTAGGGTGTTGTACTTAGATGTATTTGTATGTGTTTTTCAACTTAAGGCCAAGGGGCCAAAGAACACCATCAAATACTTCATTTTAGTGATCTAAAATTGAACTCACTTTAAAGTTAAGTTTTGTTTTGATTAAATCATTTTATTAGTTAAAATTATTTATGAAAAAAGGAAGTTGTGCATGTATGATCCCCTCCCATGCCCTTTAGGGAACTTGTGGGATCAAAAGCACCATCTTCATTGAAAACTTGTGCCTTAGTCCAAAGGCATAGAAGATATCTTTTCAAGGCTCTCCCCAAGACCTACAAGGCTTGGGTGATATAGAAAAAACCATAAATCTCCTTTACTTAGTTTTTATATTATACATCTTGGCTTATGAGATGGATTTCATCACCTCTAATAAGTTATATAGGGAAGCTTTGACCTAGGGCTTCATCTCCCAACATTGTCTTCAACTCCTCTTCATAAGGGTGTATATAAATTGGTATCCCCTCACTGAGATGATGGTTTGAGTGGTTAAACCATCCATTAATAGAGGCTAAGCTAAGGATGTATGATCATGTTGGACATCACACTCACTGAGAAAGTGATGGATGTAGTGGTTGTAAAAAGGGCAAGACTTTTTACAACAAGCCATATGATATGGATGCAATTTATGTGTTGCTTCTCTTATGTGATAACGTGAAAGTTGGTACACATGAGATCTATCTAGATGTTTGAAATCCTATAGAATTTTAGACAAACCCCACTTGTCATGAAAATATTGTTGATGCAAGGTGAAACCAAAGGTCCATGTCATCATATTTTCACTTGAAAAAAGGGTGGTGTAAAATACCCTACTATATAGTGTGCCTTTTTATTTTGGATGAACAATTGGTTTCCTCTCAAGTGCATGTATAACGATGGATTTCAATAATATCATGTAAACTTATTAGCTTAAGGCTTAGGAAAATTACTTGGTCATATTTGTCTTTGTCTTAGATTACTTGCTCTATTTTGGAGTCAAAATTACATGTTAACAAAGGCCATAACCAAACAAATTGTCCACCAAATTTATTGAACAAAGATGAATTATGCTATCCAAGTGAAAATCATATTTCTCCTTCTTCAAAATTATCATCATAAACATTATGTCATATCATCTAAATTGGCACAATTATGCTGCCCATTTGAGTCTATTCCATTTTCCAAATTTTCTTATGTCCTTCATTGATAATTTAGATTTGAAATTGTACCTTTCTAAGTTCGTAAGGTTGATGTGTTAAGTGGGTAAACCATTTTAAATAAACTTGAGGGAATTTGGGTTCAATTTACAATTTGGATTGAGGTCCATTTATAGACTCATTATCACACTTGTCATCTTGGTGCACTTAGGTCCACTTGTGTGTTGCTTACACTCTATGTTTAAGAATGAAATTTAATACTACCCTTCCTAGTACCATTATTTTTGTTCCATGGTAAAAAACGAGTCTTGAGTCCATTTGATGCAACACTTTTTCCTTATAAATCTTTCAAACTTTATGTGTATGTGTCATTTGAGTTGAGGAGCATAGTGTTACATTACCCAAATCATGTCAAAAAAATTTTGAATTGGTGTCTTAAAAATAAACATTTGAATCATATTTTGAGCATTTTAGTGTCCTTATGTTTCTCAATTTGTTTCATATACCTATTTTCATAAAATTTGATTTCAAACTAGTTTTAATAATCGTTTTGAGTCTTTGTCTAGTGCAGTTATGCCATTCACTTTTGTCTAACTTATTTGTCAAAAGAGTCTAGGTTTGTGCCATTATTTGGGAAAATTAATCTATCTCCAAGTGCCTTTTATTCCATTTCTCATACCTATTGATAAATTTTATGTCCAAGAGTCAAATTTATAGCTTATGCTAAAAAGTGTCTTAAATCTATTAGATTAAATATCTCATCTTTGTTTCAAGTCTACCTTTTGATGTTGTTTGGCCAAAAGTCCTAGCATAGCCTATTTGAGCCTAGCTTTTGACACCATGTTTGGCCAAAAGTCCTAGCAACCTTTATCTAGAGTTTATCATTTTTATTTTTGGTCCATCTACTTAAACTTTTTATGTGAGATGTGTAGTATTAGACATTTGATGTTAGCTTATTTTATCATAAGTCATCACCTAAACCTTTTTGGACATACATATCCATACTTTTGACTAAACTAGACCAAGTTTGAATATCTTTTTAGACATTACTTTTTTCAGAGTTTGAATAAATCTATTCCCCTTTGGTGGCAAAACATTTACTATAGATCCCAACATATCTTCCTACACTCATAGTGGTGTCATGTACAATCCAAGTCTTAGTAATATAGGTGAAAAAGAATAAATGGTTCAAAACCCCTATGTAGAGGATGTTGTTTATGAGACAGATCCTTATCCATATTATAACACTAAAAAATGGGTACAAAACCAAGACCCATTGTCTCACTATTTGGTTAACACACCTCCATACTCGAAAGAGGATCCAGAAAAAATAGAGAAATACCTAACTGTGGTACTTTCATTTTAAGATTCATTTCCTCAACAACCATACTCTGTTACTACAACATCAACCTATGATTCTTATCTATTCGAGAATAACTTATTGGAAAATAAAGATGAGATTTTAGTTAGAGCTATATAAGTAGGGGATTCATTTCCAATAGACTTCCCCCATGAGAATTTGCCGAGCCTAGTAAGAATGCATCATAACATACTAGATAGTTAATAGGATTCTTATAACAACCCACTAGCTCTAGTCCCAAAAACATATCAGGACCCTAATATGCTTGTCAAAGGAAAAGGCCTCATGGAGGATCAATTTATACAAATGCAGACAACATACCAAACTTATTTGAACCTAACATGTAATTTAAATAATTTGACCATTTCAAACATGCCTCTCATTGATTTAGCTCCTTTAACATGAGTTTCAATAGAATTGAATGGTCAAGAAAATTAGGGTTTGGAACTATTTATGCAAAAAACTTTGATTGATAACATGATCAATACCTCAACCATTGAGGAAGTGTCTTTTGATTCTACATAGAATAGCTAGTAAAACATAGTGGACAATGCATAAGTAATGTTTGATCTAAACTAAAGTGTTGTAAGTACATAGAAAAATAGTTACAAATAAAATATTATTTTAAAAATAACACCATTAGTGGTTCTCAAAATAAGGCAGTAGGAGTTTCTACATCCCAATATAAAACAACTGCGACTAATCCTCAACTAACTACTTCTTCAAGCACTCAACTAATAGGATTAGGTAGCCAGCCTATGACCAATACCATGCCACAATAAAATATGATAAATGTTCCAAAGAAATAGGCACAATATAATGTATCAATACATCATAGGCAAAACATATTACTACTTTAATAGGGGCAACCAATGTTACACCTCATTAGGTAATAATGAACACACCCATTTCATTGCAAACTAACAAACCAATTCAAAACCAAATGATGTCTAAACAACAATGTATTAGTATTGGTCAGTGAAAGATGCTAAATATCCAACATGCATCTACTTCCCAATAGGGATTCATGTAAAAATGAGGTTCCAATCTTCCTCAAGTACCTATTAGGCATCCATTACCTTTTATGTAGAACATGCCACAAGTTCAATGATAGGGTCTTAGTTCACAAGCCCCCCCTCAACAATAAGGTTTGATTAGTCATCAACATGTCCCTATTCAACCTTAACATGCACATTACATCACTCTTATCCATATCCTTCCATCCTAGCCACAATTTAATCAAAATCAAACCCATATACAAAACCCCAACCATAATATCATGCAACTGCTAAATAAATTTTAGAAATCACATCCTAATCTATGAATGTGCATTCTTAGTCCATTCCCCAAAAAAACCAATGTTCCACAAAAAAATATACCTCTACGATACCCCAATTAAAGTTTTCCACTTGTGACCACCCAGCCTCTACCTCAAACTAATGTTCCATCTAGTTTCTTAGCCTAAGAATTGCAACAAATGAAGGGTGTCATTACCACCATCCAAGATGGGAAACAAAATAGAAAGTTTAAGTTAGATGATGTGTGTTATTATCCTTTTAACAATGAGTACTTGTAGATACCATTTCTTCTAGGATAGAAATCACCAAAATTTGACAAATACAAATAGAAAGGTGACCCAAAAGCACATTTGATAGAGTTCTTTGTCATGTGCCATCTAGTGGCATACAATGACATATAATTATTGTTGTTTTCTACAAGAATATTAGTTGGACAATCCTTTTAGTGGTTTTTAAAGTTGCCCAATAATTTAGTGTCAGATTTTGATGATATTTTAGATAAATCTTTACAATAATTCTCATACAATCTTGAGCATGAGATTTCACTAGTTGACTTGACACAAGACAAATAAAATTTGGTGAAATATTTTAAATTTATCTACAATGATAGAGAGCCATTATAATCCATTCACACATAGTTTACCATATAAATAATTATTCACTATATTTACTAAGAATTTCATAGTGATATATCCTATCATCTAGAACTACAGTGTGCACATACTTTTAAAGATATCATTAACAAAGGTTTATTGATTGAGTTAGCCCATATCAACAAAGGAATCATCAAGATTACTTCATAAAATCAAAATAAAGCTACCAATCAATGAAATGGCCAAAACCAAAACCAGAACCAAGTCCAAGTGTAAGCATCACAACCAACACAGGCCAATAACTATGAAAAACCCAAGCTATTTAATCATAATAAGAATGTTATGGGAAATGGATTCATTGAGTTATGACATGTACAAATGGTATAAACACTGTGTGCTCATCCCATGCCATATATGTAAATTACTCCTAACCTATAACCTTTTCAACAAATGCAACAAGCACAATAGCCTAGGCCCATGTAACAAACACAACGACCTCTACCATTACAAACCCATCCTTTAAGGAGAATAGTGCCCACTCATCACATTTTTAGTGACCCTTAAGAACCTATTGAATTTCTATCTCATAAACTTACCACCACTAATTTTATTAGTTGGCCTATACCAAAACATTATCCTAAGGGTATTCCTTATCCTGATTGGCACTGACAAGATGAATTCTATGAATATCATCAGGTTAATAGAAATAATTTATGACATTGTGTATAAATAATTTTTTTTATATAGAATATGTTGGATAATAGGGAGATAACATTGTATGGTGGTGATTCCACTTGAAATCATAACCTTATAATCTATCAAAACCCCTTTTCACAACATAACAACCAACCACAACAATAATAACAAAAATAGTGGCCAATGTAACACCAAAAACAATAGTATCAACAACAAAGGTCAAACCAATAGGCTCAATAGAATCAAAAGTGTCCAAATAATGGACAAAACCAAGGTTAGAACAATATTAATAACCAACAACTTACCATGCAATTGCACATGACTACAATAAGGTTATAGGCCATATTGTAGGAGGTCATGTTAATACCATGTCCATCAATCCAAGACTGAATACCAATCAATCAAGACCTTAGATAAACAATGCCAATCAACCAAGTCATACTAGTAATCCTTCCTTGATTTGGGATCACATATTGACATACCAACAAGCAAGGACTAATAATTTTGGACCCTATATAGCTAACTCATCATTGACTCATGGACACACACAAGTATACCAATTATTGAGACTTATCTTATCTGGTCCCCCACCATCACCATCATTTGTTAAAAACCATGGTCCTATATCTAATCTCGATTATGCAATCACAACTCAGTGGTTGAAGATTACCATTCCATGCCCACAACCGTCTTCAACCTCACCCATCATCCAACCAACTATTCTACCATGGAACAAGCCTTTTACCACTATCTAAGAAAATAAGTTTTACATTGTGAAACAATTAAAAAATATGCAAGCATAAATCTCCATTTTAGATTTTTTACAAACATCAACAATCCAAAAAAAACATCTTAAATGAATTCCTTAGCTGATCCATAGTTTCAAATGACATATCCTATAACCAATTTCAAGATTTAGTTAGACACCTCACTCCAGCCCAACAATTAACCTTCAACTAAAGTGATATGTCATCCCTTGGCCCATTGTATAATAATCCATTATATGTTTAAGTTTACATATAATGATATAAAGTGAAATGTGTCCTTATAGACAATGGATCAAGTCTAAACATAGTTTCTCTTAATCTCAATAAGATTATTCAGTGCATGATGGTAGATATCCAAGTAGAAATGATAACCATCAAATCCTATGACAATGAAGAATGAGAGTCACTAGGTACTATCAGTTTACCAATTATCCTTGGGCCATTGACCCATGATACACTTTACCATGCAATAGATATTGACTTGTCATACAATATACTTTTGGGTAGACCTTGGTTAAATGAAATTCATGTAGTCTCATCAATCTTGCACCAATCTATCAAGTTATCAAATTCAGTAATGAATGTTTATATACTAAGAGATTTACATATATATGATCATTACAAACATCTAGAGGTTGAGTTCAAGAGCTATAAATACCATTTTGGAATGAATATAATTTCCAAATAGGGCAAGGGAAAGGCAATAATCCTTGATTTATCAGAGGACAACTACATTGAACTTAAAATACTTGATTCACTTTCCCATATAGCACTTCCTAAAGTATCCAATAATTATATCATCTCGAATAATAATCTAGGAGAGTACTTAACACACGACACCTTTCACATTGAAAATATTCCATAGAAACCAAAGTCCTTTGGAAGACCTAAATCCAAGATACTTCATATAGAATGGAAACAAAAGGGAAAAGGTAAAATTCATAGTCTAGGACCTTTCACTTTCATTCTAGCATCTAGCCTATAATAGGACCCTTTCAAAGGAGATGAATCATGGTTGTACAATGATAAGCAGGCCGATTGTTATCAAAATGAAAAATATCCTATTCCTAATAAGATTATGGTACACCATGACTATGAAGGAAGAGGCCTTAGACAAAATCAACAAGGAGCACTTGAGTTGATTTCTATGACTAAGTATAAAGGAACCTATTAATTGGGATTTAAATTACCTGGGGTGACCTCACTTATCTTGTTCACATTCCATCACCTATGACTAGTGATGATGATGTCAATAGTGAAGCAAAGTCTAATCATAGCCTTTTTGATGACCTAGCCCAAAACAACCTATTTGACATTCATTCTATTTTTACCCTTAGACCAATCATTCATCATAATCCCCTTCTATTGAATTATCCCCAATCGATAGATTGGGACTAGTAAGAATTTAAAGTGGTAGTTGATGAGTTTTAGAGAAATGAATCTTTCTATGATTTTATTAGCTTTAGGGATAATGTTATGTTGGGAGACCATAAATTAGGGTTCTAAATCAATTTGGTGTAGAAATCCAGTTCCTAACACCATTTATGTTGAAATTGTCAATCTTACGTGAATTGTACTCAAATGCACATTTTAGGTCAAAATCACTAAAATGCACTAAATGGTTCAAACTTGTCAGTTACAAGTGCTAATTTAGTACAAAGTATACTAAATAGGTAAATGCATTTTATGTGATACCTAACTTTTATTAATTATCCTTAAATAAGTAAATGCATTTTATGTGATACCTAACTTTGATCAATTCATTTCGAGTCAAGATGATGATTTTTATTTTTTATTTGTCTAGATCACTCTTTTCTTCTAATTTGTTATTACACATCATGTATCATTGTTATTTTGTGTTGGTAACATCCTAAATGTGAATACGGTTCCAACACATCTAACATCAGGTTCCAATTCTTCTCAAGTTAAATTACAACCCATTAATATGACTTTTTGATCATTTTAATTAATTGAGAGCCAATTTCTAAAGATTTGCACAAATATTGATTAATCTTGTTTAAGGATACTTAAGTCAAATCAAGAGATAAAGTGGATTTTCCATGGAATATATTGATTATTGCAATATTGGAAATCGATTCTTAATATCTGCATCACCTAGTGACATCATCTATGGGGTGGCATCCAAAAACCATAATTATAATAAATATCATGATTATGGCCTCCCATGCCTCTTTAAAGCCTCCCATGCCTCATTAATGCCCCTTCTTCCCAAATAATGATGAGGATATTTATGGATTTAATTATAACTATTAGATTAATTCATGGCCACACATCTCAATCTTGAGATGGACAGTCATGGTTGATCTTGACCAATTCTAAAAATCTATAAATAGAAGGCTTCACACTACCATTTTTAAGCTCAATTATTGTAATTTTATAATGCTAAAATCTCTTCACAACTCATTTGTGTTTCGATTATTTTATTACTCATATTTGGATTAGCTTCATTTCATAGGCAATTAGATAATTTCAGTATCATGAGTGTAGGTTTTATGGAGTGTTCTTGAGACATTGGAGGAGTTTTGACACCACTGTTGATGAAGATAAGAATGCTTGATCAAGGGGATAACATGTTTTTGAGATGATTTTGAGAAATGGATTCACTTGGTAATGTAATCATTTAGTTTCTTTCATTTGTATCTTATTTTAATTAGCAAGACACTGCATGAATGGATTGACTTGATTTAATTAGCTCTCTATGAGTTTTTATTTGATTTCTTGGATTAATGCTTGACTAATCATTTCTTTTAATACACTCTACATTTTGGCTTTCCCAGTAGGACCTAACGCATCCTACATACCAATAATATCAATAGACAAGTCTTAAATTAAGATTTGAATGCTTAAAACTTGTTAAATTTGATTTTCTAACTTTGTTTGTTCATATTTCATCTTCATAATTTTACAAAAATACCATCAGTGGTCTTTTGTAACAAAAAAGGGTCATAAACTAACCTTCAATAGCCATATATAATCACTATCGGTCATATATAACCATCAACAGTCACTCTGTGCATCCTAGAACCATCGACAGTCACTGTGCAGGGTAGCAAGCTAATAAGCCATCTTCTAGAGCTTGGTTTGGGGTCATATAGACTCTGTTTTTGATGGTTTTTTTAAGACCATGTGTTTTTACCTAATGTTTCAAAATATGCTATCAATGTACCTTCAAGTTGTATAGTTTTTTAACAAAATCAAGTTGTTAACCAAGTCTAATCTAATGCATTTACTTTTCAACTTTTCAAAGCTAAAGAAGGTTATCTAACTTTCTATGTAGGGTCTATTTGAAGAGTACTAATTCATATTTGCTTAGATTTTTTAACCTTCTTTTGGGATGTTTATAATGAATTAAAAAATCTTTCATTTGGTGCTTAACAAAATTTATAGGGTGTTTTATTGAATAGTTTTTGTGGTTGTTTCTTCAAATTTTACAACTTAAGGTCAAGAGGCCAAAGAACATCACCAAATATTTTGATTTAAGTGCTTTAAATTAAACACATTTCAAATTTTGTCTTCAATAGATCATTTCTTTGTTAAAATTGATTGGCAAAAATAAAGATTGTATGTGTATGCTTTCCCACCCATCCCCTTTAAGGAACTTATGGGATCAAAAGTTCCATATTTATTACAAAGTGCCTTAGTCAAAGGTGTAAAAGAGATGTTGTCAAGGCTCTCCCCAATACTTGTATTGCTTGATTGATCTAGAAACAACCTTAAATCTCTTTTACTTATCATTTATTTTTGGATCTTGGCTTATGATGGGGACTTTATTATCTCCCATAAGTTATATAGGGAAGCCTTGACATGGGAATTATTTTCTTGGCATTGTCTTCAACCCCTCTCCATGGGGGGTTATATAAATTAGGATCACTCCACTGGGATGATGACTTGAGTAGTTAAACCATTTCATATCATTGGGGCTAAGCTCGGGATGTATGATCATGTTGGACATCACACTAAATTGAGCAAGTGATTAATGTAGTGGTTTTAAAAAGGGTTATACATTTCTATAATAAGTTATATGAAATGGACATAATAAATGTGTTGCTTCTCTTACATTTTTACGTGAAAGTTTTATGCATGGGATCCATCTAGAAATGTTCATAAACTTGCTAGTTTAGTTAACTCCACTTTACCACACCTTGTCAGTTTAGATCTTAAGATGATTAATTAGTTGATTTGTCTTTATCTTAGATTACTTGGTCTTGTTTTGGGTCAAAACTTGCTTTTTAACCAAACATTGTAACCAAACACATTGTCCCTAAATTTTTTGAACAAGGAGGTGTTATGCTGTCTAAGTGAAAATCATATTTTTCCTTATTTAAATTGTCATCTTAAACATTATGTAAACTTGGTCTAATTGGTGAAGTTATGTTACCCATTTGAGTCTAAACCATTTTTCAAATTTTCTTAAGTCACTAATTGATAGTTTAAATTTGGAATTGGACTTTTCTAAGTTTTAAAGGTTGATGTGTTAAATTAGGTTCACCATTTGCACATGACTTGTTATAACTTGGGTTCAATTTTCCATTTGAATTGAGGGTTGTTTATAGACTCAACATCACATTATCATCTTATTGGACTTAAATCATCTTGTACATCACTTTTACTTTGAGTCTTAGAACACATTTTATACTACCCCTTTATCACCATATGATGACATTGTGATGCCCATTTGGTTTTAAATTTATACTTATGAATTTTTGCATGTATACACATCTTTATTTTCTTGGTTCATATTGTCTCCTTCATGATCCAATGGGTTTTATTCTATTTTTATAGTAGTAACTCATCGAAGTTGAACCAACTTTTACAGTATTGAGTAATCATAAAAGTCCATGTTTTAGTGTGTAAGTCACACTTTAGATTTTTGAGTTATCATACCCTCTTCCAATATATACGACTTCAACTTTACCAAAGGTAGAGTAAATTCATGAACACATTCTTCTAATTGTGTTGATTCTAAGCCATCCTACTTTTATAGTCTATTTGGTGCCTTAGTCATTTGTTTAGAGGAAAGATCACAATCCATCCCTTATTTAAACATTTACAAAACATTGTCCAAATCTTTTCAAATGTGTAGAACAACCTTTCTAAACATGACACTAAGGTACACTCATAATGGGGTCTCTTGTGGACTTAGTTTCAAGGTAGAGCATTGTTATGATGAACATAAGTATTCCATCTTGTTTAAAGATGTTTCCCTCTTTGAGCCTGATTTGTAAAATGAAAATATAAGTGTAGTACATTTGAAAAATACTTGTTCACATTTAAGAGATCCTTCAATTTCTCACTTTTTTTGCTTAATTTTGTATAAAGAAATTAAAAATAGATATAAAATGAAGATCAAAACTAAATAATAATCAAAGAAAATTCAAAGAATTCACTAGCAAATTGATAATGGAGTTCGGCTTCAATAGCCTATGTCTCCAGGTCCATTCGAAGTGAGGACCATTCTCATTAGTTTTGTGCAACAAATGGCTTCCAAAATAAATACAACTCTTCAATTCACCTTCTCTAATCTCTTTTTACCTATAAAAATATCTCCCAGACCTAAAAATAATGTCCTAAGGCTGTCCAAAGCAAAAACAAGGCTCTAACCTTCTTAATTCTTCTTACATAGTCATCTTTTTGTGTCTATTCAAGTAGAAATTAGTCCCTTTTATAACACTTCGACCTCCATGGCTGAAGTGGTCAAGGAATTAACCTTTTAGGTAGTAGGTCAAAGGTTCAAAACTACTTCCCACCTTTCTAGGCACTTGGGAAGTGTGAAAAGGTCGGCCTTCCTTCTTTCGAGGTGCTTAGCATGAGATTTTAAAGTTTTTCCCTCCTTTTTTGGCACCGTTGACTTGTCTTTGTCCCACATGCATTGGGTATGATAGCTTAAATTCTTAAAATAGCCAAGTTTGTTTCTTTTCAAATGCCTAAGTCTTAGGCACCAACTTAGGCTGTGCTTTGACTTGATTAATGCATGTTTGCTAGAGTGACATGGCGGGTGACGTGACAGTTTGGCATTTGGCACCTTTAAACGTTTGAAAATTTCAAATAACATGTGAATAAAAAACACCAAACCAATTTTTTTTCACCTAATTATTTTTCCATGTGTCAAATGGTTATTGGTCCATTTGGCATATTTCCATAGTGCCACGTCACTTTTGACACCCCTTTTTTTACCTGTCACAAGATTTCTTCACCTGGCTATATCTTGAGCATCTGGACTCCATTTTTCAAACCGCAAAAAGTGATAGAAAGATCTCAACGAATTCTACGATGTGAAAATGATTTGAATAGAATTTGAAGACTTTGAAAAATGGAATGGTACATGGATCCACCTGGATCTTTCCTCCCCACTGGGAACTTTTGGACCTCTAAAAGTTGAAATTAATTGGTAATGAGGTGAGAGTATTTTTCCCTCACCTTTCCAACTTCCATCCATATGGCCTTGCTTGGGTGCATCCCTTTGAGACCAACATGAAGATATTTAGCATTACCTCTTTGCAAAGTTCATATATTCCTGTCAAGTATAGTATCTTCCTGTAATTATGTTAGATATTCAGGAGAAAAATCATCAATGAAAGGAATGGATACACTTTCATCATGATCAATTATCATTGGAGGCTCATACAATTTCAGATTTTCCACATTTACAACTGAATAAATCTGCATGTAAGATGGTAAATCTAATCGAAAAGCATTTGTGCCAATTTTTTCCATTATCTGAAAAGGACCATACCGGATTGGTTTCAACTTTTTACCTTCACCTGTCCGTCTTTCCTTACTAATGTGAAGCCATACCATATCACCTACAACAAATTGGTGATCAATACGATGTTTGTCATTCCTAGATTTGTACTTGGGTTAAATTTTCTCCAATTTATATGAGCAGTCTAATTTATGAGCTGTATTTGTTCAATGGACTTCTTGGCTTGAATGGCTTCTTTTGGTTCACCAACAGCTGTATCTTGTCCATATCAAAAATCTAGAGGAGATTTAGGCAAGTATCCATACCAAACTTCAAATGGAGATTTCATAGTATAAGAATGAAGTGCCCAGTTATATGCATGCTGTATGTAACACAATTACTCATTCCATAACTTTGGATTTTTATTTTTATAACCCCTAAGTAAATGTACCATATTGTGGTTCACAACCTCTATTTATCCGTCAGTTTGTGGATGAAATGAAGTGCTCTTTTCTAATTTAGTGTCCATTAGTCCCCACAAAGTTGACCAAAACTCCCCAATAAATCGAGAATCCTGATAAAAAATAATTGAAGTAAGCAAACCAAAATGAACCCATACATGTTTAAATAACAAATGTACAGTGCCTTCACCAGTAATTTGCTTAGTGCAAGGAATCAAAACACACATTTTGATAAATCTATCCACAACCACATATAGATAGTCATGTTTTCTTTGTGTCATAGGCAACTCCCCCACAAAATCCATGGAGATACTTTCCCAGGGGTGAGTAGGAATAGGTAGAGGAGTATAAAGTCCCAGTTTCTTGTTACTAGGTTTACTTGTGGCACACTGAGTACATCCCTTTATATATTTAGCAACATTTTCCTGCATACGAGGCCAATAACAATACATTTTCAAATGTGCATCAATTTTAGCAACTCCAAAATTACCAGAAATAAGAGAAGTATGTGCTTCTCTAATCATGTGCACCCTCTCATTTTGAGGAATACATAGTTTACCCAAATGATACAAAAGATCATTGTGTACATGATAGTCCAATTCTTCTACTTGTCTACTACTCATCAAGTCTTTATAAACATCCTGAAAATCAAGATCATTGACATATTATTATTTATAACTTTCATGAGACAAAGAGCCATGTTGTAAAAGAATAGATGCAACAACCATAGGAGGCCTAGATAACATATCTGCAACCTTATTCTAAATTCCTTTTTTATACTTGATCACAAGATGAAATTGTTGTAAGAAACCCATCCAACGAAAATGTCTAGACTGTTGTAGTTTGGTTTGTGATTGAAGATATTGTAAGGGCTAATGATCTGTATGTATTATTGTTTCTTTGCCCATTAAGTAATGTTTCCATTTTTTAACACTTTGAACCAATGCATACAATTCCTTATCATAAGTTGGATATTTTCTTACTGCACTTGTAAAGGTTTCAGAATGATAACAAACTGGTTTCTTACCTTGCATTAAAATAGCTCCCATAGCATACTCACTTGCATCCATCTTGATCTCAAATGGTTTTTGTATATCAGGAAGTGCCAAGACTGGAGTAGTACTTATCTTTTCTTTCAAAGTGTCGAAGGCTTTTTGATGTTTGCCGCCCCACTAAAAGACCTATTTCACACTTGTCAAAGAATGCAAAGGTGATGCAATATATGAAAATTGAGAAATAAACTTTTGCCAAAACTATAATGCACTAATAAAACTTCTAACCTCAGTTATGTTAGTGGGTGTAGGCCAATTAACAATAACTGCCACTTTTTCAGGATCAATTTTCAATTTACCATGTTGTACAATGTAACCCAAGTATATTAAAGAGGTCTTGCCAAATTCACATTTCGACATTTTTAGATAAATTTTTTCCCTTCATAATGCATCCATGACTTTCTTAATGTGGATCACATGCTCTTCCCATGACTTGTTGAAAATCAATATATCATCTAAGTAAACTATAACAAAATCATCAAGGAATTGTCTAAATACATTATTCATCAATCTCATGAATGTAGCCGGGGCATTACACAACCCGAAAGGCATAACAAGCCATTCAAACAATCCCTATTTTGTTTTGAATGTAGTTTTCCACACATCACTTTCATTTATTCTTACTTGATGATATCCACTTCTCAAATCTAGCTTAGTGAAATAAATAACATGTTTTAATTAATCCAAAAAATCATCTATACAAGGAAGAGGGTAATGATTCTTAATAGTAATTTTGTTTAAAACATGAAAATCAAAACACATTCACCAAGTGCCATCTTTCTTTGGCACCAAAATAATGGTAAAACCAATAGGAGATGAACTTGGACAAATAACACCTCTATTCAATAGATCCATTACCTATTTTTTGATATCCTCATTTTCCACCACTAATAACCTATACATGCCAATGTTAGGGAGAGGAGAATCCTGCAATAGCTGAATTTCATGTTGAACTCCCCTTTTAGGGGGTAAGCCCTTAGGATCCTGAAATACATCATCGTAAGTAGAAATGATTTCAACCAATTCATTCTTGTGTCTAGGATCACACTTTTCCAAAGCTTGAGAATATTATTTTTCCTTAGACTTAGTCAACATGAGATAAAAAGTCTTACTTGAATTAACTAGTCTTTTCATTTGCCCTACTATAATCAAGGAAAGACTTGTTTTAATGTGATGTGCTCTAACTATATATTCAATGCCATCCTTAACAAGCAAGTACTTATTCTCCTCTCTATATAATATTTCTTTTCTATCATAAAGATATGGGCTTCCCAAAATAATCCCACATATGTCCAATGGAACAACATCCAACTAAACCTCATCTACGAACTTAGATGTGATGGCAAACCTTAGCCTACAAGTTTGTGAGACTTGTAGCTTCGCATTGTCACACACACAACCTAGTGGATAAGGCTTCAGATTGGGATTGGTTTGTAAGCCTAGCTTCTTAACAACCTCTTTAGAAATTAAATTTGCTTGTGAACCACTATGAAATAGAGTGTCAATCTTAGTATGCTTTGAAATAACTCTAATGTGGAACAATTCATTTCTTTTCTTATCAACATGTGCAAAATTTTGTTTAGAAGAAGATGCAACATTAGTGCTAGAAACTAAAAGAGAAAAATCATTATGTAATCCCATAGCTGTAATCTTAGTTTCATCACCTGAATATGAACCTAAGTCTTAAACCATAACATTAGCCTTCTTTTCTTTCTTTTGAAAGATCTTAGGCCTTAACTCAGGATGTAGTTTCCAACACTTAGACTCATCATGATTTTTCTTGCAATGATTACAAAATGGTTTTCCTTCTTCTTCTTTTTTAATAGTATAAGTGGATTTTTATTTAGCCTCTCTTGATGCACTTTCCCTTTTGGATTGCTTAACATTAGATTGCTTACTTTTTACTTTAGGAAAAGATTCTTTTGATTATTTTCCTCTAGCCTCTAAATGAGTGGCTTGAACACATACTGCATCTAAATTAGTGGGATTGAACATAAGAATCATGTGTCTTAAGTAACTATGCAACCCACCTATACATTTTAGCAGTGTTTCTTGTGTGTATATAGGAACATTCAAAAGTAAAGCTTTTTCCCTAAATTCTTGTGTATACTCTTGAACACTTTGGCCTTTTCCTTGTTTGAAACTTTGCCAATCCATCATGGCTTGTTGCATATAGCCTAAAGGATAGAATTGCTTTCTAAGTTCTTTAATAAATTCATTCCAAGTAGAAATCAAGTTACCCTTTTGAAGCTCAGCTTCCTTCAACTTACTCTCCCACTAGGTGAGATCTGTGCCTCCCATACGAAGAGTAGCCAAATAAAATTTTGACTCATCCCCTGCAATCTTTTGGACCCTAAAATAAACTTCAATCTTCTTGACCCAATTATCCAATTTTTTGGCATTAACTTCACCATTAAACATTAGTAATTCAAACTTAATATCCAATTTTAGTGAAGGGAGAGATTCCATAATTTTTTTACCATCATCTGATGAAGAAGGTTTTTTAGTTTCTTTACCTTTTGATTCTCATGAATCACCTTCTTTTTCATTCTTAGATTTATTTTTTTTGTCATAGTATAGTTCCTCAACCATGCTTCTCATGTCCATGAAATCTCAGCAGAAAACTTGTTCAGATTCCATCTCTTCTTCAGCCATCCTTGAAGCACGTCTTGAACCAATCTCTGGATTATACTCAACGAGTTTTCTTTCACTCTTTTGAGATTTAGACCTTGTCAACATACACTAGCAATCACTATTAAATAACAACCACTCTGATACCAAAAATCTAATCTATAAACTGAAAATACAAGTTCAGTACATTTGAAAGCACTTGTTCACGTTTAAGAGATCCTTCAATTTCTCACTTTTTTTTGCTTAATTTTGTATAAAGAAATTAAAACCAGATATAAAATGAAGATTAGAACTAAATAATAATTAGAGAAAATTCAAATAATTCACCAGCAAGTTGATAATGAAGTTTGGCTTCAATAGCCTACGTCTCTAGGTCCGTTCGAAGTGAGGACCATTCTCATTAATTTTGTGCAACAAATGGATTCCAAAATCAATACAAGTCTTCAATTCAACTTATCTAATCTCTGTTTGCCTATAAAAATATCTCTCAGATCTATAAAAAATGGCCCAAGGTCGTACAAATCAAAAACAAGGATCTAACCTTCTTAATTCTCCTTACACAGTCAACTTTCTATGTCTATTCAAGTAGAAATTCATCCCTTTTATAACACTTTGACCTTCGTGGCTGAAGTGGTCAAGGCATTAACCTTTTAGGTGGTAGGTCAAAGGTTCAAAACTACCTCCCACCTTTCTAGGTGCTTGAGAAGAGTGAAAAGGTCAGCCTTCCTTCTTTCTAGGTGCTTAGCATGAGATTTGAAAGTTTTTCCCTCCTTTTTTGGTGCCTTTGACTTTTTTTTTGTCCCACATGCATTGGGTATGACAATTTAAATGCTTAAAATAGCCAAGTTGTTCCTTTTCAAATGCCTAAGGCTTAGGCACCAACTTAGGTTGTGCTTTGACTTGGTTAATACATGTTTGGTTGAGTGATGTGGTGGGTGACATGGCAGTTTGGCCTTTGGCACCTTTAAACGTTTGAAAATTTCAAATAACATGTGAATAAAAAACACCAAACCAATTTATTTTTTACCTAATTATTTTTCCATGTGTCAAATGGCTATTGGTCCACTTGGCATATTTCCACAGTGCCACGTCACTTTTGACACCCCTTTTTTTACCTATCGCAATATTTCTTCAACGGCTATATCGTGAGCATCCAGACTCCATTTTTTTAAACCACAAAAAATGCTAAGAATCTCTTGACAAATTCTACGATGTGAAAATGAATTGAATAGAATTTGAAGACTTTGAAAAATGGAATGATACATGGATCCACCTGGATTAGAGCCTATTTGATGAAAACCATTCCATTACATGTTGATTGTTGTGCGTTATCCCCATCTTTCCCATTGGATTTTGTTCCATGCTCAAAGGTTACTATTTTGGGATATCCTCCTTTGATTTACACACCATGCTCAAAGGTTACCATTATAGGTTATCCCCCTTCAACTTGTGTGAGTGATCCAACTTCATAACATGCAAAGGTTACAATTTTAGGCTATTCTCATTCACCTTTTACAAGCATTCAAACTTCACAATGCATAAAGGTTACCATTTTAGGACCTCCTCCTTTAGTTTGCATGAGAAACTAAACTATGTATCATCCTGTCATTACCTTTCTAGGCCCACTACCTATATTTATTGAGCCTATTTTTGAAGAGCTTCCATTTGATGAATTGAATTGTGTTGATCCCTTTTTCAATAGTCTAATTTTTAGAGATCCCATTACTTAACCACAAACCATTGTTCTCGCTAAACCAATTTTTCCCCACTTTATAAGTTTTGTACCAATATTTGAGCCAAAACACGAACCATTTCCTCTTTAAGAACCATCTTATGAGGAACATAATGTGTTCAAATTTGATATTTTGCAACTAATTATGAACCAAAAACCCAATGTTATTATTGAAGCACCCATTTGTGAGAAGTCAACCTATGATGAATCACCTATTCATATGTTACCTATTTTTAAAGATCTTCATCTCCTTGACAAGCCAATCTCTATAGAGTTGTCTCTTGATCTTTTCCCACTTGTTCGAGAATCTCCTTTTGATAGACAAAATTCTATCAAGTCATCCATTGAGTGGTACCCTCTCTTTGAGGGGATTCACTCAGATGAGATAGTCCATGTTGAACCCTTATTAGATGAATAATTTTTTGTTGAGCCCATTATTCCACCATAGGCCATTACTTGTCCAAAATTTAGCATTTAACATAACATTAAAAATTAACCATATCAGATGAATAAACAACATTAGAGATAGGTTCTATTTTTGAACCAAGATTAGATTTAACACTGGAATGAGAATAAACATCAGTTGTGGCATTAGATTTAGAGTCCCTTATATCAAAATCAAATTCAGAAACACAATATATTAATATTTATTACAACATTGGTTATAATTACCTTGTGGATCAATTTGAATATATTTGTAATCCTTCTACATTTTTTGAGGATGATTATTCAGTATAGACATGGGTTCTCCTAGTATACTCTATGAAGATTGTGATATCATTCATCATTCCATTATTCCCACCCAATATAGCCATTATATTGACATTCGACCTCCCACAAACATTGATTGGGACTAACAAAATCACACTTTGTTAAACTAAATCCATTGTGATATACCATTTGCAAAATATCAAGGGGGTCAAGACCAAATTCATGTAGAAGAAGAACAATCTCCTAATAAAATCTTTTCAGACACACTAGGGGATGATTAAATAAAAAAATCACATCTTTTAGTGAAACCTTTTTGAAGGTGCTAGAAGATAATCAAATTCAAATGTTAATAACTCTTCATGAAACCTTCTCAAAGGCACTAAGGGATAAGCAGGGCAAATTCATTGGTGAAAACCTCATTGAGGCACCAATAACTAAGCACAAAAGTTATTCACCACTTGGTGAATACATTATCAAAGAACAAATCAAAATAACTTCCAATCTATAGTATAATCAGATGGTATCTACTCTCAAGATCAAATAATATAACAATTTGGTGGTCCTATTGAGAACATCTTCAGAGGTCTTTAGCCCTACCACAACCAAAATTATGTTGAATCCAACATCAACAACATTACATGTGACTAAAATTCTTTATATTCATTTATTTCCCATTATTTATATATTTCATTCTCATCCACCTATTCATTACCCACTTATATCATTTATCCTAACATTATTTACCATCACGGGAAACACTTTCCTTCATAGAGGATATAAGGATGTCTTGTCTCGATGTTTGATGGAAACATACTTAATGACAAAAAAAGATCATAAACACATTATTGAGATTTAGATCAATAACAAGTTATTGATAGATCAAATTTTATGAAAGGGTGTTGGATAGTAACTTTATAATTGATCATTTCTATTGTCTAACATATTGATTAGGGAGTGCATCTCCCTATCAGCAAGAACAACATAATCATTTTTAAATTTTCTAATTACCATTTTCCATTATCATGTCTTATCTCTTGGGGGTAACCATATAGACTCTTTTTAGGCTTATTATACCATTATGTTTCATTTACCACATTGTTTGAACTACATTGCCTTGAGGTCCTTCAGGACTATGTTGGCAGTGCTCAATTTCTATTGAAGTCTACTTGATCACCCATTTGTTCATGATCTTGACATTTTACAAGTATCTTGTCCCATGTTCTCACCATTTTGTAAACAACCTAAGCAATGCTCTTACCATTCTATGAACAAACTAAACCAATCATCACTTGGGGTCAATTTTGTTATCATTATAACACTTGTCTTTTCATCATTTTCCTTATACCATTTTTATTGTATCATTTATTTAATAATAACCAAAGCTTATTTTTAGCCATCTATTTATTTTGATCTTAGTTCCTTTTGTTCTTCCCATACTTTCTGTGAGGCGATTCTGATCTAGTTTCAACATTTTTAGAATGTCATTTTGAATGATAGTCTATGAGAGTATTGTGATATTTGATTTGGCAAGTTATCTTTCATCTATCATCTTAATTGGTATCACTAATTATAACCACCTATTGGCAAATTAATATTGTATTTGATACCCCTAACTATAACCTCCTTTGGGAAAATTATAACTATGATGTTGTTTCCTAATTATAATTACCTATGGGCAAATTAGGTACAATGCCTTTTTATCATGCATTACTAGATCATTTGGTCATTACTATTATCATTAGTCTTATCATTCACTTTTATTTGTGAACTTGTTGTGACCTAATCTGTTTTTCATTGCCTTTTGTGTGGGTAGAATTAATACGACTTGAGATTATTTTGAGGTTATGTAAGTCATGCTCAATTCATGTTGAGGTCAACTTAGTCCCCTTATTATCATAGACTCTCACCTTTTTGTGAGCATTTTAAAGATTGAAACATGTTCTCACCATTTCATGAGGACTCTTCTACGCTCTCACCATCTTATGAGTTGGACCATTCTATGCCTCTTAAATCTCAATCAAGTTGAGATACTTTGAAAATGCCAAAAACATTTGTGTATTTGATTATTGATATGCTAGTCTTTTATTTTCCTATTTGTCCTTGATTCTTTATTTTATTTTCCAAATACATCTTGATGGTCCACATAGATCTTGATTATTCATATCTTGATCTCATGCTATCAAGTTGTTCTTGACTTGATTTTTATACATTCTTGTTCCTAATAAGATCTTGATTTTTCATATCTTGATTTTAAGTTAGGTTCATTTATGTTTATCTTTTTTCTTTGTCTTTGATTTTTTGTTTAATTATAAATAATTGTAACTCTAGTTTTGGTCATTATCTACCATTATCCTTAGTTATAGGTATTTAAATTTGAATCAACTTTGTGCATTTGAAATGCCATGTCATTATGATTTATTCATATTTATGATGCATAATTTATTTTTCAATAGCAAGCACTTTGTGCTCTAGTTTCAAAGTATTCACATCAACACAACTCTGATGAATAGTTCTCAAGATCACTATGCATAATCTAGGTTCATGATATGAAAATAGGCATCTAGGTAACATGAATTTTAGCCCTTGAATCTATGCTTAGATGTGCATTTATTCATATACATCATGAGTATAATCAAATATTTTGTTAGTTTTATTCATCCCTCATTCCATTATATCCCACTTCTTAGGAGAACTACATTAGCTCGATGTCTTACTAGAATTTATAGGTAGTGCTCAATTTCTATTATTGTCAGATCAACTATCTTTCATTCTTATTTTCATCTCTTTCATCACTTTGTGCATTCTCATATGCTTGGGTTTTTATGGATTTATAATCCATTATACCATTGCATTTATGTTTGTGCATACTCATTTTAATCTATGCCATAGGTTATTTCCTTGAGCTATTTTGCTTACCAATTTACCCATGCTAGGGCACAACATTTGAACCAAGTCACAAATATAAATTAGCTCTATGGGGACATGACCATTCTTTATTATTTATCAATGATCACAATTAGCCCTATTAGATCACAACTATCTTATCATGATCAAATCTGCTCTATTGGGGCACTTCTTATTATCATCTCTTTGGAGACCACATTCTTATTTTCCTTGAATTCCAAGCTCTCCACACTTTTTCCCATGATGGCAATGTTTTAGTGTGTAACTTGTCTTAGGATTGTTCAATGCTATAAGATCATAGATTTCACTCTCAAATTGGGTGTGGTTCAAAGTGTGTCACTTATATGTTTGGATTGAATCCTTCTCATTCCCCCCATCTTTGGGGCCCATTATACCTCTAATTATATTTTGATCATTGATGGTAACCATGTGTGAAAAAATTAGCTCATTTGGATCTAGTATGTCTTCTTGAGGGAATATTAGCTCATTTGGATCATTGATGGTAACCACATGTGCAAGCATTAGCTTATTTGGATATAGTAACTCATTTGGATCTAGTAGCTCATTTAGATCATTATCTCTCACTATCCCTCTCTTTTTGAGAGCCCATCCTTCTCTTTCATCCTAGTATGTCCTCTTGAGGGGGCATCATGGGTCATTTCCAATTTATTCTTGACAACTCTTTTCTTTGAAAAGATGTTGCTTCACTTGAATGTCTCATTACACCATCTCAAATAAGATAAAATTGTAGACATCCAATTCCTAACACCATTTGTGTTAAAATTGTCAATCTGACTTGAATTTAACTCAAATGCACATTTTAGGTCAAAATCACTAAAATGCACTAAATGGTTCAAACTTGTCATTTACAACTGCCTATTTAGGCCAAGGTATCCCTAAATAGGGTAATGTATATTATGTGATACCTAACTTTGATCAATTCATTCTGAGTCAATATGATGATTTTGCCTTTTCATTTTCTGGATCACTCTTTTCTTCTAATTTATTAGTACATGTCATTTACCATTGCTATTTTGTGTTTGCAACATCCTAAATGGGAATATGGTTCCAACACATCTAATATCACCTTCCAGTTCTTCTTGAGTCAAATTACAACACTTGTAATTTGATTTTCTAATCATTTTGATTGATTGAGGGCCAATTTCCAAAGATTTTCATAAATATTGATTAATCTTGTTTAAGGCTAATTATATCAAATCAATAGATTAAGTGGATTTTCCATGGAAGTTATTGATTATTTCAATATTGGAAATTGATTCTTAATATCTGAATCACCTAGTGACATCATCTATGGGGTGGCATCCAAAAGCCATAATTGCAAAAAATATCATGATTATGGCCTCCCATGCCTCTTTAATGAAACTTCTTCCTAAATCATGATGATGATATTTATGGATTTAATTACAAATATTAGATTAATTCATGGCCACACATCTCAATCTTGAGATGGACGATCATGGTTGATCCTAACCAATTCCAAAAATTTATAAATAGAAGGCCTCAAACACCATTTTAAATCTCAATTATTGTAATGTTATAATGCTAAAATATCTTCACAACTCATTTATGTTTTAATTATTATATTATTCATATTTGGATTAACTTCATCTGATAGGTAATTAAATAGTTTTAATATCATTATCCTAGCTTTTATGGAGTGTTCTTGAGACATTAGAGGAGTTTTGCCACCATTTTTAATGAAGACAAGAATGCTTGATCAAGGGAGAACATGTTTTTGAGCTGATTTTGAGCAATGGAGTCACTTGGGAAGGTAATGGTTTGCTTTATTTCAATTATATCTTACTGTTATTAATAAAACCTCGTATGAATAAATTGGCTTGATTTAATTATCTCTATGCATTTTTATTTGATTTCTTGGATTACTTTTTGACTAATCATTTATTGTAATCAACTCTATAGTTGGATCCTAAAGCCTATTTTGGAGAGTGGGTGAACACCCATAACTAAAAGCAAATACATAAAAAATTGAGGTCCCAAAGTGAAAAAATCTTTGAGACACTTTAAGACTAGGAAAAAAGTAAATAAAAAGGCAAGTCTAGTGGTGAAAACCTATTTTAGGCACCACTAGACAGGGGTGTTCAACCTTCTTCAAATTTAGACTAGGAACCCATTAATGATGAACTTCTTTATAAATTTGAATTGAAGAAAAAAAAAGCTTTTTATTAAATCATTCAAGAGTTTCCAAAATTATTTATTACATAACCATCCTTCCCATTGGGGGGCTTTGATTCATCGTGCTTAGGAGAATTCAAATAACTAGTCCTAATTGAGGACTCTGACATTGCTAATTAGTTCAAATCATTGCCCAATATTCTTGAAAATGGTTCAACCATTCTAGTGGAGGAAATAATAGAGGTTAACATTGGGAATATAGATGACCCAAAATGGATAAAATTAGGTGCATCCCTCATTGATGAGGAGCATGAAGTATTTACAATCCTTTTGAGGCTATTTGTTGATATCTTTGCATGGGCCTATTCTAACATGCCTGGTTTAGACACCATCTTTGTTGTTCACCACCTTGTGGTATATCCTGATGACAAACCTATTAAACAAAATTTATGTAGAATACATCCTTGCAATGTTTTATTAATCAAGAAAGAGTTGGAGAAAATCTTATAAGCAAGATGCATAAGGCTTATATACTATTCTAAATGGATTTCTAGTGTAGTACTAGTAAGTAAAAATCTAGAAGGAATCAGGATCTTCATTGATTTTAGAGATATAAAAAAATATTGTCTTAAGGATGACTTTCCATTTCTAAACATTGACATTATCATCAACTCCACAATGGGTTATGAAATGCTTTCATTAATGGATGGATTTTCAAGCTATAATCATATCAAAATAACACTAGAAGACCACCAAAAAGTAGTGTTCACCATTCTATGGGGAATATTTTGTTGTTAAGTTATTCCATTTGGTCTTAAAAACATAAGGGCCACATACTAAAGATCCATGACCATCATATTTCATGATATGATGCATGACATTGTTGAAGACTATGTCAATGATATTCTTAGCAAATCTAAGACTAGGGCTGATCATCTAATAGTGCTACATAAAATATTTAAAAGATTGCATAAGTACAAAGTTAGGATAAATCCTAATAAATAAGTTTTTGGAGTTAATTCAAGAAAGTTACTTGGATTTATTGTGTCTCATCGAGGCATTAGAGTCGATCCAACTAAAGTACAATCCATAACTGAAATGCCACCACCAACTAATTTGAAGTAGCTTCATAGTTTACAGGGCAAGATATAGTCTATTTGATTATTTATATCATAGTTAGCTAAAAAATGCCATCCTTTTATGCATCTTCTAAATAAGGGAGTCATATTTCACTTGGATGATCACTTCTAGGTAGTGTTTACACAACTCAAGGACTACCTAGAAAATCCACCATTTCTCTTACCTCCTACACTAGGAAAGCCATTTTTATTATATGTATTAGCTATAGATAATGCCCTAGGGGTAATTTTGGCTTAACATGATGATAATGGAAATGAGCATGCCATGTTCTATCTATGTTTTACACTAGTCACATATGAACCTAATTATATGCCCATTGAAAAATATTATTTGGCTATGGTCTTTGCATCTCAAAAACTATCATTACATGTTTAATAGTAAGATCATGGTTATTTCAAAAGTAGATCCACTCAAGAATCTAATATCTAAAATAAATTTGTAAGGTTGTATGTCCAAGTGGATCATACTTCTCAATGAGATTGAAATTGAGTATGTCAACCAAAAATCAATCAAGGGACATGTTCTTGTAGATCAGCTTATTGAATCACCCCTTGCCAATACAAAACCACTCACATTCCAAATTCTTGATGAATCCATTATGACCATCATTGACACACCTCTTGAGGAGTATCATTGGAAGATATATTTTAATGGGTTATTAACAACATATATATTGGGGGCAATCCTTTTATTTATTATACCTTAGGGGGATCTAATCCTTAAATCATTCTAGATCATCTTTCTTTGTACCAACAACATGGTCGAATATGAATCACTTATTGCATGGCTTCGACAAGTGGTACAATGGAACATACAAAATCTTATGTTTTATGGTGATTTTTAGTTAATCATCAATTAGGTTATAGACCACTTTTAGATCAAAGATGATAAGCTAGTGCCATACAAATTCATGGTCGACACTCTAAAGTAGCAGATTGTTGACATCTACTTTGAACATATACCAAGGACAAGTAACATAACCGTATATGCCATGGCTACTATTGGATCTATAATTTGACAAATAGACACAACTAAAGAGTATTATTTACTCATCAAGAATTTGATGGCACTATCTCATGCACCTTCAACTATCACAATGATCTGTGATATTGTTAGTCCTAGTTTTATCTAGCATTCAGACCTTTACAACTACCTCCATGACCAAATTATGCCACCTAACCTATTTTAGAAGTAATAAAAAGCCTTAATTAAACAAACCACTCATTATACCTTGCTTGGATCAACCCTTTACCACCATAGTTTTTATGGAAATCTATTTTATTGTTTAACTTAATCAAAATCTGCACTAGTGTTATAGGAAGTTCATGAAAGAGTATGTGGAGCCCACAATGATGTAGTAGTCTTATAAAAAAAAGTGTTTCATATAAGTTAATATTGGACCATAATGGATGTAGATACAATTGCATATGTGAATAAGTGTGATAAATGTCAATGGCATGATAATTTGATTCAATCCCCAACCAAGACTCTCAAACCAATGTTGACACCATGGCCATTTGCTACATGGGGCCTCGACCTCATTGGGAAGATAAACCCTACCTCATCATATGGACATAAACATATCCTTACCACCATCAAATATTTTACTAAGTGGGTTGAAGCTATACCCCTCACTTAAGTGACTAAAAAGCAAATTTCCAAGTTCAATATTAACCATCTCATATGTTGATAGATATCACTTATGAAATTATATCTAATAATGTAGGATCATTCAAGAATAAGGATGTTAAAAATTTATTTACCAAATATAATTTCAATCAACATTTCTCCACTACATATTACCCTCAAGGTAATGGTCAAGCCAAAACATCAAATACAACCATTGTTAACATTCTCAAAAAGATTATGAATGACGCTGGTCATGATTGACACTTTCTAATATTACGTGACCTTTGGCCATATCAAACCAATCATCATACCTTAATAAGAGCCACTCCATAATCACTTATTTATGTTATTGAATTCATTCTTCTCATTGAGGTTGAGTTACCTTTATTATGTATCTCTTTCAAGCATGTTCTAGATAACAATGACTATTAATTAACTTTCCTGTAAGAGATAGAGTCACTTGATGAGAAATGCATGGACATAGTAAACAAATTGAATACCACTACAATTAGTGCATGAAAAATATAGCATTAAATCTTGGTGATCTTATCCTTAAATATTACCAAAATAATACCACATCCCAAAAGAAGCATAGAGACAAGTTTAAACCAAACTAGGTAGTCCCTTTAATCATTGTTGTAGACTATGGAATAGGAGCACATAAGTTCACCACACTAGAAGAGGATGAACTTGATGAGTCAATGAACATTATTCAACTCAAATGGACCATGCTTGATTGACTTGGTGTATTGTATATAAGGATTGTTTCAAGTTGTAATATATTATCGATATTCTTTTTTGTACTTTACCATCCTACCATCTTACCATCCTACTCTGTGAAATTCACTTATTCATTATACCATTACATTATATCAACCAATAATGTTTTCAACCCTATCTACCTATCCCATTTGACCTTGGTTCATCCATTGGTTCTATAACTAGTTTTAACATGAAGAATCATAGTAGTTTTAACCTAGAAAGGCAGGTAGATCCAAAATACTACCTTTGATTTTAGCATTGTTTCCTTGATTCAGTCTATGTGCATTCATTGGGTGATTCCTTACATGAATTTATACTTTAATCCATCCTTATTCATACATCAACATTGTCATCATGGTTTTTTATCATTGGTGCATTATTTCCCTTAAATATTGGATCTCTAGATTTAGTCCTTATGCATATTTTGATCCAGTACTTATGGTATTCTATCATGATGCCTATCGTCACATGCTATAACAAAAACCAACTTTAGAAATTATACAAAACAATTAAAATATAAACATCTCCTCAACCATGGCATTAAAAACATCCTGATCCAATCCAAATCATATCCTAAATAGAGTACTTAAAAATTGAATAATTTTAATTTTTGTTAGTGTAGATGAGCATCTTCCTAATAGTAAGTTATCCCAATTCATTTTTATTTTTTTTACCAATTTTCCATCATACTCCATATCATGTTTGAAAATACAAGTATAAAATGCTTGCAACTGCCTTTGGTCTAACCATTGTACACCATCCCACTTGCATCACATATGATTCTAATTGCCTTTGGGAAAATCATTGCATTTCCATCATTATTTTCCATTTAACTGATTATAACCACCTATGGGAAAATTAGTCTCTTATCATCGTACGCCATTTTTTTTATGATTATAACCACATTTAGGTAAATCATCACCTTTTTTTATTCCACCCATGTCAATGATTATAAACACCTCTGGGCAAGTCATCCTATTTGTCTGTCCTAACTGGGGCAACTCAATATGACACTGATTATAACCACCTTTGGTCAAATTAGTTCTTTCCACCCCATCATTTCATTATTTTATTATAATCTTTTCCTCTTTTGGAGGGATTGAATACTGACCCCTTTACCAATCATTCCCTTGAGGGGGCACATACAGTTCATCCATTATCATTAAAGTCATAAGCATGCAAGATTTTTTCATTCTTTGAGAATATGTTACTGTGCTTGTAACTTGTAATGCCTTCCCAAATAGGGGAAAAATGTGGACACCTGAAATTGGCCACCAATGACCTCCAAACAAGATTCAAAACAATTTCTAGTAAATATCAAAATTTGGCTTTCAAACACTAAAATATGCTAAATGGTTTGAACTTGTCATATACAAGTGCCAATTTTATCCAGTGTATCCCTAAATGGGAAAATGTATTTTATGAGATACCTAACTTTGATTGGTTCATTTCAAGTCAAAATGATGATTTCACACCAAGTTTCTTTCATAAGACACGTGCCTTTACTATTTTGTGTCGACAACATCCTAAATGGGATAATGGTTCCAATGAATCTAACATCACCTTCTAATTCCAATCCAGTCAAATTTTGACCTAGTAATATGACATTTTAACCAGTTTGATTAATTTATGCACCAATTATCAAGATTTCCACAAAAATTGATTAATCATGTTTAAGGCTAATTAATTTGAATCAAGATCTTAAGTAAATTTTCCATGGAGGTTATTGATTGTTTCATAAATGGAAATTGATTATGAATATCTACATCATCAGGTGACATCATTCTATGGGGTGGCATCCACAAGCCATAAGTACCATGAATATCTAATTAAGACCTATGCCTCTTTAATGCCTCTTTATCCCAAATATTTATGAGGGAATTTATTTATTTTAGCCTCCAAAATTGAATTGATTCTCAACCACACATCTTCATCTTGATATAGATGGTCTAGGTATAAACAGAAGGACTCACAATCATAATTTTAAGCTATCTTGGTGCAAAGTTATCATGCCTAAATGACCTCAAAATCTCTCTCAAGCCAAAGTTATCATGCACAAATGATTTCAAAATCCATTTACTATTAGTGTTATTATTCCAAATTATTGAGGAAGCTTCGCAAAGCCAAAGCCACAAAGCCAATGATTCCAAGAGGAGGTGGAGAATATACAAAGCACCATTCACAAATACCTTTGAAGCACAATCAAAACAATCCACTTCAACAAGCCATCTTGGAAACATAAGGAAGGTAAAAGGATTTGTCTTTTATCTTTTAGTTATGTTTTTATCATAGATTTATTATTATGCTCCCCCATTGAAATAGGATTAAGGTGTTAGTTCATTAGGGTGTTTTATTTTGGATTTGATTTTCTACACTAACATAATATTAATATCCCCTTATTGCAATTCTATGTTCACACATGTAATGCAAATGAAGATTATTATAAAGGAGATAACTTCACATGTGATGAGTATGAAGTGGCCAAATTATTTCAAGATCCTTTAGTAATGTCATCATGATTAGCTATTTAGGTACATCCACCTCTGATATTCCTCTAGAAATAAATGATTGCACTATTTCCCACATAGATGATGATAATTATATCATGTCTTAAGTTCAATCATGAGACTTAGATGTAAAAAAATATTAACAAACAATAGTGAAAATACATGCTGTCAACTATGATATCCATGTCATTCATATTTCAACTAATATTTAATCATAACTTGAAGGTCATGTATCTCTCACTGGTCCTCCACTTCTAGACACCCCATGGGTATTTGAAAAAATCTCAACTCTAAAAAATTCAAAAACTCCTGAACCCTGTATACCTTCCACACAACTAAACAACTTACCAACTTCTATACCTTCTCATGATCCTATAGATGTCACTAAGGATACCCACCTTAATTCAATTGAACCTCCATCTATAACACAAACTAACACACCTATTACCAATTTTATTGAGTCCACTCAACCTCAACGTAAAATCACACCTACACCTAAAATTACCTTAAATGTTAAAGCCATAGATGTATGCAAAATACATTCTAAATATGATTGTAATGATAATAAAATCATTGATATCAAAGTATATGGCAAATAATGTGGACCATTACCCACACTTTGTATTGATAAATTTATACTTGAGCTACTCCATGATAGAAAACCTCAACTTCCATAAAAACATCATAAACTTGGAAACTTCACAAAAAAGCTCCTTATTTTTTATTGCTAGTATGGATCCTAAAACAAATCCTATTTCTTCTCTTCCTCATGATCCATATCATTTTCAAGAGATAAATTATATGCTCATTGAATAAAACATAATAATAAAATATGGTACACAATCATGTCTTGGATCTATCGCTATCTCTAGAGAACTCATGCCAATAGAGAATGATAACTTTAACTTATTCCTTGGAAAGTAATACAAAACATTTTCTTGGTCATATAAAGATATGCCAAAAATTGATCCTAATATCATCACCTACCTAAATACAAAACCCATTAGATAAAATTAATGAAAACTTCCACCTATAATTTATACCTTATGTCATAAATAAACTATTAAAATTTACATGCCAAATTTATCAAACCTATTGAAAATTTTGGATGGCTATCAAACATTTTTACCATTCCTAAAAAAATGACCATGGTCATTTGTATATTCATTAATTTTCACAATATTAACCTTGTGTGTCCAAAAGATAACTTCCTATTACCTTCAATATATGTTATAATAGATTTCACTATTGGATATGAAATTTTGTCACTTATGGATGGTTTTTCAAGCTATAATGAAATCCACATATCACATGAATAAAAACACACAAAAAAAAATTACTATGGAATAGGGAACTTATTATTACATTGAAATGCTTTTCAGTCTTAAAAATGCTATAACAACCTATTAATGCGTAATGACCCACATTTTACATGATCTTATACAAAAGATAGTGGAGACCTATGTTGATGACCTCATTACCAAATTTAAAAGTTTTATAATTCACCTCATTGATCTAGCTATTATTTTTATCACCTAATCAAGTATAAAACTACAATTAACCCATATAAATGTGTATATGGCTTCACACCTTATAATATTGTAGGGTTCTTAGTCTTTCTTTCAGGCATTGATGTCTATTTAGCCAAAATAAATACTATCATCAACATGATTATTCCTCAATCCATTCCTAACATATGTATTTACCTTATAAATCTTGGGGCAATTTGATGGTTCATCCTAAAACTGGCTTACGATATCTACTCTTTCAATTCCACTTTAAAAAAGGCAATGCTATAGAATAGACAGATTCTTGTAAAAAATATTTTGATAACATGAAAGGAACTTTTATCCATCCTCCTACTCTTTGACCACCTTCAAATGACCATCCCTTAATCTTATATACCTCCTCTACCCCCATATTAGTTGTGACAATGCTCGCCAATAAGATGATATTGGTGGAGAGTGTGTCATTTATTACATTTGTCATTCGTCAAGGACTCATTGACTATGAAAAATGCTATATGAAATTAGAATTTGATTACCTTGCTATCTATTTCACATTTTAAAATATTCATCATTAAATGCTCTACCAAAACACCTATGTCATAGTTTACTCTGGCTCATTTCATCATTTCTTCTCAAAATCATTCTTACTTGGATATATAATTGGAAAATGGATGGTCTTTTTTATGGAATTTAACCTTAGAATCATTACATAAAAATATTTTAGAGGACATAGCCAACCAACTTGCAATGGTACCTTTACCATCTACAAATCACCTTCAATATAATCTCCCTGATGACAAAATTATTTATATTGAAGTTCTTAACCAAACTATCTCTCTTAAATATTATTTCCATAATTTCACTATTGATTTAGAAGAAAATAATCAAGGATATAGTAATATCAATCCTGATACTACTAAATCCAAAGTAGTTATCAAATAACTCCTTGAAATTACCATCAATTTACATGAAAACACCTAGACCCTCCACTTTGATGGTCCTAACTACATTCAAGGAGCCAAAGCATGATGTATTATACTGAACCCACATGATAAGATCATACCTTTGGCATTTAGATTGACCTTTGATGTAACTAATAACATCATCAAATATGAATCTCTAATATTAGGCATGAAAGCAACACTAGACTTGGATATTCCATATCTGCATGCTCTAGAAGACTCACAACTTATATGTCACTAAATTAATGGTGATTATCAATGTAAAAAATAAAACCTAATCAAAATCATCAAATGAATACAACACTTTCCAAATAATTTTATTCTTTTACCATTGAGCCAATTCCAAGAGATCAAAATTCCAAAGTTGATTCTTTTGCTTCCTTAGCATCACTATTTCACCCTCATCAATTAATTAATGATTCCCAATTTCTTATCCAAATAATAAAATCACCTTCTTTGAAACAACCAAATGATTCACTCATCTATTACTTAGAGGATATCACTATTTAGCAAAGCGTATGGTACAAAAACATAATCCACTTTATTGAACATCAAACCTACCCTCTGGATAGGGATTCTCTTGAAAAGACTAAAAAATGTAAACAAGCCTTCAAGTATGTGTTTTGATACAACAATTTTGGTGGAGAGTATGTTATTTATTACATTTTTCATTAGTCAAAGACTCATTGACTACAAAAAATGTTATATCAAATTAGAATTTGATTACCTTACTATCTATTTCACATTTTAAAATATTCATTATTAAATGCTTTGCCAAAACACCTATGTCATATTTCACTCTGACTCATTTCATCATTTATTCTCAAAATCATTCTTATTTGGATACATAATTGGAAAATGGATGGTCGTTTTGATGGAATTTAACCTTAGAATCATTACATAAAAATATGTCAAAGGACATGTCATAGCCAACCAACTTGTAACAGTACCTTTACCATCTATAAATCACCTTCAATATAATGTCTTTGATGACAGAATTATTTATATTGAAGTTCTTAACCAAACTATCTCTCTTAAATATTATTTACATAATTTCACTATTGATTTAAAAGCAAATAATCAAGAAGATACTAATATCAATCTTGATACTACTAAATCCAAAGTAGTTATCAAATAACTCCTCGAAATTACCATCAATTTACATGAATACACCTAGACCCTCCACTTTGATGGTCCTAACTGCTTTCAAGGAGCTAGGGCAAGATGTATTATAATGAACCCACATGATAAGATCATACCTTTGGCATTTAGATTGACCTTTGATATCGCTAATAACATCATCAAATATGAATCTCTAATATTAGGCATGAAAGCAAACTTAACTTAGATATTCCATATCTGCATGCTCTAGGAGGCTCACAACTTATATGTCACTAAATTAATGGTGATTATCAATGTAAAAAAGAAAACCTAATAAAAATCATCAAATGAATATAACACTTTCCAAAGAATTTTATTATTTTACCATTGAGCCAATTTCAAGAGATCAAAATTCCAAAGCTGATTCTCTTGCTTCCTTAGCATCACTATTTCACCCTCATCAATTAATTAATGATTCCCAATTTCTTATCCAAATAATAAAATCACCTTCTTTGATCTAACCAAATGATTCACTCATCTATTAATTAGAGGCTATCACTATTCAACAAAGTGTATAGTACACACATATAATCCACTTTATTGAACATCAAACCTACCCTCTAGATAGGGATTCTCTTGAAAAGACTAAAAAATGTAAACAAGCCTTCAAGTATGTGTTTGATACAACAATTTTGGTGGAAAGTATGTTATTTATTACATTTGTCATTAGTCAAGGACTCATTGACTATGAAAAATGTTATATCAAATTAGAATGTGATTACCTCACTATCTATTTCACATTTTAAAATATTCATCATTAAATGCTCTACCAAAACACCTATGTCATATTTCACTCTGAGTTATTTCATCATTCTTCTCAAAATAATTCTTACTTGGATATATAATTATAAAATGGATGGTCCTTTTTATGGAATTTAACATTAGAATAATTAAATAAAAATATGTCAAAGAACATGTCATAGCCAACCAACTTGTAGATGTACCTTTACTGTCTACAAATCACCTTCAATATAATCTCCCTAATTACAAAATTATTTATATTTAAGTTCTTAACCAAACTATCTCTCTTAAAGATTATTTCCATAATTTCACTATTGATTTAGAAGCAAATAATAAATAAGATACTAATATCAATCCTGATACTACTAAATTCAAAGTAGTTATCAAATAACTCCTTGAAATTACCATCAATTTACATGAAACCACCTAGACCCTCCACTTTGATAGTCCCAATTTCCTTCAAGGATCTAGGTCAAGATGTATTACTAATGAACCCACATGCTAAGATCATACCTTTGGCATTTAGATTTACCTTTGATGTCACTAATAACATTGTTGACTATGAATCTCTAATATTAGGCATAAAAGCAACACTTGACTTAGATATTCCATATCTGCATGCTCTAGGAGGCTCACAACTTATATGTCACTAAATTAATGGTTATTATCAATGTAAAAAAGAAAACCTAATCAAAATCATAAAATGAATACAACACTTTCCAAAGAATTTTATTATTTTACCATTGAGCCAATTCCAAGAGATCAAAATTCCAAAGATGATTATCTTACTTCCTTAGCTTTACTATTTTACCCTTATCAATTAATTAATGATTCCTGATTTATTATCCAAATAATAAAATCACCTTATTTGATCCAACCAAATGATTCACTCATCTATTACTTAGAGGCTATCACTATTCAACAAAGATTATGGCACAAAAACATAATCCACTTTATTGAAAATCAAACCTACCCTCTAAATAGGGATTCTCTTGAAAAGCCTAAAAAATGTAAACAAGACTTCAAGTATGTGTTTTGATATAACACCCTTTACTACCATAATGAATAAGGTACCCTAGTCTATTGTGTAATTCAAGAACAGGTTCCTACTCTTCTCAAACAAGCACATGGGGGAATTTATGGTGGTCACTATAGTATACATGTTACCACTTGTAAATTTTTACATATGGGTTACTTTTAGTCTATGCTATAAAAATATTCTATTAATTTTTATAAAAAGTGTAATCCTTTCTAACTCCACGATGATCTAATCCACTCACCACTAGATGATATCCAAATAGTGGAATCTCTTTGGCCATTCTCTATGTGGGGATTAGATCTCATTGGTAAATTACATCGGTCATAAAATAGTAATGTTTTTTATCATTACTAGTATTGAATATTTTATCAAATGGGTAGAAGCCATGTCTCTTGTTAATGTCATATGACCCATTATTTATGAATTTATCCTTAACCAAATCATTTAATACTTTGAATTTACCCATACTATCATCTCTGATAATGGTGGTAATTTCAAACACAAAGACATGAAATGGTTATGTGCTAAATTTAAAATTTCTCAAAAAAATTACACACCTTACCATCCATAATGTAATGTCAGTTAGAGGCCACTAATAAAATCCTAAACAACAACTTACAAAAGACCATTCAAGAAACTTATATTGATTGACACCTTCATCTTTATCAAATACTTAGGGCCTACCTTACTAGGATACATACTACCATTGGTGTAACATTATTCTCACTTGTATATGGTTCTGAATCAATCTTACCATTAGAATTCAAATTCCCATATTCATGTATATATCTTCATGGTATCATTCCTGATGAATTATTTAGTGAAGCTAATCTTCATTCTTTTTAATTTATTGATGAACTCCACTTGGTTGCCTTAAAACATAACTACCAATATAATGCCCACATTGCTAAACAACATAATGAAAATGTCAAAGTCCACACATTTAGCGTTAATGACTTAGTCCTCAAATTAGACTACACACATGATAAAGAATAAAAATATACCCAAAAATGGTGGGGCTCTTATTTAGTAAAATACAGTCCTGGTCATAATACTTATCATCAACAATCTAATGAAGTCCATGTTTTCAAAGAAACCAACAATGTGAAATTTTTGAATAATTTTTTTTCTTAAATATCTTCCTTCTTTTCATAATTCTATATATTTTTCTACTAATACTTCTTCTAGGACTTATCCAATGATCTCACACTTTCTAATAGTCTATTTTATCCCCAAACCTTAGTTCCTTCCTTTGGTCCTTTGGTTTCCTTTAATTCATGAGTTGTATTGTAATACCATCGACAAGACCCAAATTTCCTAATGAATACCTTTTTCTTTCATACACTGATTTCTCATGCTTTTTATCTTTAGATCACAAGTTTGTTATTTTATAAATATTTTTCATTTTCTTCTTTATTTTATGATTTAAATTGTAAGACCATGGATAAGACTAGGCATTCCTCACAAATACCATTTTTAAATTTTTACACCCACTTGTGTTTTTATTTTATGAGTTGTAGTGTAAGACCATAGATAGAACTAGGCTCTCCTCATAAAATCTACACATGCTTTCCCACATTTTTTCCAAACCAAGTGTTATTTTTAGAATGTTAAGAAATTGTTACAAGTTTATGATCCAATATTCTCAACCTCAGTTTTTGATAGTTAATAATTTCACAACAAACTATGTTAGCATGCTTCCCTACAATTACATACATTGTTATGATAAGGAATCTTACCTACCTATCACTATATCCATTTTCACATTTTCACATTTTTTGTAATTTTAGATAATTCAAATCATTTTATGTTTATCTTCCCCCTATTTTCCCTTCCTTTCATTCCACTTTAGATAAAACAAGGTTAAATTCAAGATAACACTTTTATTTCACATGAATAATAATGATTCTTAGACACCATGCTCTCTAAGTCCTATTTCTTAGAAACCAAGTGTAAATTTTTCAAATTATAATCATTTTTATCACCCATGTTTGGTTATATGAATATGTATGGAGGAGGAATAGAAAAATCCATCAAAAATTTAAAAGCCAAATCAATTAAAAAAAAGTGATCAAAAGGTAATATAACTTATAAAAGTAAACATCACACCAAAATATGTGATTCATAGCACATATCTTATCTCCAATCAAAGCTCAAACTCCATATATGGCCTTGTAATAGATCTAAGATCCATTAGGGTGAATTAGACGAGTATATTGGGATAGGAGATTTCCAAAATCTATAGTGATACCTAATTTCTCACACAAGTACCCAATCTTCATAGTAGACCAATGGATTTATAAGGGGTCCTAAGGAATGGGGAACATGTGGTGGGAAGGTAGGTACATTTTAATTTTCATTAATATAGCCTTCGTGGGATGATATTCATACTTTATTTGATAACCCAATATTTTATGTGGTTAGGAAAAGTTCTTCAATGTCCTTAATGTCTAAAATCCTCTTGTTTTAACAAATGGAATTTCAATGTCTTGAATTTTATAAAGATTTTATCCACCTTAATTTTTCACACATCTCCCCCACCACCCATTTCATTCCCACCTTGATATAAAAGTTTGATTTTAAATCTATTTCACCACTTCCATATTAATGTTTCTTGACATCTTAAAATATGCTATCACCAATTTCTTAATATTTTATCTATCTTTAGAATAAAATGATATGCTTGAGTGACTATGGATTATTTTATTTACACCATTGATGTAAATTTATATAATTTCCTTGTTTTAATTTGAAAAATCTCATCATCACCCCTTTTTTTAGATAACCACATCCATTTTTATATTTTTTTTACTTTTTACATTTTTGAGCGAGTTTGGGTTGTTAATTCTCACTCACCAATGTTGTTTTCACTTTCATGTACTTTTTCCATTGATTATTAATTTTATATTGTTAATTATCACTCATGAATGTTGTTTTACCATTTCTTTCACATCTTTGTATAAGTAAGGATTCTTATTATTTTCACATTGATTTTAAATTTTTATTTTGCATATATCCTTAGTTTGATTTGGTTTGTTTCCCTTATTACTTAAGGTACACTTGTTTGATTTTTTTGATCATTTAGTACCCTTAGTTTTTTGTTTACATAATTTAATCTAAAGGTTGACTTGATCATTTGGTCCTAAATTAGAATTTATCACCCGAACTTACATAAATTCCAAGTACATCATTCCTACATATTTAAATTATCTAGACTTTCTTGCATTTGTTTGTTTTTGATGTTTAAGTTTTGTATCCTTAAGGTTTGTCCAAAGTATTCTCTATGCCCTCCACGATCAAAATTAAAAACACAATAGACAACCATTTTATGATAAATGTAAGTTAAGATAAGCATATATTACTTGTTCATTTCCATTATTTATTTTTAGTTATTTACTTTCAATTATTTTGTACTTTAAAATAATGCAACTTACTTAACTTAGTTTTGTGTGTTACTATGTTCTTTTACTAAAGCACCAACCTGTATTATAAATGTATGACACATGATGAGCTTTAATGGGTCATGTGTATACACAATATTTTAGAACTTTATTAGTTACTGATGCTTTCTCTCTTACAGTAACCCTCAAGTCTAAATCTCTTTGAGTACATGACTTAAATGGTACACTAGGGAAGGGGTGGGAAAACCATTAGTGTTTCAAGAGATTATTGTTACCTATACCACCAATTAAAACTAACAAAAGTCCTTTCTATACATTTCCCTAATCTTTGACATCTCCATTACAGGCTTCCCCAAGCAATTCACCATCTCCAATAGCCCCTACCTAAGCCAAAACCTCTTTTTGTCATCCTTTAAACATAGTCAAATAGGTTGACCATATTATGGGAAATGATCATGTTATGGGATTAAGTTTACCTAGATGAATTAGTATAGGACCTGATTGACTGATTTCCTAAATAACTAGGTCAATTAGTCCAATTGTGTAGGATGAAAATTTGAAAGGGTTTAGATTTATATTTGACTATATAAACACATCCTTCACCCCATTTTTAGAGAAAGATAGAGATAATCATTAATTTTCACTTCTTTACAAATTTATCTTCCATCATTATAATTAAGGAGTCATTGCTTAGGGTTTACATTTGGAGAGAATAACCTTGTATTGTAAAAATGTCTTTGATGCATAGGAAAAGTCTTAAATTTTAGAGATAACCTATCTTTGTGATCCTTACGAACCAAAACAACCTCTTGGAAAACACCATTGGATAAGGGAGAGATTGATCCTTGATAGGTTCATCTTCTAGGTAACTATTCCTAACTCTTACTCTATTTTTGTAGATAAAATTGCATAAGTAATGTATTTTGAAATTATTTCTCTCCATGTACTAGGATTAACTCTACATTTAATTGAGTAGAGTTATTCCTTGCATGTTTACTTTTATGTTTATTATCCCCCATTTATGCCATAAGATTTGGTGAGCACTAGATTCAATTTTCCTTACTTTATCATTTACTTTGTTAGAAATTGTAGGACCTAGCTAGGGTTATTATGTGGTATTTCATGACTAGAGGCTTTAGAACCCTCTATAGTGATATTATGTGGTAAGATACACCTTAATTAGGTATACCAAATCCATATTGATCATGACCCCAATTTTATAAATGTACCAAAAATTGGAAGGACTAGTTTTATTTATCTTCTTTGAACTAGGATTGATTTGTAGATCATCTTCAAGTTCCCTTGTATATAAAAAACATGTAGTATATATAAAGAACATGTCTAGGTAGATATAAAATTAAATCACATAGAACAATGTGATCACATGAAGGCCTAAGATTAATGTTAAATATCATGAAAACATCTAGACAATAATAGTACAAGCTTAAAAATCAAATCAAGCACACCTACAAGAGCACTCAAAAGAAATTCAATAGACAATGGTCCTAGGAGATGAAAAACAAAGGGAATATTCAAATGCCACACAATCAAAGGGACATGACTTAGTAAAATGTCTATAAAATCACTTGGATGTCATATTCAAATGTATATACAACAATCAATGACATTTTCAAATGTCAAAGAAAACATACTTAGGTACGGGTCCCATAAAGAATGGAACATATTCAAATGGTCGAACAAGTAAGATAATAGAAATACAAGATACTCAAAGAAGTGCATAAAGGAAATTATAAGAAACTAGCATAAACATATCATTGTAGTTCATAAATCAAATGTGTTAAAAAATAATGTCAAGTGCATAGCATATCAAGTACCCTACAAAATAAATAATCATGGATAAAGGAATTTGTAAGTACACATATGAGCTTAAAACATGATAATTTAAACTAAACATAGAATGATATAATCTATAAGTATTTTTATGATATAACATGATGTAAAGAGATTAAAGGCACAAATATGATGTGAATAGAGAAAAGGGCCAACATATGAAAGTAGGAATGAATCAAGTATCTATGAATGCCTATATCACACTCAAGTAGAACCATGAAAAACATATGTATGTAGGAGTAACTAATATGACATCCATCAATATGGAACAAACACATACAAAGGATCCAATAGAAAATTTAGGTGCCAAATTTTCTTTTATGTTTTTGAATATTTTTTACTTTTTTGGTATTTTTTGAATTTATTTCCTTAGGTTGGATAATTTTCATTGATGTATTGATAATTGAGATAATAACTGTATGTAATGAAACCTAGTTGATAATAATAAATATCTATTATAATGATCAAATGGTAACATGATCTCTACTTTTAGTTATAATAATGTAATTAATGTATTTATGGTAGTATCGAGTGCATCATATTCATATGTTGTTTAATCTATATCATCAAGATCATACCAATATATACTGTAATTAGGATCATAATCACCAATGTAATCATTGCTATCTAAAAAATTTAACTTCTTAGGTTGGTCTTAAACGTGTGATATACCATTTGGAGTATCTATATATGAATATGGAACCATGCCATAGTGTGGTTGTGAAATTTTTGGTATGCCACTATTTATATACATGTGCACCTAAAATGATAATACTTTATGAAAATCTTGAGCTATATGGTTGGCACTGATTATATGTGTATTTGGTTCTGTATTATGAATGGTATCACCACTGGTATAATCATTTCAAATTATGGCCTTTTGCTATTTGGTATTGACCAAAAAAGTGATCTCACATAGTTTACTTTTATGGTGGTTTTGGTATAATTTATTCCTTTGGTAATTTTATAACATTTGAAAATTTGGAAACCTTTTGTAATGGTATTTTATTTATTTATGTGTTCTTTGGACCCTTCTGTGGCTTTGAATTATTTTTTGGTATCCACATTGTTTTTTAAACTTATGGTTTAGGAAGGTAATCATACAATGAGTCATTTTTTTGGTTGATTTAGTTCTCCCCTATGGTTGGATTTTGTGTGGATCATATAATATGTACAAAATCAAGTACAGTAGTGTGGTACATGCATAGATTTAGGGGAAAATTCCATGGACATTTTAGGTATCACGGTCACGTTATTAAAGAATGCAATCACATTATTAAAAATTTGATCACATTATTTAATTAACATGATCATGTTATTAAATAAAATGATCACATTATTTAATTAACGCGATCATGTTATTAAATAGTGTGATCACATTATTTAATTAATGTTATTTCATTATTAAATAATGTGAGCATGTTATTAAATAATATGGTCACGCTATTAAATAACATGATCATAGTATTTAATTTAATGTGATCATGTTATTTAATTAATATGATTGCATTATTGAAATTATGGATCAGTAATTATTGAACCATAACATGCACACATTATCGAAAAATAATAACGTGTATGAATTATTGTAAATTCAAATAATACATATGCATTTTATAATGTGTACATGTTATATAGTGCACTATACAACACATACGCACTATATAACACATACACGCTATATAATGTGTATGCTTAGCCTTGTTATATTTCCAAAACCAAATCCATGACCATTTGGGAGTTGCACATGAAGTCAAATTTATCCATAAGATTATATTTACTACTCTAAATGTTAATTATGAGTTTACATTTATATAATAAATTAGGATCACTTAGCATCTAATAAATTTGGTCTCATAGTTACATGCCTTACGACGTGGAAAATAGATACATTTAATTTCATATACTTTAAATTTATTTTAGTAAATATAATAAATTAGGGTCACTTTTCATCTAATATAGTTAGTCTCACATTTGCATGCTTTATGATGTGGAAAATAGTTTTTCAAAATCCAATCAGGTCAGTACTTAGGCATTTTTAGGATATAAGTATTAAACCTAGGGATTTTAGGACATAAATTTTGTAATTGATATCCATTTTTGGTAAACATATAGTCATTTTTCAAGTTTTTGTGCCTTCCAGATTGATTCCTAGCATTTTTAGGAGTCTTAGGTTTGTCAAAATTGAAGTTTTAAAGTCACTCACTTTGAAATTGATGCAAAGTGGTGTGATTGGGTTAGCATGGGTCACATTGATGACATACACACATCAAACAACACTTTGTGTTAATTTCACTTGTTCATCATCTTTCCATCATCCTTGATCACTTCTTAATCATGCCTTATCACCCCTAATCAATCTCTTATCATTCTTTATTATCTCTAATCACTCCTTCATTAACCCTCATTATCCCTAGTCATCTCTAATCACTCCCTCCTGATCCTTAATTATTCCCTTATTGACCCTCACTATGCCTCATCATCCATAATAACTCACTCTTTATCCCTCCTTATCCCTCATCACTCCCTCATTGACCCTCACCATCCCTCATCATCTTTAATAACTCCCTCATTATCTTTCACCATCCCTAATCATCCCTCATCACTCCATCAATCACCTTTACCATCCCTAATCACTCCTTCCTCATCCCTCATTGTCTCTAATCACTCCATTATTAAACCTCATAATTAATCATCATTTATAATCACTCCCTCATTGACCCTCAACATCCCTCATGATGTAGAGCCTTATTGAATACTCTACTTGTCCAAGCTCTTTAATAATATCCACGTAGCTTTCATTTTGTATTTTCTTGCTTGATATTTATATTTGGACCCTACACACATTTCAAATAAACATTTGAATTTTATTCATTTCATTTATTCTTCACCATTCTTTGGATGGTCCCACTAAACTCTTGATTCTATGAGCTCCTTACTCAATGCATCAAATCTCTCTTACTTTGAGACTATCTCACTTTCTAGTCTTTATGTTTTATAACAACTTGGATCAAATGTTGTCTCTAGTTCCTTAGGATTTACTATGTCTCTAAAAAACTTCATTCCACTCCTTTGAGTTCTCTTTAACTTCTTCTCAACCCTAATTAACCTCTCAACAGAGTCCTCATATCATACACTACCTCTTACTCTATCATAGACTCTTCTTGTATGTACTTAAATCATAAAATAAACCTCATTTATGGATACCTTATAATATATCCCATTTATTCACAAATTTTTAGGCTTTGGTTTAAATATTTGATAAATTCTTTTGGATATTTCTACTCCCAGATTAGGTTTTTAGTTTTCTTTCTACCCTGTCTACCACATAGTCCTCTCACATATATACTTATCCATACTTTCACAACTTAAAAACACTACACTCTCTTTGAGCCTGTTGAAATCAAAATTTTCACCAAATTTCATGAATTATTGACAATTTCAACTCCTAAAAACTCACTTTAAAATTTAAAACCCTAATATAGGGTTTAGACTAGTTTCACAAACCTGAGAAGGGTCAAAATGAGATTTCAATGTTCAAAGGAATTTATAATGAATTTGACTATTGGATTAGGTCTGATTTGACCCTACACACATTTTCCAAGTGTTATATTTTCCTTTTTAAGCTAAAATATATTGACTTTACAAAATTTGAATAGATTTTGTACTCAGTCATAGGTTTTTAGTAATCTGAGAAGAGGTTATTTATTCTACTTACCCCAATAAAAAATTATATGAATTAAAAATATTATTTCATTTAAAAATGTATATCAATGATGAGACAATACACTTCTTAATTTATAATTTAAGTTAGAAGAATTTAATTTCTCCTAAATCATATTTTCAAAAATTGAACTTGAAATTTATACATCATCCATAACCATAATCTAGTGTATGGTTTAGTGTAGGCCTTGAGAAATGGATCACCTAGTAGTGTCACTTGGTGTAAAAAATCAATGTTTTTAAAGATGTAATCCTTTGTGACATCTCACCATTATAGGTGTGTGATATTTTACATGTGGTCAATCATGTATTTACCATTGACATGTATTCTATGAAGTAAATCCTTGAAATTTTGTGATAGATTGTTTGGATCTAAAATACAATATATCATAGTTAGTTCATAATTTTTCAATCATTAGTGCCAGGAAGTGAAAGAATATTATTAGTTTTAGTAAGAAGTATAATCTCAATGGTAAGAAGTAAGTTTTTAATGACATCTTTATGTCACCATATCATAGTGTGGTTTATCCAACAATAACAAAGACAAAATAGTTAAACCATAAACTAGATGAATACAAGGATATATTTTAGTCACCTAAATAATTTCCTACATACTATACACTAAAAAATACTATTGATTTTCTCCCTTAACTACCTCTACCTTAGACCTCTTTATACAACATATCATTTATAGAGTATGAATAGATCAAGTGGTAGATCCATGAAATCATGGATAATGGACACATCATGCCTAAATCATTTCCTTGTAGAAACCCAATTGTGTTTGTGCCAAATTTGTGAACGAATTAAGAAAATCTTAACAAGATTAACATGAAGAACTATTATCCTCATTTAAATATTATGGAAACCATATGCATGGTGTATATGTCTTTTAAAAAAGTTATCTTAAGTTTGGGTATCATCATATTCATGTTAAACCTTTAGACATTTAGAATATAGTCTAAAAAACAAAGGATTGATTGACTATTGATTATGCCTTTTAGGATAACTCATATAATGAATTCATTCATTTAAAGATGTTGAATGACATACTTACACCCTTTACCTATGCCATTTTTTAAATATACCTTGATGACATCTTAATCTTTATAAAACATGGGATGAACATCTACACCATGTTGAATTAGTGTTTCACATTTTATAGAAATATATTTTTGTGATAACATGAATCAATGTTCACTTTTCATGTAAAATACAAAATTTGGGACACATTACACACACAAGGAGTGCATGTTTAACATAACCAATACTCAAGTTATACATGAATGGGAAACACTAAATAACTTTACATCTAATTCAAATCTTCTCAGAATTAGAAAATTATATAAGAGATTTGTGTTTAATTTTTATCTTTTGAACCAAACTACCAAAGGTGGAATCGAATAAAGTTTCATTTAGTCAATTTCACAACAAATGTAATTTGATGAACTAATATTTAGACTCTATTTTGTGTTAATACTTATGTTACTTGACTATAAATTTGGAAGATCATCCAACTCATTCAGTAATAAAATTGACTATCACAAATGGGTATTGACAACAAAAGTCCTAAAAAAGAGATAATTTATATTATAATGGATTAAACAACATATGATTGGAATCAAAGATATATTTAGAGTATATACATACACCAAATGATGAGGGAGTGATTAGGGATGGTAAGGGATGGTGAGGGTTAATGAGGGTGTGATTAGTGATGATGAGGGATGAAGAAAGATTGATTAGGTATTATGAGGGATGAGAAGTGGGTGATTAGGGATGATGAGGGATGGTGATATAAATAAATGAATGATTAGGGATTTTAATCCCAAATGATTCGAGATGATGAGAGACAACTACGGTTAATGAAGGAGTGATTAGGGATGAGGAGGGAGTTAGTATGGATGAAGAAGTAATTAGGTATGATGAGGGATGAGAAAAGAGTGATTAGGGATGATAAGAATTGGGAGGGAGTGATTAGGGATGATGAGGGATAGTGAGGGTCAATGGAAGAGTGATTATGGATGATAAGGGAGTGATTAAATATGACTAGGGATAGTGAGGGTCAATTAGGGAGTGATTAGGGGCAATGAGGGTTGATGAGAGAGTGATTAGGGGTAATGAGGGATGAGTAAGAAGTGATCAAGGATGAAGAATGGGTGATGATCAAGTGAAATTAACATGTAAAGTGGTTGTTTGATGTGTATAGGTCATCAATGTGACCTATGTTATCCCAATAACACCACTTTACATCAATTTCAAAGTGAGTAGTTTGAAAAATTCAATTTTGACAAACCTAAGACTCTTAGCAATGCTAGGAATCAATTAAAAAGGCATAAAAACTTAAGAAATGAACATATGTTTACCAAAAATGGATATCAATTACAAAATTTATGTCCTAAAGTCCCTAAGTTTAATACTTAGACCCTGAAAATGCCTACGTGGATATTGACAAAGATATTGGACAAGTAGAGTATGCAATAGGGATCTATATCATGAGGGATGGTGAGGGAAAATGAGGGAGTGATTATAAATGATGAGGAATGGTGAGGGTCAATAAGGGAGTGATTAGAGAAGATGATGGATAAGGAGGGAGTGATTAGCGATGATGGAGTGGTGATTAAGAATGGTAAAGGCCAATGAGGGAGTGATTATGGGCATTGAGGGAATGGAAAGAGATAATGAGGGAGTGATTAGGGATGATGAGGTAGTGATTAAATATGATGAGGGATGGTGAGGGTTAATGAGGGAGTGATGATGGATGAGGAGGGAAAAGGACTGAGTTATTAAGGATGATGAGGCATAGTGAGGGTCAATGAGGGAGTAATCGGATCATGAGGGAGTGATTAGGGATGACTAGGGATATTGAGGATCAATGAGAGAGTGATTAAGGATAATTAATAATGATGAGAGAGTGATTATGGGTGATGAGGCATGAGTATAAAGTGATCAAGGATGAGGGAATGAGGATGAACAGGTGAAATTAACACAAAGTGGTTGTTTGATGTGTGTAGGTCATAAATGTGACCTATGTTATCCAAATCACACCACTTTGGATCAATTTCAAAGTGATTGGTTTGAAAATTTCCATTTTGACAAACCTAAGACTCCTAAAAATGTTAGGAATCAATCTAGAAGGCATAAAAACCTAAAAAATGACTATATATTTACCAAAAATGGATACCAATTACAAAATTTATGTCCTAAAATCCCTAGGTTTAATACTTAAACCCTAAAAATGCTTAAGTATTAAACTGATTGGATTTTGAAAAACTATTTTCCACATTGTAAGACATGAAACTGTGAGACCAACTCTATTAGATTTTGAGTGACCCTAATTTTTTATATTTACTAAAACAAATTTAAAGTATAAGAAATTAAATGTAACAATATAAATCTAAACTTATATTTAACATACTCCCAAATGCTCATGGATTTATTTTTGTAATTATAACAAAGCAACATGCATGAATTATATAATACATACGTATTGTATAATACACTATATAATATGTGTGTTATATAACGCATATACATTATTTGAATTTGAATTTAAAACTATGCTTTTAAGCTCAGAAATGGCTTGGATTTCTGAGCCAAAGGCTTGGGATTATGCATCTACAACTGACACCAAGAGTTTTAGGTAAAAAAACAAATTTAAACTTCAATAAACAAATACATTATGGATTTCAACATCAAAATTCAAAAAAATATTAACGTTATGACGAGCATGTTATCCTATTTCTAAATGTATGATTTTTATAATTTTTGGGATGTTTTAAGGGTTCAAACTATATTTATTTCTAACATCACCTTTTTTAGGCCACTACATGCCTCACCCATACATTCCTATTCATGTTTATCTATTTTTTTTTCATTGATCCAAATGTTAAAAAAATTATATGGTAACAAACTAGGCCTATTCTACACACATTGAAAAAAATCAATTTTTGTTTTTTATTGAGGTAGTCAGGGTAGGTCACACTGATTGTTATCTATTTTTTTGTTAGTTTTCAAGATATAGTTAATTAAAATATATATATATATATATATATATATATATATTCATAAAAAATATAATTTTTTTTGTAACACATAATAAGATCTAATATAAATACTCACCAAAGGGTTTCTAACAATATTTAATGATGCTAAAAAAAGGAGGGTTGCACGAAATGTTACAATATAAATTTTATTAAGAAAATATGAGGTCCTCTTCAAATTTTAGATGTTTGTCCCAGTTATACTTAATCTTTTTTTAAAAAAATAGTTTTTTGGAAACTAGACTCAAAATACTACAATTCATGTTTTTATACCATCTTCAAATTTTGAGTTTATCCATCTCTAATTATTTGTAGAATTTCACATTTTAAATTTTTTATAAAAATCATGTCCATAGGTAGGTCCTTTTTTGTCCCCCAAGTTGGTGCACTTACCCAATGACTTATCTTAACCCTAGAGATTCCTCCCAGAGGTCATGGTAGAGGAGAAGTGGGTGTCATTTGTGCACATGTGCAAGCTCAAGGATTATAATTATAGGATAATAAATAATGCACAAGAGTTGAACCGGGACTAGATGGTAGACATGGGGAAGAAGACAAAGGGAAGTGTTGTAATCTTTGATGTCTCCATCAGAGATAAATTTGTAACTATGGGCACCACACAACTATTTGAGTTGCCAAGTTTCAACAAGCTGGAAGACTTGGTACATTTTTTCATCTCCAAAGTACATGGTGACTAATTCTACTTCATACAATGATGCATGAGGACCTTGATAAGTATTATTAGTAGAATGATGGGACTAATTGATGTAGGGTCAGACATTCATGAAATGATGGAAGATGAAGTGGAGGTTGAAAGGGTCACAAAGCTCTTGGGATACTACATCTCAGGTTTTGTGTTCCCCATCAAGGACATTCAAGACCATAGCATAAAGGTAGTGGTGCGCTTGGCTAAATCCAAACTATGCCCTAATGACTGATGGTTAGAAAATAAAAACACCTTGTTGTGCATCTCCCACCACATGACACAAGGTGTGAAATTCAACATCTCCAAGTTCATTACTAAGGAGATTATCAAGAACATGAAAGAGTGATATCAAGTGCATGAAACCTTTTGATGGGGGTGTATGTTTATCTTGATAGTGATGGAGGAGATAGTTGTGTCAGATGATAATGGAGACAACCTATGGGTGTTCCCACCAAATCATGAGTACCCTAAGATGAAGTACCAAGACTTCATTTTCATACCCAATTTATCACATAATTACAAGACTAGGGAGCAAGGGTAGTGTGAAAGTTACATATAAACCTTTGGGAAGGAGTGGTACATCCATTAGGAACTTACACAATAATTAGCAAGAAAAATAACCTTTGCCATGTTGTAAAAATTCTATGTAGTGCACCTAACGCTCATGGATAGGAACCTATTAGGGTGGCTTCAATTTCTTTATGCATTCTCAACCAAGTATTTCATGGTATCACTAAGGAGAATCCTCAACACGCAATATCTTGAAATCTTAGTCAAGACTATGGATCGAGAGAGAAGTAGGATGAGGTGCCAATTTATGCACCATAAAGCCAAGGCCACCAAAGATGAGGAAGATGACACCGACATAATGGACACCCATCCTCTCCATAGAGTGATAATAAATGGGAGGATATTTGACCTCTACTATGAAATGAATCCACACAAGAAAGGTGGAAATACTAGAAAGGATGATGATCACCCCCTCTTAGTCAGTGATAGAGGGAAGTCTATGTTGAAGCTGTAGGAGAAGACACTCCAAAGAAAATGGGGTGATTAAGTTGAAGATATCATAGAGTGCATTAATTAAATATTACCTTTGAATAACTAATTGTACCCCCAACTCCAAATAAGTGCATGACCTTCATGTAAGAGAGTGTTTCATCGAACAAGAATCACAAGGAAAAGACTAAGGAACTGATTGCATTACCTACTATAACTCTTGTATATATGGAGAAAGAGGTGACCCTCATGCCCATAATTGAAGAGTAAATTGAAGAAGACCAAGAATGGACCTATATCCTAGAGGTAAAAGAAGGAAAAGAGGAACAAAGTGCCAAAAATGTATAGGAATCCCTACAAATTGGCATGACCAGCATGATTCAAGAAATAGAGGAACCAACAAGCCCCATATCTAGTGAAGAAGCCTCCACACCACCTCTATAAACTATTGAGTAAAAAATAATGGCTTGAAAGAAAATGGGGTTGAATGAGGAGGACATGAATAAGGCATTGGCACTTGAAGAGAAGTGGAGACTTTCTAAGGAAAAGTAATTAGCCAAGTTAGATAAAAAGGCCCCTAAAATTTCTCACAAGTATAGGAGCAATAGTTGAAATAATAAGGTAAGCACCAAGTGCCCCCACTAAGAAGGAAGAATAAGTTGTGTAAGAGGCACTGTATAATAGTGAAGGGGTAACTAAAGAAAAAGAAGGTGATACTTGCACTTTAAAAAAATATAGATAGTAGAAGAACCTTAGAGACAACAAGGTGATGTTGGAACTGAATAAATTTACCTAGAGGTGAGTATTGAGAAACCTAAGAGTGAAGAAATAAATGAGGGGGAAAAGTTCAAGGAAGAAACCCCCAAGGATAAAATAGGTGAGTTCTCTAAGGAGAACACCAAAGAGAGCGATGGTACCAGTGAAGAGGAAAAAACATAAAAATTCATCATCAAGAAGGATGACAAGGACTTGAATATAAGAGAGATGGCATAGAAGAATTGGGTGGAGGAATATCTCTATATGTATGACACTATGCCCCATAAGCTACCATGACTAAGACATTCAAGAAACTCTCATTTACACTAGACCACTACATGGATGAGCCCAAATTTAAGGTGCCTAAGATGGGTACTTTGAGTTGAAAAGAACCTGAGGAGGGGTAAAACTTCCTCCTTATTAATCCTTGCGAAATCAGCCATGTCCAATATATAAATGTGATAATTAGGATGGACACATAAGTTGCATGCTAAAACATCATCAATGAAAATGAAGTGAAGAAATGGAAAAAGCTCTTCAAAGAAGCCAAGGATGAGGCACATGCCAATAAATTAAAATTGCAACAACTCTGTGAGCATATGGAGGTAGTCAAACCATCTCTTCTAGTTGATGCTAATACTTTAGAGATTTCAAAGGTTGATAAAATTTTCATGTTGGTGGAACAGATGCTCCCAAGGTTAAAACCTAAGCTGAGATAAGAAGAAGGAGATCCTAGTGTCTTTCTATAGAAAGAGCTAGCTGATAAGCTCCAAGAGGTATAATACCTCTTCATTAAATTATAAGATAGTATGAAGGTAATAGAGGCCATTTTTTTAAGATTATTCAACTAAGCCTTAGTTTTATATGTGCTCCTAAAGTAGGAAAATAAATAAAAGGAGAATTTTATGGCACAAGTGTACTCAACAAGTAGGTCAGAACTGGTGCAAATCATGGGGAGCATCAACATGTTCAGTAACTAGATCAAAGATTAAGAGTAGAAATTAGAAGCACTCTTCCACATTCTATATACTAAGATTTGTGAGCAAGGAGCGATCCTATATAGGAGTTTGGGAAAGGAAAAATACAATATCAAAGCCTTTTGTAAGGATATAAATAAAATAGATGTGATTTTGCTCACTACTACATCCTATGAGATAGATATAATTATCAAAGAGATCAAGCTCACTATTAAGGTCTTTGAAGACTTCAATGTCAAACTTAAAGAGAATATACCTGAGTTATGTGCTCCCAAGAGCTTGAAAACCTATCCTGAAGATGGATTAAAGTTTTTTTATGGGGTAATGTTGGCCCCCTAACTTGTTAAGTAAAGGATTCATGCCAACATGACATCTACATAGGTGCTAAAGAATCATTTTTTATAGTGGCTTGACTTGTGGCATTTTAGCACTAGATGAAAAGTGTAACATATATCTTGTGCTAGCTGGTACATGACTAATTATCTCCCAGATTATTAGGGCATATTTTAGGATTGGTGAGATGTGGTGACTATAGCACAAATTTCATGAGGTTATGGAGCTGATGGGTATGATCACCAAGGTATAGCTTGGTACTCAACATGCACCTTACACCCTGGCAAAGATGCCATCGAAGGATATTTAAGGACATCAAGTCAGAAGAAGGAGAGAGACAATAAATTTTAGTGGATCTCTAGCAAAATGAATCCTATATAGACATTGATTTGACAACCATTAGGATTAGGATTAGTATGGAAGCCATGAAGGCTCCATTTTTAAGTACCCAAGCTCTTCTGTGAGCCTCTAGGTTGTTAAGTAGTTTGAAATGAACATATATTATGCTATGAACTCTATACTTTGTTATAAATTTGGATTAATGGTGAATATTGATGCAAAAAAACATGATGTGAATAGTTTACACATCCTTTTTCATCAATAATGGAATGTGTAATGGTGGTAATTTTAGATTTTAAATACACTTGTGTTAGGTAATGTTCATGCATGCTAACTATTTCACTTCTTTAATGAAGTCACTACAAACTTTCATGATGTAATCTTTATTTCACATAGAGAATGAGTATAGGTTCTATCATGAATAGGTTCTAATTATTTATATTCCTTGTTAGGATAATGTGTCTATCATGAATAGTTTGAGTGAAAGCAACCTTCTGACCCTTCAAGTGCCTATATGACACTAGGCCTAGTCCACAAAAGGTTTGCACCCATATGACACTAGGCTTAGTCTATGAAAGGATTGCACTTATGGATATACATAAAGATTTATTTGAATTTATCAAGACCCCTAGTTAAAGTATCATGCCATGGAAAAACTATCATAACATAGGCCCTAATTCCTTCCCATCTGCAGTTTGGGTGAATACATAAGGCTGATACCTTATGTAGATTGATGCTGTTGCAACTAAGTGTTAAAATGTTGATAAAAAGGTAACATCCCATGTGTGTGCTTATTTATAATAAATCAAGAATTAACTAGAGCTAAGACACTCTTTTTTACAACACATAGCACAAGGAATCCCTGATTAGCCTTGAAGCAATGAGTAATTATACAAGGACTAGTATAGGTGGGCCTAGGGCACCCTTGGCCATGCTCAGGACCCATCTTAATGTTACATGTGCACACCATCTGAGTCAACCACCATATAAACACCACCCAAAAGACTAGGAGAGCCCCCACTAGTCCCATAATCAACTTGAATGTCCATCGAAGATGAACCCAGAATGAATGCAAACCCTACCCACATAAAATTGAGGTATCAAAGACTCAACATATCCCAACCCTTTCATACAATGCATGAAAACAAATCCATACTTGAGGCATGACTATTTGTAGAAAAATGCTCCTAAAATGATATGAGGAATCCCACATACATAACATAAGTGGTTGTATAATCAAGCTAGGAGAAAACATAGTAGCCATACCCACCATATGATGTAAGAACTTCATGGACACCATAATTTTAGGATAATACCAAGCATACAAGAGATATTCTAGATCAGGGATGTGGTTTTTAATAGTGGCAATGTGAGGAGATGGAAAAAACTACCGGTACTAAGGTTGGTGGTCCTTTAGAGCTATAGAGAACCACTCCACTTAATTACATAAATTTACAAATTTAACTTTAATCTCATAGAAAACTACTAGGTGGACCAAACCTAAAACATATTTCTGCAAAAATGGAATAGACACAAGATTACGAAAATCAAAATCCCTAATTACCTCTACCATACCAACTTTGTGAACTAATTTGACAAAGAACTCAACCAAGTCACCAACTTGATGTTTTTCCATAAGGAAAAGTATCAAATTTATCTTGATGATCGATAGAATATAATAATTTTCCTTGACATGGTGATATGAACTGATATAGGCCTCATGCAACACCATTTGGATAGCATTCAAAATTTGACTCATTAACACCTATAAAATCTTCCTCAACCTACCTTCAGATACCTCCCTTAAGAAATCCATCTCATGCCTTTTCTAATGAATGAAGACCATTGGTTTAATAACACTCAAAACCAATGCTTGATCCATGCAAAAATACCTAGAGAAAAAGCACCTACAACAGACCTTAGAGAGACCACAATGCCCAAAAATTTGCAACTGAGCTTAACACATAAGGAAATAAAAGTAGTAATCATGTCACCATAATATCACATGAGCTATTCATAAATAGATGGCATGGAGACATCCATAAGTGCCACCAAGAGAATGAATTATAAACCAATCAAAAGATATTGAAGGGACATAACAAAACATCAACTATCCTAAGCATACCAAAGATAATAGAAAACACTCCAATAAGCACAAGCCATGTTATCAGACACCAAATCTTCATCTTGTGAGATTCCCTATTTTCAATAAATTTCATTCTCATGTTGGATTCTCAAAAATAATTCTTTGATTCCTAAGAAGAGACAAACTCCAATAAAGGCTAGATCCTATAGCCTCCTACTTGTGAAGAGCATGGATCATGACCATAGATTCCCCCTTAATGATCAACTTATTTAACCCTCATTGTATTGCTAATTCAATCCCTAGAATCATCACTTTCACTTTAACCTCATTATTATTGTCATCTTCCATCTTAAGAGAAGTCACTCTGATAAGAAAGTTGTAGAAGTACTTGATTATATATCTTGTTCATGAGGCCCTTGTGTTTCCCTAAGAAATTCCATAAAAATTTAGTTTGAACCATTCCAATGGAGAAGGAATCCAATCCACATGATCCTCCCACCTAGGAAGGGACACATATACCAAAGTGCCATTAATGGGGAAGTAAACAACAAGTTACACTTAGCTTTAATTTTCATACCCTAAGCTAAAGATTATCTTCATTCCTGTGAGCATGGATGGAAACAAATTTAGAAATAAAAACTTCTATGTTCTTCATAAGCACATGACGAGGGCTCTCTTTAAAAACAAATATCCTCTAATTCATTTCCTTCCAAATTGACTAAATTAAAATTATAGGGATAGCCTTATGAAGCCAAGAAAAAATTTCCTTATGGGAACCCATTGACCATAAAGATAAAACATGAACAAGAGAAGGGGGTAAGGCCTAGTATTAATGAATCTTCCAACATAACCAGTACCAATACAACTACATGAAATCATAAGAGAAAAATAAGTCATGTGTAGTTTCCTCCATAACCTTATAAAAGTAACACCAAGAAGACCCAACAAATCTAATTTTTGAAGATGGTCATGAGTAAGGACTCTAATTTTAATTAAAAAATAGGCAAAAATTCCTCCTTTAGGAAGACCCACCTTGCTCTAACATAGTGAATCAACTCGTTCAACTGATGGATCCATTACTTCTACCATTTGATACCCAAATGATAGAGTAACAACTAGTTTTAGCCCCAATTTAATGCAAAGCATATATCTTAGCATTGAGTAATTATTTTACTTGGAAAGGATGGATGACATGACTCACATTGATCAATTGATATGGTAATATCAGTGAATTTAATCCATTTTAAGGTAACTATACCATGAAAAGAATGTGGTTCCAAATAGTCTAACTTTTTGACCCCAAGAGTTAGAAAGAAACGCACAAGCATCATCAAGATTTGAAAAGTTCAGCAATGATATGTGACCATTACATGAATTTTTATAGAACATATCTTGTATTCCATTCTTTATTGTCTAAAAAATACGATCCTTAATCAAAGGTATGAATTTTAGAAAGGAGTTCTCAAAATGAGAGCAATTGGGAGGATCATATACATAAACTAAGCTCAATGGATTCTCATCCTAAAAATATTTGTTAAAAAAGGTCTTATCCATAAATATATTGAGTTAGAAATAATTTCCCATACTAATTTGGCTCCAGGATCCAAGTTATGAAGGCTCGTGCTTTTAACACTAGATCCACTCACCTTTCTAGGGAGACATGTCTTTTTCCATTTAACTAATGAATTTTTTCTCTTGTTCTCCACATCATGCCTAATAAATTATTTCATGATATTGTTTAATCTTTGAAGCACCTTATTAGGAGAGTGAATTACTAAAAACAAATATGTAGAAAGAACACTGAGCAAAAATTTGATTAGGATTAAATGGATAGAAACAGTGAGCCACTTACCCTTCCAAGATGATAATTTTCTTGAAGGATCCAATCTAACCATCCAATAGAGAGACATTTATGGTGTCATAAAAAAGTAGAACCACAATAAACTTACTAGGCAGCTTGTTGATTTTGAAGCCAAGAATATTAGTAATGGAACATTGGGAATGAAGATTGTAATCAAGGAAGAAAATATCATATCTATACTTGATTATAATTTAACCCAAAGCTTCCTCTTAATTGGAGATAATCCATTTTAAAAAAAAGCTTCCTAAATAGAGGCATGACCAAAATTAAAAGTATTAACAATAAATTGATGATGAGTAAGAGTTTCCAAACCAAAAATGACCTTAATACCAAGAAAATTCATGAAATCCCCACTAAAATGTTTGTCCCATAGCTTCAACCATTAGAATAAAAATAAAATATGGCAAAGGATTATGTGTTCATAATCCTATTATATATTCAAAGAACCCAACTAGATGACTATTGATCATGATATAAAATTTGGGCCTAGAGATACAAGAGAAGACCCAATCACACAAATATTTATAAAATCTGAACTTATCCAAAACCTTGATCATGAGATGCTAATTCACCTTGTCATATGCTTTGATAATATCTAAATTAATAAGAATACCTTTCCTATGACTATTTTAGAGAGTATGAAAAATTACATGAGCGATAATAATTCCTTCCTAAATGTTCCTACCAAGGATAAAAACCTCTTGTTCCTTTGAAATTAGCATATCAAGAAATGGTTTCAGATGAGTAACTATAACTTTAAAAATGATTTTTTAAATCATATTAAAAAGGGAAATTAGTCTAAAATACCCAAAATTAACCTGGGTTATCCTTTAGAAATAAGAGAAATGAGCATATAGTTTAGATCTAGAGCCACCTTTCTTCTCTGGTGATATTACTCCACCATTTCAATTACATCAAAACTAATAATTTCCAAATAAAAACAAAAAACGTAATTGGGTAACCATTTTCTCCTGCTGTCTTAACCTTTTTCATAAAATAAATGATAGTTTTTACCTCATCAATAATGAACAAAACATTAAGGGATTGATTTTGGTAATCTAGAACAAGATGGGAAATATGCTCCAGGTTGTTGTTTTGAGCTAGAAAAGATAATGCCTCAAAAAAGACAAATGGTCACTACATAATTTCACCACTTCATCGATATTTGAATTTAGAAATATCGATTGACCCTCCTTCAAAATGATGTAGGGGATCATGTGAGTGAGATTATTTTTTGTCCTAGTCAAGTTTTGAAATAAATCACTATTCTTTTCCTCTTTTTTGATCCACCCTTATCTTCATTTCTTTCTCCAATATAACTCTTCTCTTATATGCATCTCATCAAGCTCAACTATTAAACCCTTTTTCTTATGATAAGCCTTGACATCCATGCCCACATTAAAAACTCCATCATTAGGGATCACCAAATCTTGTTTCACCCTTATAGTTTTGTAAAAAAACATTTTTAAAATCCTCTCTATTCCATTGTTTACCACACAATTCTTGATGTGTTGTAGTTTCTTTTCCATTTTGAATAGTTTAGAGCTAGATAATAATGGAGACTTGAGCCATCATTCTTGAATTAAATCATGGAGGAAGGAGTCTCTTAACCACATTAGGTCAAATTTTAAAGGACACTTAGAGAAGTGTCAATAAATATTTTGAGGTCAATAGGGCATGACCTAATCCTAAAATAGTGAGGATCGAGTTTTCCATCACCCAATATTTGTCAATATAATCTAGAGAGATAAAAAATCAATCCAACCTTTAAGTAATATTACCAAAACACATTCTTCTATTAGTCCATGATAAAAACCCATTTTTCCCTTAATATCAAGTAGACCATTTTCCAACATAAAGTTGAAAAAATTGAGTTCAGATTGATATTGCATTTGAATACCACCCCTTTCTTAGAAATAGAAAGGATAGGATTAAAATCACACTGAATATGAATATCTTTCTAGGAAATTGAGAGGAGCAAAGAAAAATCACTCCATATTTATTTATTAAAAGTAGAAGAATTTGGACCATTAACATTGAGAAGAAAAAAACTTACATTATAATTAAAATCTAAGATAATAAAAAGCTGCCAATTTGACCCAGAAGTAAGAAAATCTAATTGAACTACAATAGCAGACTATATCATAAATAATCCTTAGAATTCACTTATGGCCTCAACAAAATATCCTTTAAACTGATTTCGTCTCTTATCCATGAGATAAGCTATTTCAAAACTATCCAATTTTGTGTCTTGAAGCAAAAGCAAATATAGAGAGGAAGACACCAATAGATGATAAATATATCATATTTTGTTAGGGGCATCAATACCTTAACATTTTAAGATATTATTTTCATAAATATAGAGGTGAATTCCATCACCCCCATGTTTTTTAGGAACAAATAAATTAGTCATGATATTTTTTACCCTCTGAAATATCACTCACAACATGATCCTTTTTTTATTTTTGACTACACCTAATTGGCAGACCAAAATTTAGCTGAGATATATTGCATTTCATTTTATAAATGGAAATATGTTATTTGGAGTTCAAATTTATTTTGAAGCATTTTCATCCACCAATGTAGATTCTCCACTTAACTGATGGAAATCCAACTAAGCATCCACACTTGGAAGACTATGGGAACCCTCCTTAGTCTCCATGAAAGAAGAATATTTCAACCAAGATTTAATCATTTGAGTTTTATCTGATATCAAGTCGCATCATTTAATCATTCATGAAGGAGATAAAGTAGCTCCCTTATCTAGATTATCTAGTAGAACTTCAATTTTTGCTACTTTCGAGACTTAAAAGTTAGGGAAATGACCCTTCTCAAAATTTGTAAAGAAATTACTTCCATTTATAATATAAAACACCTTAGAGGGTGACCTAAGACCAGCCTTATGGGTTTTTATAAAAATAGGTAAGCTTTTCTAAGTCAAAATACTATGACCAAAATTTTTGTTGAGACTTAATTATAATGCTTTCTAGAATTTTGATATCTAGATCCATGAACACATAGATTATAGAATAAGAATCATAAATACCTTACTTTGGTTTGGGATCAATCTTGATGAAAACCCCTAGAAATCCTCCCAATGCCTTGAGAATTTGACTAATATTCCATTGGTAAACCATAAACTATGATCCAAATTAGAAAAAGACCCCTTTTAGTTATGTGAAAATCAAAATTTAGATACCATTGTTGAAATTAAAGGCCCACTCCTTCCAAATACCATAAGGATTGATCCAAAATTTCTTTCTTCTTCATAGCATTAGGGTAGATGGATATAAAAAAACCTTTGGGAATGAATCTAAGAGAGACAATAGGCTCCGAAGACTTCAACACTTAGGTTTCTAATGTGTCATCATTGGTCATTTCCTAATGCATTTAGAAATGAGCACTCTATTTTATGGTTCTTGAATGTTCTAGTCAAAAAAAATTGGCCTCCCAAACTAATTCCTTCAGTTTCAAATAAGGAAATCATCCTAGGAATTACCAGGAGAAAACACAAACTTGGCCTTTGCGGGCTTCGAGACCCCATAGACAAATTTTTTTCCATCATTATGTGGAGATTCTTTTCCCTACAATATCATGTTCACTCTTGTAGTCACATCCCTTTGAACAATCTCCCCTAAAGTGTAGAGTTTTCCAATTGGACCTACCTAAGTCCTAGCCTATTGATTATGCTCTGCTATGACAACCTGTATCCACTACCCATTATTCACCAATTCATGCACCTCTATGACTTACTCATTGATTCTCCACTGAAACTCCTTTCATGAACAATGCAAAAAAAATTAATCTAAGGTTTGTAAAACCAACTGATTCTTCCCCACGCTTGTGCCATCTATGTTATTATTATTAATATTATTAAATATTAATTTGGGTATTCTTATTATAATAATATTATTATTATTAAAAAGAATTAAAATTTATGTGCTCTTGGTATAATTGGATTTAGGATTTATTATAACCAATGTGGTCATTCCTTCTACCTCAACTATGGCATCACCATGGTGAGGGATACTTATCTCTCAAGCTATTTCCCTTCTGTGCTAGGGTTTTTCAATATTCTAGAGATGGTTTATTATGTGGCTATTACTCCCTTCTACTTTCTGCATGTCTTCCAAGATTTTTTCTACATCTAAAATGGGGAAAGATCTTCTAGATGTTGTGTATAGGGATTTTTTGTTGTTCTTTGTTCAATTGCACCCTCTTCTGCTTTGAGGGTTTCTTCTATTGTAGGTGTTTCAACTATGCCTCTAGATAAGACCAATCTAGGTATGAATTATAATGTTCATATGTTTGATCTAGGAGATGAGGTTTTGAGAGGTGAAGTTTAATTTTCATTTATTGCATTAATTTTTTAGTTTAACAATTTTTGGTCAAGCATAGTTAACTTGCATCCCTATATTTATAAGAATTGGAAACATCTTCTAGCTAAAAATTTCATTATTCATATCTATGGCAAATGATTCTTCATAATTTTTTGATCTTCCATTGCTTATAAAGACTAGTGATTACATTTGGTCCCTTGGACTTAGGATAAAACATTTCTTTGATGAAACCATAGTTCCCTACATTTAATCTAGTTACATTATCTTTTAATACTTATCCAATTTGGGACATGTTGTCCCATTTACCTTTGCAATTTTGTATGGCTTGTTCTCTTCAAGCCATTGACAACTCCCTTGGGTAATTTATCTCACTCACTACTGATACTGAAGACTGCATAAAAATTACCTTTACTCGATTATGCTTTGTCATGGATCTCTCAAAATATTTACCATAAGTTATTAAGATTGAGATTAACAATAGAATTTGGATTCAAGCTATAGATTATGAAATATTAAATTTTAGATGTAAGAAATGCTTTGTTTGTGGGAATACGACTATTGATTTCTTTAAAAATTCTATTGGTCAATCTAACAATAAGTTTAAATTTGAAAAAACTAGAACTTGGTGGAAGGATGTTGAGGTGGATCATCTGATTGTCTTTGGTAAGGATAGGGATACGAATAATGGTGGTAGGGGTAAGGATAATGGTAAGGTTAAGGATAATGGTTCTTCCACATACATGATTAAATCTTCTCCAAGTCTTTATGTGTCCTCTTCCATGGTGATCTCTTCCTATTATTTTATCAAAGAGGTTGTTCCCTTTGTAAAAGAGGTCTCTATTTTGGATAATTTTGTTTCAAGGTATCCCAAAATTTTATCAAAGCTATCATTGTAACAAATGAATCCTTCCCTTTTAGGAGTTCCACTTGTGGAAGTCTTGGACTCAATTTTCGAATCCCCTCTACTTGGTAGTAACGTTAATGATCCTAAAGGATGGGAAAAGGTCTTAAATAAGAAAAATTATGCCAATCAAAAGATTTTTTGTCATATGGGACTTTGCTGTCATAAGAAACCAATAATACGTTATGGTTTCTTCTTATGTTTTGGTGGTTAATTGGTTTTGCTCCTTTTTTGTTTAGGGCATTGGGGTTTATTCCTTATTTTAACTTAGGGATAATTTCCCTGAGGTTTCTTGGGCTATCCATTTTATGGGATTATGTCATTTTTGTGGGAAATATTTAATGATCACTCTTAACCATTTTCTTCTTTATCACTTTCATTTTTTAAAAATAAATATTTAGATGAAAGTCCTTGTACAACTCTTAAAATATATCTATATATTTATATATATTACTATTTTAATTTATTATTTAATCTATATATAAATTTAATTAATTTTTTTATTTCACTCTTATATATTATATTTATTTGTTATTTGGTAGAGTAAAACACATGTTTTAAAGGATCCTATAATTTTTAAAAAAAGAATGAATAATTAAACTCAAATGAGATACATTAACTAGTAGCTCATGTGTTATCAAACAACTATTAGAAAACTAAACCTTAGTCTACCAAAAAAAGAATCCCTACCTACAACAAATCTCCACCCAGAAATGGGCAGTCTTCCACTAAAATTTTGTCTCTATAAAACAATCACACAGTCAAGAGAAACAAACTAATACTTGTCTGATGGTATGACATGTAATGGTTTTATGTTTTTAAGTACTGAAAAAACTGTTCATTAGAAGTTGGATAATCCCTGAGGACAAAACCTTGTTACAATCACCTTATTTTGTGCATGATATCTCCCGCAAATCCCACAACTTGTTTCTTAGCACAGACATCTACCCACACATTATTGAAAAGTGACGCCATAGTCCGTTAAAAACCATGCTCACTTCTAATTTTAAACTACTAGTTTAAAGAGCAGTTAATAAACTCTTCTTTGCCATCAAACTGCCACTCTTCCCACGTAGCAAAGAATGCATGCCAAGTGCATGATTTTTTATCTTTTTGTTATCCATTCTATCTTTAGATACAATGTATTGTTTTTAGCATAGTTTTTTTTATATATAGACATCAATAAAGACTGTTATTTTCAGCCTGCAAAAATATAAAATTGTGTATTAATTCAGTGCTTTGTTTATTGAGTTCATAATTTTAGATCTCTAGTCTCATAATTTACTACTGCTATTTTTATATCTCTATTGTTATTTTCTTCATAGCTTGCTGGTTGAATAATAAGGCATTCTTTTAAAATATACATTTGGTATCAGAGCTGGTATTTTCTTTTGGGTTAAAAATATAGTAGTTAGAATTTTGCCAAAGATTTATAATGTCAAATTGTAACTCCTTGCCCATTCCAGAATTTGATGGAAATGAGTATGATTATTCGTGTGTATCAAAATGATGACTTTTTTGATAGGAAAATATTTGTGGGAGATTGTTGAATTAGGTTATGCAGAGCCAATTGATTGGAATGCCCTCACAATGAATGATAAAATAACTAAGAAGGAGACTAAGAAGAAGAATGCTCAAGCCTTATTTCATATTCAAATAGCTCTAGATAAGAGCCTATTTACGTGAATTGTAGGAGCAAAGACAATAGAGGATGATTGGAAGACTCTTAAAAAAGCTTACCAAGGTAGTGATCAAGTCAAAGTTTTCAAGTTACAGACATTGAAGAGAGAATTCAAGAATTTTAAGATGCAAGAAGATAAAAGTGTGAGTACCTATTGTGTTAGAGTGTCAATAAGATGGCTACACTTGGTGAATTGCTAACAATGATGTTGTGATAAAAAAGGTGTTGATGACTCTCATGCCAAGGTGGAACCATGTTACCATAATCATAGAAGAAAGCAAGAATTTGTCTACCCTTCAATTTGATCATCTAGTTAGATCTTTGATGTCTCATGAAGAAAGATTGAGAGATTCATTTGGAGAAAGTGATGAAAAAGATTTTTTCTCCAAATTACAAATCATGAAGAATGAAGATGCTAATAGTAAAATCAAAAGTAATCAAGGCCAAGGTAGAGGTTAATATCAGAATTACTCAAGAGGAAATAGAGGCAGAGGTGGTTTCTGAGGAAGAGGTAGAGGCTGATTTGATAAAATAAATATCCAATGTTATTATTGTAACAGGTATGGCCACTTTAATTATGAGTGTAGATTAAAAGAAGGTAATAATGATAAAAGCATTCATTATGCTCAAAAAGGTGACGAGAATCCTTTAGATAATTTATTTTTATCTTATGACAAAGCTGAAAATATTTCTAAAGATGTTTAGTATTTAGATTCAGGATGTTCTAACCACATGTCAAGGAATGAAAAACTTTTTTCTATATGGATGAAAGTTTTAAATCCAAGATCATGCTTGGTGATGCCAAATCATTAGAGGTTGCTGCAAAAGGAGCTACGGAAGTCCATACAAAATAAGGTATGAAGAGTGTTAAAGACAAATATTACACTCCAAAGTTAAAGCATAATTTATTGAGTTCTAGATAATTATGTGAGAAGAATTATAAAGTTGTATTTGAAAATCAACAATGTATAATTTATGATAAGAATTAAGGAAATAGAGTGGTAACATTTGTGCCTATGAAAAAGAATAGGATGTTACCATTGAAGTTTGGTGAACATAACAAGAACCTTGTCAATATGGCATATGAGGATACAAGTTGGTTACATCTTAGGTATGGGCATTTATATTTTCATAGTTTGAAGATTCTAACATCAAAAGCATTAGTTTCTGGTTTGCCTAAGGTTGAAGAGCACAAGGAAGTTTGTGAAAGATGTGCTAAAGGAAAACATGCAAGAGATAAATTTTCAAAAGGCAATGCATGGAGGGCCCATTATCTACTCCAGTTAGTTCATTCATAAATTTATGGTCCTATGCTAACAAAGAGTTTGGGTAAGTCATCATATTTCATTACTTTTATTGATGATTACTTACGACAGTGTTGGGTTTATTTTTGAAGACCATCTTGAGACATTTAAGAGGTTTAAAGCCCTTGTAGAAAATGACAAAGGGCGAAAAATAAAATGCTTAAGGACTCATTGTGGAGGAAAATTTTGTTCAAAATCCTTTAAAGGTTATTTTGATATGCATGACATTAGAAGACAACTCACCACTGCATACACACCTTAACAAAATGGTGTAGCTGAAAGGAAGAATCGTATAGTGGTAGAGATGGCATGAATCATGCTACAAACAAAGAGATTAAGCAATCCTTTTTGGGGAGATGCAGTTTCTATAGTAGTATATATCCTCAATCAGAGTCCCACTAGAGCACTTGACAAGATGACTCTGTATGAAGCCTGGTATGAAAAAAAACCAAATGTTAATTATTTCAAAGTTTTTGGTTGCTTAGCCTATGTTCATGTTCCTGATCAAAAGAGGAAAATGTTAGATACCAAAAGTGAGTCATGTATTTTTGTTGGATATAGTGAGGAAAGTAAGGCTTACAGGTTATATAATCCTCTCACTAATAGGATTATTGTGTCAAGAGATGTGGTTTTTGATGAAGGGGGAGTTTATGGTCATCAAAAAGGCCATATGGAGAATTAAAAATCTGTTTTAAATGAAGTTATTATGGATGATATTGATTATGGGCAGCCCACTAATACTTTTGTTCCAAGCGCTACAAATCCACTAGGTAACCCCTCATCTAGTTGTTCAAATCCAAGTGTAAGTCTAGATTCAAGTCCTAGTTCTACAAGGAAGGTAAGAAGATTGAGTGACATTTATCAAAGGAGTTGAAATCAAGCACATGAAGAAAATCCAAGAGGCAAGACACTGAATTTTACTTTACTTACCAAGGTTGATTTTGAACCATCATGTTTTGAAGATGCATATACTAATGAGATTTGGATGTAAGCAATGCAAGAAGAGATGGATTCTATTCACATGAATGGCACTTGGGAGCTTACAAAGCCTCCACATGACAAGAAGAAGATTGGCACCAAATGGGTCTACAAGACTAAGTGTAACAGTGATGGAAGTATTGAAAGGCATAAGGCAAGATTAGTTGCTAAAGGCTTCACACAGAAGTATGGCATTGATTATGAAGAGACATTTGCACCAGTAGCAAGACAAGAGATCATTAGAATGCTGATTTTATTAGCAACTCAAACGAATTGGAGCATCCATCATATGGATATGAAAAGTGCCTTCTTGAATGGGTACTTAGAAGAAGTATATGTGGAATAGCCACAAGGTTTTGAAGTGCAAGGAAAATAAAAACATGTCTACAAGTTGAAGAAGGCTTTGTATGTCCTCAAATAAGCACCAAGAGGATGGTATGCTAGGATTGATGGATATTTTCAAGAGAATGGCTTTCAAAGAAGTAAGATTGAACCTACCCTTTACTACAAACAAGAAGGTTATAATATCTAATTGTAAGTTTGTATGTTGATGACTTGTTGTATATGGGTTGCAGTTCTATGATGAATGATGAATTCAAAGTTTCCATGATGAATAAATTTGAGATGAAAGATTTAGGCCTCATGAAATATTTTTTAGGAATGGAGGTTTATCAAAGGGAGAATAAAATTTTCATTTGTCAAACAAAATATGCTAAAGATATGTTGAAGAAACATGATATGGTTGATTGTAAATTGGTCTCCACTCCAGTTACTCATGGAGTTGTGTTGTGTAGAGATGATGGTGCTGAAAGAGTTGATGAGACAACCTATAGAAGTATTGATAGAAGCTTAATGTCTAACTCACACAAGATCTGATATTGTTTATTCAGTTTCACTCATTTGAAGGTACATGACAGAGCCATCAGAAATATATATGAAGGAAATGAAGAGAATTTTGAGGTATGTGAAAGGCACTCTAGATTTTGGTATTCATTACTACACTTCTAAAAGGTTCAATCTTGTTGGTTTTAGTGATTCTAATTGGGGAGGTAGTTTGGATGACTGAAAGTCAACATCTGAGAATTGTTTTTCTTTTGGTTCTGGTTTGATTACTTGGAGCTCAAAGTAGCAAAGTATGGTTGCCCATTTATTCTACAAAAGTAGAGTATGTTGCAGTCACTTCAGTAGGTACACAAGCATTATGACTTAGAAAACTTCTTGAAGAAATTGGAGAGATTCAAGTTCAGCTCATAGTTATTTTTTGTGATAATATTAGTGCTATTAAATTGGCCAAGAATCTAGTCCATCACAGCAAGGCAATTTTTTTTGATTTAAAGCATCATTTTATCAGAGATTTAGTGCAGATGAAGGTATTAAAATTGAAATACATCAACACTAAAGAACAGTTGGCGGATATCTTCACGAAAGTAGTTGCAACAGATCAATTTTTAACACTCAGAGATTAGATTGTAAGCCCTCTCAGCATCAAGGGGGAGTATGTTGAAAAGTGATGTTGTAGTTTGTTAAAACCATGCTCAATTCTATTTTTAAACTAGTAGTTGCAAGAGCAGTTAACAAACTCTTTTTTGCCATCAAACTGCTAGTCTTCCCACGTAGCAAAGAATGCATGCCAAGTGCATGCTTTGTTATCTTTTTGTTATCCATTCTATCTTTAAATGCAATGTATTATTTTTAGCATAGTTTTTTTTATATATACATCAATAAAGACTGTTATTTTCAGCCTGCAAAAATATAAAATTGTGTATTAATTCAGTGCTCTGTTTGTTGAGTTCATAATTTCAGATCTCTGCTCTCATAATTTACTGCTGTTATTTTCATATCTCTGTTGTTATTTTCTTCATAGCTCACTGGTTGAACAATAAGGCATTCTTTTAAAATCTTCACACATCACACATCACACATCGCACATTACACATCACCTTAGTTGGGTTGCTAAGACTGCTAATTGATTTATAGATTACAAGTAATAAACAATAATAATAACGAAGCGGATCTGATAGTAGCTGCATCTAAAAATTTCATAGTCCGTCTTACTGCTCAGTCGTGCTCTTCTTTCAACCCTATCCAGTCTTCCAAATGAGGCGCCTGATAGTTTAAAACTATGGTATTAGTTTCTCAAATATATCTGCCTAGGTAATGTACCAAGCATAGGTATATAAATACATGACCTGTAATGACTGCTTTTACTTTGTTGTTCCTTGTTAAAATGGATGCAGTTTATCACAACACGACTCCTCAGATCTGTCGTTTTCAATCACAAACAGTAGGTCGAATTCTACAGCCTTATAAAAAAGTAATCCATATTACATTTACGATTTATGGATGGAAAGAAGAATTAATTGAACTACTAATCTAAGAGAATTGAGAATTGCGTACCTGTGCCCATGTAGTTTGTGTTTCGTGTGCAATCTGTGCACGAGCGTTTACAAATCATCCCTACAGACAATGATTGTTTAGCAAGCGTAGTTGATGGAGGTATTCCTCTTGCACCGCAACCTTGTTCACTTTACCCTTTGCCTTCTCCTTCCCTTTCCCCTTCAGCATTTCCATTCTCAAATTTAACATGCTACTTATCTGACTGCCTGTTTTCTCCAGATGACATGTAGATTGCCTTGCAACTGCAGTCGATGCCATCGTGATGTCAGACCATTGGGACATACGACAAGACGAAAAAACCTTTTTTCCAAGGAGGTGGCCCAAAGGTGCAAAAGTGCAAAAGTTATGTGGAAAGGGCTATAATTTTCTGTTTGGGTAAAGCTGTGTTTCTGTACGTCACTCAAACTCTATAATTAGTGACTTCTTCTTTATTTTTGTGATAGGAATGGTAAATTAAAATTAATCTTATATTTTTAGTGGAGGTGATGGTAAAAAATGAGGTTGTGTGTTTCTTCATACAATGTGGCAATGCACTCTACAAAGAGGAGATAATCCTTTTCACAATGAGCTTGAGTAATGATGAAGTGGTGAGGAAGGGCAATGCAATAAAATAAATACAATTTATAAAATATATCAAGGTGAGTTAAGTGGTTATGGTAAGGGACAATGACAATAATTCAATGATGAGCTTGAAGAAGCCCGTGCAAATACAATTGCAAAGTTTAGTGATATGCCATATTTGTAAATGTAACATATATCTTTCATCAAACTATTTCAGTTATCTAAATCATATCATAATTGTGTGTGTGTGTGTGTGTGTGTGTGTGTGTGTGTGTGTGTGTGTTAGAGAGATATATTAATATAAAATAATATTATAATTAATAATATAATATTATGTTAACTTGATTAAAAATGGAGATAGCTCTAAATTAATAATATTATGTTAGTAATCTCTATCCAGATGTAAATTTGGTGAAATATCATTTGGAAAAGGCATGCAATAATGCCATATCATATTTTCCAAGACTATATTTGGTGGCATCTTAGACACCTGTCTTGTCGAATATAATGGTAAATGAGCCAAGTGTTATGGCCATTAATTGCTATCGGCCCAACTAACAAACAACATTACCATATCAATAGTGGAATTATAGGTGCATGTTTAAAACCTCATACAATTATAGATTCCAAGTTTTTTGATGAAATGCATTAATTTTTTCACGTAATTAAATCATTATGATTCTTGCCCAGTGCATTCACTAGAGGTTTTGAATGCCAAGTTCAATTAGGTCTAGTTGCCAATAACAATTTCAAGGCAGTTTTCAAAACTCAAATGTAAATTCAGCCAAGATGAGTTACAGTTTCTATACATTTTCTTTGCACATTGATATATATATATATATATATATATATATTATATATATATATATATATATATATATTATATAAAAATTAGTTTTATAACTTCTGTTTATGTAGTCAACGGAAAAAATAGTATAGCATAGAGAATAAGTGAAAGATGGTTTAGAATTATCACAAATGAAAATGCAAAAGTTTCTGGAAGTAAGTGTGCAGAGGGAATGTAAAGTGTAAGGTTACTAGTAATAACGTGAATTTAAATGAGCGGTCGTCTGTGAAAAATCTCCTAAAGAAGGAAATTAGTTAGAATTTTTTTGGGGAGGCCATCAATAAGGTGGAGGTATTAAATAGTTGGTTGTAATAGTTGGCCACAATTGAGGATCAATTTGGATAGGATCGAATACACAAAGGTAAAATTGTATGGAATAGTGAAATCATGAACACATGGGAGGAAAAAACTTTATGATATACAAAAGCATTTAAATGCAATAACATACTAGGTTGGTTAGCCAAAATTACATAGAAAAGGTACATATATGGGTGGAAGATAGACATGTCCTCACATCCTCATGAATGTGAGATTATCCTCCCCAATGATCTTTATTATACACTTAAGTGACACCTAATCAAGCTAACTACATTATGTAGGTAAAACCACATGGTGGGAAAAATCCTACACCAACGCCTCCCCTTAATTGTAACTTAGGAGGGTATTAGAATCAGATCTTGGATCAAAGGAATGATGAGGCACCTAAGTATATAGTCAATAAAAAACTATCAATTCTTCATAGAAGATGTTGAGGTTATCTACAATAGATCTTGAAAAATAACCAAGGTCTATGATGAGATCCTCTACCTGAAGACTAAATAAGCTCCATTCACATCAAATAATGTTTCTTCCCTTTACCAAAAGAATAATATGATGAGTGTTCTAAAATTATACCCATTCCATAATGGAATATTAAGGTAGTAGTACAAACATCTCTAAGTATGATCTAAAATTTAAGTGTGACATAGATCTAGTAAGATTAAGCATAAGAATTGAATGCAATGCCACTAAAGTGAACTTGTTAGAAGAATGGAATGGAAAATTCACTAAAAGAATGTCCATGTGAAGTGTGAAGCATGGATTAATAACCCTTGAAATTAAATATTAGATTGTAGATGAATTACTCAAATATGTAGCATGAATATCCACTTGAGCATATGAGTTGTCAATGCTCTCAATAAGTTTACTCTCACTAGAAAAAGTATAGTCCTCCGAAGTATAAGTATGTGATGGATCTAGAAGGAGAATAACCTGAATAGGAATGGATATAGAATCTAAAAAATGATATCTAAGGTTTGGTAGAATCTCATTCAATAGTAGTGGATCTATATAAGGAAGAACACTATCCATCTGGAATGTGTCATCACAAGAAATAGAAATAAGATTAGAGAGTAAAATAGTCTCTAAAGAGATAATAGAAAGAGGAAGAAGTGGAGTGACATAAATCACAACAAGATCTTTGAAAAGAGTTTGAGTGATCCAAACCATGGAAGGACACTCTATATGCTCTACATGGTGTTGTATATCCCATGAAACATGTATCAATAGGTGACCATAGACACACTCACAAGTGTTGGCTCAATCATTGTATTGATACATGCCAATGAGAATAAGAATCTCTCCATATAGAAATGGAATAAGATAATGTCATGTGAGAAAGTGTTTCATGTACATCTATACCATGAAGTATAATTAGTCTTTCCAAGAAGAACCACTAGATTAGAATCAACTGGCCTCATATGGTATCTCCTAATTGAATATAAGTGAATTGACATGACCATAAGTAACCATACATGTTCAATGTGATGGGCATCAGACTCAGTCAAAAATGTATTGAATAATTTTTGCAATAATCACCAAATTCCCCTGATATTGTATAGGTTGGCACAATATATTTAAGTGCATATACAATAATCACATTTAATTGCACATACATTCAACAAAATATATATAACTAACACAAGTATGCAAAAGATAACAAGAAATGCAACAACCCTAAAATTATACAGGATCAATTTTAAAAAGATTGAGAATAAGATACATTATTGAAATAGCTATAGGTTGAAAATTATGTGAGTTTGCATTATTTTACAAAAAATCACCTTGAAAAATCAATATTTTTGTCTTGAAAAATATTTCATTCAAATTTTAATGAAAAAGTCAGAATGTAGTAATAGTACATCATGAATAGATTGTTAGAAAAAGTATGAACTAATAGATCAGTGTAGAATTTAGCAAGTCACACCCAAAGGGTGTAGTCCAACATTGATCACAATAAATCCCAAAAAATAACCTATGTAAAATACCAAACCTACACACAAAAACCTCAGATCTAAAAAAAATGATATAACTTCCTCTAAAAGAATAAAAGACCCAATAGTTTTTTGTAAAAATATAGAACCCCCCCCCCCCCCCCCCCCCCCCCCACAAAAAAAAATTATTTTAGTAGAAGATGGTACAAATATGTGCAAAATCCAAAAACTATGTTCAAACCCTCCAAAATGGTAAAAAAATGACTATCACAAAACTAGGTTATGTTTATAGCCATTCCAAAGATTTTTCCACCTTCTAAATTCAATGATGCTATCTATTTTTCAATTTGAGACTTTATATATGTATATTTTCATCAATTTTCTAGAAACCCCACCAAATCGTAGAAAACTAAAATGAACTAAAAATCCTAAACAAGTTAGAGTGTTATATCTCACAACAAGAACAATGGAATTTGACTACCAAAAAAGTTGTGATACCATTTCAGAGTGGGACAGAATCGATGATCGATCTAGATAGGATAGAATGCATGAAGGTGAGACTAGATTGAGTAGTGAAATCATGAACACATAAGAGGAAAAAAATTTATAATATACAAAATCATTTAAATGCAATAACATTCCAGGTTCATTAGCTAAAAGTACATAAGAAAGGTACATATATAGGTAGAAGATAGACATGTCCTCACATTCTCATGAATATGAAATTATCCTCCCCAATGATCTCTATTAAACATGTAAGTGAAACCTAAGCAAGGTAACTAGACTGTGCAGGTAGTAACACCACGTGGTGGGGAAAAATATACACTAACAATGGCCTCATTCATTATTTATTGACTTTATTTCTCAATTTTACTTATAATTTTTTGATTACCAATATTTTTCCTTCAAAATTGAAAGTTCTCTAATGAAAATTTCATCTCAACTATAAATCATAGATAATGAACAACTTGATCAAAATTTATAGAATTAAAATTACAAATACACAAAGCAACTTTTTTTAAAGACATGTCAATCATGACCTAGTTGGATAAATACCCATATTAGAAATGGTGCGGTATCTACACCAATAAATAAATAATAAAATACTATGCATTTATAGAAGCTGTAACTATTATTTGTCCTTTTAATCATTCTTCCACAAGTCAAGAGTTAATTTATAGTAAATATTTTAATGCACTATTTTAATTTTCCCAATTATTGTGTACATGCAATGGTCATCAGGGTTATTTAAAATTCATAGTTTATAGTTAATGTAATATAATCATATGTGTTCATTCTATGATAAGATCCTAACTGAAACAAATTAGAACTAGATTGCATATATGTGAGATTAAATCAAAAAAAATATATAAATTTAATAATTATATTAAAATAAATCATAATTGTAATATAATTATTGATAACCTCTTCTATTGGGAAACCTCCTTTGATCAAGTTCAATTCAATGTAATTGATGGTTGATTTCTCACTGGTCTAGACTCCTAGTAAAATACTCCATGTGAATGTGAGATTATTACAATGGTAATTAGGGACATCTTAAAAATCATATGTGTTTATAGCATTTTATTAAGTAAATAAATTACAAAAATATGGTTAGGAAAGAATTTCATGTATTTCCTCTTAAAATATTTAACCTCAAAGCTACAGGTGAGGAAACTATTGTTATATTTGAAGTATAAGTTCCCAAGTAGCATCTTCTAGTTGCATCATATGCCATTTTAATACATCTTTAATGATGACCTGATTGCAGAGATGATGAGAGCATTTGTCAAGTATAACTTTAGATGTTAAAACAAAGACATCCTTCTACATCAATCTCTAGAAGCATTTATTAATTGGTGGCATTCTATCTAAGGATCTTATTTAAGTAAGTGATATGAAAAATGGGATGGAAATGCAATGAAGGTGGAAGTTCAAACTTATAGGTGACATGGATAATCCACCAGATAACTTTATAAGACACATATAATTTAAGACCTAATTTTTGGTGGCTTTTCCGCTTCAAAGAGGATTTATTATAAGGTTGCAGGTGAAGCAAAACCATATCTCTAGGTTGAAAGGACCATTCAAAGCAGTGTTGGTCTACCTATTACTTCATGTTATTTAGTTTCAGGTGGAGATTAGTATTGAGGAGGTAAAGGATATTATTTCATGCATTGAGGTTAGTATCAAAATCCTACACCTAAGAGTTTGTTGGTATATATGAGAGAAGATATGGAAAATTTTGACCATAGATAACTTCATATAGGATTATATTTTTGGTCATGTGGTAGGAAGTATTGTACCATCATTTAGTGAGAGGTAACCATTTTACCCATTAATGTTATTTCTCCATAAAAAAATAGAGATAGGTGTCCATACATTTATTGAAAATTTATTTCTAACCATTAGTATTTTAATGATATCCCTAACTCGTTCTGAAATGTGTGCCAAGGCACCTCAAGAGTTCCTGATAAAAATGACTCATAAAGGATGATTCATGATCTAATATAATGGAAATAGGGATGCCTCAAAGATGAAATATTTGATCAATAAATGTATTGGCTATAGTGGAAGTAGATTATGGGTGGGCCAAAGCACAAAATGAACATATTTAGAAACATGATCCAATAATATGAGAATGATTTTCCTCCATATTTGGGAAGGGATTATATTAAATCCATTAAAATGTTAGTCCAAAGATGTTCTAAAATGGCTAGTGGATGGAATAAACTACGTGGTGAAACTATTTTCCCTTTGTGGCATGGGAAAGTATCACATTTTGAAAAAAATTATTTTGATATCATGTTTGATTCTAGGCCAAAAGAAACTATGACAGATGACTCATATGTTTATAGAAAACCTTAATGACATACTAAAGGCAAGGCATGTTACTCAAATACAAAATAGTCTGTTTGAACTTAAAGCTTGTGATTAATACAAGGTGACCTTTATAATTAAATTTTTTCACATACCAAGTATAATTAGTTTTAGTAGAGGAATCAACAAATAATTGGAGAATGATATGTTGGGAGGGGTTGTCATGATACCACTCATGTTAAATATTATGTAGCCATGTGGAAATGGGAACAAATACAAAATATAATCATGCTTGTTATTCAAACTATAGAGAGATGACATAAGCCACCAATTTTTCCTTTCCCTTTATGTATGTGATCTCATAATCATAACCCATGAGTTTATAAACCCATTTTTATTGATCTGGTGAAGAGATCCATTAGTCGAGATAATATTTGAGACTTTGGTGGTTAGTTTTAAAGCAAAAGTGTCAACCTACCTACTATGGATGTCATTTGTTAACTGCATGGAAGATAACTTTCATATCATTTTTTTCAAATGGAGCATGCCAAAATATTTCTAATGAGGACATTAATAATGAACAAATGGGATGTCCCTCTTGCATCACATTCAATAACAAATGGCTTGGTGAAATCATAAATAAACAAGAAGGTTATGTTGCAAATTGCTTGTTTAAGGTGATTAAATGTTATTTTAGATGTTTTTGACCATAAAAAGAAGTCTTTATTGAGTGTAGTGGTCAATGGGGATGTGGATTTACCATAATATTTGAAAAAAATAAGTAGTACACTGTCAGGCCAAGAAATCAACGTAAAATTTTGAGTGTCCTAGATTTTAGCTAGTTTATCATATCCTCCATTTTTTAAGGGTCAACATGAACACCATGGGAAGAGATAATATGCTCTAGGTACTTGACCTTTTGTTTCTCAAAATAATATTTAGAACATTTTTCACATAAGTGGTTCTCATCAAGAAGTTGCAATGTAGTGTCAAGGTGGTTGAGATAATCCTCCCAAGTTTTGTTGTGGATGAGGATGTGATCAAAGATTACAAATAATAAATTCAACAAGAATGGGCATAATACTTTAATCATTAAGCCTTAGAATGTGGAAGAGTAATTATTGAGCTTGAATGGCATTGTAAGAAACTCATATTGACCATAAAGTGTGACAAAAGCAATTTTTGGAATGTCTACTTCATGAATGCAAATTTGGTCATAGTCAGAGCATATATCCAACATGGAGAAATAATTGGAACCATGGAATTCATATAGGAGCTCATCTACTATAGGAATTGGAAAATTTACCCTAATGCTGAGCTTGTTTAGTTCCCAAAAATTAATGCAGAGCTTCCAAGAGCCATTTTTTTATGAATGAACAAGATTAAGGAAAAATATGAGATAGTCTTGGGTAGAATTTCACCTACTTGTAGGATTTACTAAATGATAATTTAAATCTTATAATTTTGAATAAATGGGTAGAAATATGGATGAAAGTTAGGGGGTCCACTTCCCCAAAAAATTTGGATGTAGTGGTCTTCAAGGAAACAAAGTGACAATCATTTTGGTTCATAAAAACTACTACATGCTTGACCAAAATATTTTGTAAGTCTGATGTTTGGCTATAATCAGTTGGGGAACTAATTTTAAGAGAAAAATATTGGGAAACTATTTCATGGGATCCATTTTTTAGAAGTTTTTCCGTGTGATGAGAGCTAAGGATAGTAGTGGATCTAGGAAGAACGACTTTCAATATTTATTGTCCATTCTCAGGGAACTACATCCATAGCTCAAAAAAATAAAAAAACAATAGGTCCAAGAGTTCTTATCCATTCTTCTCATAGAAAAAAATCACATCTACCCAAGGATAAAACAAATAAGTTATTCTTGAGGTTATAATATCCCATTGAAATGTAGAAATTGTGACACTTTCCCTTGCAAGGTAATGTTCTACCATTAGCAATCATAACCTCAAAGGGTGAAAAAAATAGTCTATTTATTTAGCCACCAAATGGTTGGTGAAGTTATGAGTGATGCCTAAATCAATAATAATGGTGAGGTGATATTTATTGAAAACCCCTTTTAGACACATTGTTTTTGGAGTTACTACCCCTATAAAGACATGCATGGAAATGCCAAGATGTGAACCCATTCAAGTTCCTACTTTGGATCATCCAAATGGGTATATATGGCATCCTCCCTTTATTCATTATCAAGTGGGGAATCAACATAGAGCATACATTATTTTTGTTTAATGCATTTGTATCCCCTATCCTAGTTGTCATCACAATTATAGCATAATCCATTGTCATGATGTGCATGCATTTAAGCCTCAATGAGGCACTTTATGGGTATTTTATTAAGGGGTTTATATTAGGGCACTAGAATAAAGATTACTTGGAGGGTTTGAAATTAGAATTGTGATGCTTCAACGTGATTTTTTATTTTGTGAGCTTAGCTAAGGCTAAGGATTCTATCATGGTTTGAGGTTTGAGGATTTTAAGCTTAGATCCAATCACATCCTTTAGTTCAAAGATGAAGTGATTTTTGAAGAAACCATCAACTAGCCTTTATCTTGATTGGATTTTTTTTTTAAATCATAGTTTAATGTTATTGAACTCTACCAATTTGATGAAGTTTCGTGATGACATTGATGAAATCATCATAGGCATTAGGTCCATAATGATCTAGCAATAGTTTGGAAAAATTATCCTAATATGGTTCTAATTATTAATTATGATGCCATTTTTACCAATGGACAAATTTCTTACCTATGTGTAATGAATAAATAGGTACCTTTTGTTCCCCCATAGTGGGATGCAGGCTGCAATATTATTTTGCATGGTAAATCTAGCTAGTGGGTTCACTATGATCAAATTTGGGAAAATCTAATTTAAGGCCACATAGTGGTGCTCTGGAGGAAATACCATTGGATTGATTATCACCATTAGTTCAAAGTGATTGTTTTTCACCACCAAGGCTATGTGTGTGATCATTCATTTCATAAAATTGAGATTCAAATTAAGTCTAAAGTTTGGCAATATCATGTGCAATGGTGTAGGTTCCTGCATGAGCCATAACCATTTACTAGAGCATCTAGAGTTGATGAAAAAGGTTGAGTGAAGTTAGTTTTTAAATTTATCAACTTGACAAGATGATCACACTTGTGTAATTTACACATAGGTGGAAAAAATAAAAAATATTTTTTAGCTATAGGCAAATAATTTTTTGATATGTGATTTTTTTAGAAAATTTGAAATGACCCTTAAAATGACCAGCATGGTGAGAAAATCATAATGGTATGTTTTACCTATGGGTACTTAAAACTTCTATACTTCAAAAAAATAGTTATAGTTACAATGCGATTGATGAACAATATGTCCAAAACAATATCATAATTTGGTGCTTTTAAAAGATAGTTATAAATGCAATTGATGATGGGACTTGCTTAGACCTGAAATGTCAATTTTTAGAATTTTCCAAATGCAGTTTTCCAATTTTCTCCTTTTTCAAAATTTATGTGTATTATGAATAATTTTATAATACAATCGTTTAGCAGTATGGCCTAAACCAGATCAAAATTTATATTTTATAATGAATGGTTACAGTATGATTGTTTAGTAGTATGGCCTAAACTAGATCAAAATTTAGAGTTTATAATAAATAATTACAATAAAATCAATTGGTCATATGGCAAAAACCGGATCAAAATTTGGAGCTTAAACAAAAAAATTAGATCATTATTTTTTATTTTGTTCAAATTATAAATAAAATTCTTTACCATAGCTTGATGTTGACAATCCAATACTCAACCAATGATAAACATTGTAGTAGGAACAAATTATGCATACACAGTGGTTTGAGGACACTGTGAAAGAAAAATATCAATGTATAGGTACTGGATTTAAAACACAACTTATAAATTGAATATATTTTGCAAAAAATAACTTTAGATCTTAGCATAGGTTCAACTTTTAAAACTAGTCTTGTAGCGATGATTGGTTTCAAAACTTGACTTTTAGTGATGCCATTCTAGGGTGAAAGTTTAGTGCCACTTCTCTATTACCACTTTTTGATCACCAAAGCCGTGTAAAAGTGAGGTGAGAACACATAGTGGACAAAAATAAATAAACCTAACTTATTGAAACTACTATAAAATTTAGCACTGTAAAGTGATCTAATACCAGATGATAAGATCCTTCCTAAAACAAATTAGAACTATACTGCAAATATGTGAGATTAAATCAAGAAATTAATATAAGTTGACTAATTATATTAAAATAAAGCATAATCACATTATAATTATCATTGGCCTCTCTGAGGGAGCAACCTCATTTTAAAAAGCTCAATTCAATAAAGTCTATGGATGATTTCTCACTAATCTAGACTTACTTACTCCCTGTGAATGTTGGATTATTACAATAAGTTGGAAGAACGTCTTACAAAACATATACATATGTAACCTTTTATTAAAAAAATACATCACTAAATATAGGACAAAAAATTCTAACTTTTTATATAACACTTAACTACATTTTCTCAACATTTCAAAGAATTAAAATATTGATAATTAATTTGATATAAAATAACAAATGTACTAATACATAGATTTTGTAAATGGAAAACAACATTCTTGCTTATATGTAATACAACCATATGATAAGAATGCCTTAACAATGTCATGAAGCTATATTTTGGCAAGTGTCCAATGATTAAAATTCTAAAATAAATTTTAAAAAATAGGTAATATCTATGCTAACACTGGCATGTGGATCACATCTAACATGATGTTAGACGAAGCTTGGGTACGAGCTTGACATTGAAAATTCTATCAAAATAATTATTTTCTAGCACATGCCTAAATTCTGATATGTGTTTAATATTGCTCGATGCATTGTACAAAAACCACGTAGAGACGTAGCTTCCCTTTATTATTTTCATGGAAATTTATATTATGCAGCTCGCAACCCCAATTTTTTCCCCGCCATGATAAGGTGGACCATCTGGAGGTCGTTGGGAGGCAAACGTCACAAAATTTCAATGACAAGAATTACTTGGGATCATAGTTTATATTATATGAAGAGAATGGGTGTTTGGTGCGAGAGGTGGTGTCGGATGCTCTTTATCCCCAGAAAAGTAATAGTGACTTCAATGCCAGTGTCAGCTCCGTCAGGTTCCCACCCTCAGCTATGGTTATTGTTCATGTTTCTGAATTCGGCAGCAAGGCCAGATAGCGAGTGGGTCTCATCAATATTCTTGTGAAGAGCGCAACCTTAAGGATAGCGATGATCAAACAAACATATGAGGTGATTATGATAGAGGTGAATAGATGTGCGGCTTTAAAATTTCACACGTTCGTAAACATATTCCAACTACTCACTGTATCTAGCAAGCTTCGACTCCTAGCGTGGCAGTTGAACATCAAAAGGTTGGCGAGCATCACCAGCCCTCCTCCATCCACCGTCCTTCATTCTTATCACCATAAAATTATTGAGCCCAACAAAAACCTTTGCACAATGTTTCATAATTCAAAATTTACGCTCCTTTCCAATTCAATGGAAAATCAAGATCTTGGTCTAACCCTTCAGTACTTCAGGGATGTGTATGTGTTATTCTTATCACTGATATGAAAATAGCAGAAAATAAGACTTCAAAAAGTGATAAATGTCTAGAACTGAGCGGAATAACTAAGTTCTAATTTTTCTAAGTGTAAAAGACTAAGGTGTTATATAATCGCTATAAATAACAGTTAAATTTCCCCCATTTAATTTAGAAATAAAATTTCTAGTTTAAAGGAGAGGAATGCAAAATTTGCCCTGGATGTGTATAACACACTTTGCCTTTGCTTGAGTCCAACTTGAGTGTTTTGATGGTGATTGAATTTCAACCAAGATGATGTCAAAGTACATAATTAGTGCATATTATATACACATAATATTTTCAACCTTTATCAATTACTAATGCTTTTTATCTTGTAAGAATCCATCAAGTCTCAATCTCTCTAAGTGCATTCCCTAAGGGGTGCATTGGGAAAGGGGTGGGTAGACCATTGATGCTTTGTAGGATTATTGTCCCTTATCGTCATTTGTTACAAATCTAACTAGCTCTTAAAAACATTCCCCTAAGCTTGGCCTACTCTTCTACACACTCCTCTAATCTATTACTACCTTCATTAACCTTTTTCCTAACCTAAAACCTTTTTTGATAGTTTACATGACTATTATGGCTATGTCGACCTTGTACTCTTATTGACAAAACGTATTTAAGGTCTAGGTTAGCTCTTGGACGACCAAGTCCATGACCTAGTAAGTTTTTGCTAATAATGATACTAGGTCAACCCTATCGACTGAAACTTTTGTAAGGGTTTCAAGTTAGATCCACCTATATAAACACATCTATGTCACCATTATTTAAAAGTAGATAAGAGTTATTATTCATTTGTATTTCTTTATAATTTGCTCTTCCACCATTCTACTTGAGGAGTCTTAGCTTAGGGTTTCTACATGGAGAAGAATCTAATCTTATAGAGAGGTCTTAAATGCTTTAGCCTTTCTTAGTGATCCTTTAAAACCACATCCTCCTCTTGCGAAACACCTTTGACCAAGGGAGAGATAGAGTCTCGACAGATTCATCTCACAATTAAGTATCTCTAAATTTGATCCTCTCTTTAGTAGATAGAAGTAACGTAAGTAATGGATTTTGAATAATATTTCTCTTCCTCTCCATGCATTATGGTTTTACATATACATATCTTAATTAGGATTCTCCTCTGCATGTTTAGTTTCATTTTTTTACTAACCCCCACTTTGTGCCACAACTTTGGTGAAGAATAGATTAGACTTTTTACTTTACTTATTATTAGTATAGTGAATATGAAAACATAGGACTTAGTTAGGGTTATTGTGTATTTTTACTTGATTGGAAGCTTTGGAACCTTCCCTAATGATATTATTATGATAATATATCCCCTAATTTAGTCTAGTGGATCTATATTGGTCATGTTCTCGATTATCTAATGTATCCCCAATTAAAAGTGTAAGTAGGATATATCTTCTCTAAACTAAGATTGATTTGTGGATATGATGTATTTTTGATTACATATATTCTGGTAAACCTCACATGAATCTAACCCTTACAAGTTTTCCTTCATGCATTTTAATTTCTATCATTTTATTAATTCTCTATATTTACAATACTAAGTCAACTAAACTAGTATAATTTCTGACTTCTATGCATATGTTTGACACATAGTTACATCAAAACAACTTTGTTCTTTCTATATAGATATTTAATAGTTATAGGTTACTAGATCAAGCAGGTTGACATAGTACTCTTATTTATTTCTAGACAATAGACAGTGTTGAAAAGGTTGATTTAATCTCTTATTCAGCTCTAGAATAACAAACTAAGTCATGCAGGTCGACTTATTATTCTAGATAACAACCCAAGTTGATTAGGTTGACTCAGTCATCTTAAACAGGGTTTAGTAAATAGGGAAACATAAAACTAAGTCAACCTAGTTGGCAAAAATTGAATGTAGCATTCAAGGCACTTCAACAAAAATTTTACAGTCCTCAGCGTCTTCCAACCCACCAAGGTTCATTTCTATCTCTCTTTAAATTTAGTTCTTCGATACATTTCTACTTTGCACAAGTTTCTAGTCTTCAAAACTACAATCATACAACAGACTAGGTCGGCCTAGTTCTATAGTCTCTCTTCTATCTGAAAGACTAGGTCACCCTGCTCAACTTAGTTCTTAAGGAATCCTACTTTTATAGTACAATAGTGACCTTGTTGACTCTATTCTATAATATTTTCTTACAATTTTGTTTGAACTAACTCTGTACTGTCCTTAAATTAGAAATTAATAACTATATGCTAGTAATTAATTCACACTTTTATTTTCAATTATTTTCATGCATAAAGTAACTCACATAGTTTAATTAGGTGGTTTTTCAATATACTATTTAATTGCACTATTTTGTTATTGCTTCCACACACTACTAAATCACATAATTTTAAAATGTATTTAAACATTTGTCTGCCCAAGGCCTACCTATTTGGATATCATCACCAAGGGGGAAGATGACTTAGTTTTCTATCCAAATAAAGGTATGTGGTTAATGGTATATATTGGTAAATCACCCAACACCCTTATCATTTCAAGATTATGAAGTGAGGGGGTAGGCCCCAATATTGAGCTATTACTATTGCTAACATAGAGCCCTTTCAACCTAAACGTCAGGAAACCATCCATAGATTACTTTTTAGTTCCCTACTTTTAGCCAACTTCCCTATCACACTAAAAAAACAATTTATATTAATCTAACAACATTCAAGATGACCACTTGGTTAGCATTTAATTTTTAGTTGACTACTTGCTCTTTGCTCATTATATGTTGTGTTACAAAAAAAAGTTATTGGGCATCATTGGTGTAAGGTTTTGTGTTGTGTGCCTCAATTGGATTATTCTCATTGATCTAATTTATTGTGTGTTTTATTTCACTTATTATTTTATTTACATTGAATTTTTTTCCCTATTTTCAATACACTGTCATTCTATTTGACACCGTCTGTTATAGACTTTCCTTTTCCATGCTTGTAATACTCAGTCAACCTTGTCAAATCTGTATCCATTTTACCAGTCAGGTTAAGGTACTAATTCAACCTATCAACACTATATCATTATCAAATTATATTTTTCCCAATTCGCATCAGTAAATTGACCTGGTCAAATCTATATTATTATTTTTTCCACTGCTCTCTTATCTGAACAACTTAGTTCTCTATTTCTCTTTCCTTAGCATTCTGTTCATTTCCACAAATCATAATGAAGTCCCCTATTATAATCTTATTGGATAACTTGAATCCATTTAGATACTATATATGATATTTATTTCTCTTTATCTTTTCCTCCTAAGATAACCCTCACTCCTGGAGCACCTCTTCTCCTCTTTCATCTGTGGATTATAGCATGGTGGAAACCACACCTCAAGACAAAGTAGGTGGATCTAATCCTTTTTGTACCTATCAAGACAATTATCATCTTCAATCTTTTCAACATAATGTAGGATCAATTGGTAAAAGTCTATCAAAAAATCCCACAGGTAATCCACCTTCCAACAACCCTCCCCCTAATAATAATTCAAGGAATTCTCCTTCAAACTCCAACCCACCAATTTATATGACTCAACTTATTTCACAAGTCATACAACAAATGAACATAATGCAAAATTTTGACACCTCTTAAATGACTCAAGTACAACATCATTTGGTCAACATGGCTAATCAACCTCTGGCTCTCCATTGTCAAGTGAATACAAATTTTATTCCTCCACCTCTTAGAGATACCTTACAAAATGTTATTTCTCAACCTATAATGAATAATAAAATGCTTCAAAATAGCCAAAATGAGCCTTTATCTCTTTTCATCATATCCATTGATATTGGTAATATATCTCCAACTATAAAATATAATGGGATTAAAGACCCCACATCCTTTCTCAAAGCATTTGGAAATCTTTATAATGAGTGGATACAAACTAATACTTTCACCACAATTAAAATTTTAGTTAAAACCTTCACTAACGATGTATTGGAATGGTATAACCAAATTACCCAACATTCTATTTAGCAACTTATGGATTTAGTCAATCCTTTAGTTAAAGATTTTCAATATAATGACCTTCCTAAAAATTTATTCAACCATTTCATTAATGCTAAACAATCTCTTACTAAATTAACTCATTATTTTTATCAAATATGGAAATATCTGACCCTTAAGGTCAACCATAACATTATTGATGACAATTTTTTAAAAATATTTATAACTACTTTAACTCCTTCACTTCAATATAAGGTTCACACTTTTGCTCCTCAACTGCTTAATGAAACTCTTGACCAAGCTAAACATAAAGAATTTCTCATGAAGCAATTCAAACCTAATACTAAATTCCTCAAAGGATATTTTCAAACTTATCCTAATGCCATTACTGACAATACTCCTCATACCAAACTAGGAGTTGCCAAAGCTAACACTCCCTCATCTTCTCACATACCACTAATTATGAAACAAATAAAATAATTCTTACTACCCTCTAAACCCTTTACTTATCCTAATAATCCTACTAAATGGTATGACCCTAATCAATTTTGTTGGCTCCATGCTGACATTGGTCACTCTCATGAAACTTGTTGAAGGCTTACTATATTTGTTGTCTCCTACATGCTTGGTGATTCCTTCAATTAGAAATCCATGATGTAACTTCATCATCAAAAATAAAACACCACTTTTCAAAAATGACAATATTTCAAAGCTTTTTCTTATAATAACCAAAAATCATTCTCCATAGCCAATAATCAACAAAATACCAAGGATGTTTATGTTATTGATGTCGACTATGACCAATATTATAACAATTATCAATACATTAACAACACTAAGGTTAATTATCATCACAAACCAGCTCACAAAGATCCTATCACAAAACCCAAGAAACCTTCTTTGGAGAAATGACTTCTCAAAGATACTATGAACACTAATTCAACTTTGAAATCACATGAAAAAGCATATCCTTCTTCTGAACCTCAAATAACTTCTATTCCTATAAAATCTACCTTACCTTCCAAAACTCACACTGGTTATTCTTCTAAATCCCATTGGAACTTTCTCAAAGAACTTAACTCCATTTCTTGCAATATTCCACTTATGGATTTAGATCATACTTCCCCTTATCATTGAAAGTTCCTTATGCAACAATTATAAGAAACTAAAGATCCATCTTCTATAAATGAAGAACCATCTTCTATTGATTCTCAACCTACCAAAATGCATACTATCAAATCTATGTGTCCCTATTCAAAACCATCCATTAACTTTCTTGAAGAAGACATGATTAATGATGAGATCATTTTTCACGCTGATGATCCACCACTATTCATTAAAATATCCATTTAAACTACCCTTATTCATAGATTATTAGTTGATGAAGGGTCTAGTATTAATGTGACATCATTATGGCTCATCCAACAAACTTGGCTATAATAAGGATCATCTCAAGCAAACCCACCTTACTTATCATGGATTTGATAAAACTAATCAAAAGCTCCTTAATTTTATTTATCTTCCCTTAAAATAAGACCTAATACTATACAAAGTAAACTTATGGTCCTTGATTTTCCCCTATATTATAACATACTCCTCAATCACCCTTAAAATCATAAAAATAAGAGCAATCACTTATTCCAATAGCCAATTCATCAAATTCTTACATAATGGAAAATAATATAAATATAAGTCTTATCCTAACCCTTGGAGTATTCAACTTCCTAATCCAAAATATCAATATTGCATCCCTACCATTATTACCATCAATAGTATTCCCTTACCTGAGTTCATCAACATCAATCTAGACTTACACATCAATATTTTTGAGATGATGATGAATCTAATGACTTACAAAATACTTGCAAACACTACTAAGATACATCCTTATATATCGGTGTGGCTTCCTCCTTTATTACCTCGTGATCACGCTATTCATCTAATTTATGAGATCACTAATTTTCCCCCTCCATGTAATGCTCAAGAACCTTCTTACCCTAAAGATGCATTCACATGCAATGAATATGGAGTGGCCAAACTATTCTATGATCCTTTAATAATGTCTCCACAAAAGTTTAGTAACATTATAATTTCATCTTATGAAACTCCCCCTAAATATCAAGCATGTACTATTTCTACAACCTGTGATGATAGCAACATCTTGGCCCAAGTTCAATCTTGAGACTTGGATGTTCATGATTATCAAAAAACTTTTGCTCAAATACATTCCTTTAACTAAGATGTTCACACCATTTCCATAGATTCTGAATTATCTCCTAAAGGTCATGTACCTCTTATTAATTATCCACTTCTTGATGTTCCTTGGGTTGTAGAACAACTTCTATCCTCAAAACCTTAAAAACTCATTTCATATTCCATACCACCTATATTGTCATGTCCCCTTTTTAGGTGACATCACTCAGAGTTGATGATTAGCCTATTATGAGACCTTCGTAGGCTGATAGGTTGGATAGAGGGTCATAATGGAGCTTGGCTTGGCTTCGTTTAGCAAAATTTTGATAGTTGGTTTTCATTCAAGTTCTTTTAGACACATTTGGTCTAAGCTCCTATTATTTAGGGATATTTGACATGTAGCAGAGCGCCCTTATTTTGGTATGGTCATGTGCAGAATCACTCCCTGATTCACCAGCTTCAGTCAGTTCAAGGATGTGACATATATTGAGGGAGATATTAATATTTGATTGATTTAATCAAATATTAATTATTTAGTCTATTTTTAATTATGAAACCCTAATTCTAATTTAAGAAACCCTAATTAGGGCAGGCACATCTTTTTGAGGGTATAAGGGTTTCTCATGGAGGCCATTATTGATTATGCATTGATTATTGATTTTTGATATTGAAGAATTCTTCTGTGAAGACTGAGCCAAGGGTTCCAAGATTCCATCTGCATTGGAGAATGTCCACTCTTTAGTGTGTGTGATTCAGAGGCTATGAAATATCAGCTGATCTATTCCCAAATTGAGAGATAGCTTCATATAAAAGTTATCACCGAGGTTTATAGATTTGAAAGGTAACTTCATACAGAAGTTGTCACAGAGCTTTCCAGGTATTTATTTTATTAGGTTTTTGATTCAATAAATTATACAGATAGAGATCTTCTTTATTAGAGCCATATATCGTTAGATCAGGGGTTGAAAATAGATAGGTTGTGCTTTATTGGTGGCTGTACGAAGTCTGTACAGGTCCGTACAAATCCACGCAGATACCGACCTCGGCAGACGAAGATCCCCAATGACCGACATTAGCCGACTGAAGACCGATGTCGGTAGAGAAGGACCGATAGAGACTGACGTTGGCAGTATATCGACCGACGCCAGCAACTGTGTGTTTGACACAACAGGCTGAGACGTCCAAATTCAAGCTTAATTTCCAGATTTGTAAAAGCCCAGGGTTTTAAGACAGAATATTTCATATTATTTTATTTGTATGACAGAGACTCAATTGTGTAATCGTCTAGAAGAACAAGTGATAAGATCTTTGATTTGCTATTGAGAGATTATATTGTGATTTATTTATTCATTTAGAAATTATTTTGGCAAAATTTGTATCTTTGTTCAGAGCTTTGTGTTTCTATATTATATTGTGATTTATTTATTCATTTAGAAATTATTTTGGCAAAATTTGTATCTTTGTTCAGAGCTTTGTGTTTCTATATTCCCTATTTGAAGGGGATATTACAGTGGTATCAGAGCTTTTTGCAGAAAAAAGGAGCCCCTAAGCTAGGGACATTATAGTGGTATTAGAGCTTTTGCTTAGAAAAAGGAGCCCCTAAGTAAGGGACATCATAGTGGTATCAGAGCTAAATTCCTGCCAACCTATTGGGTAGTTTGGGTAGATTGAATCAGTAAAGTAATCATGGGCATTCCAAGTACTTCAAGTACTCAGAGATAGTGGGACTATGATATGAAGAAGTTGAAACTAAGTTTGAAGAGGTTAAATGAATTTCTTTCATACCCTACATTCGAAGACAAATCCACACGGTATATGACAGCGAATGAGGAGTGGGACTTATTAACTCCTCGAGTTCAGGAGAGGTTGTCTTTTGATCACTTTATTAAGCTAAGGAGAGAGCACTATAGATCAGTTAGACAAGATAGTAGCATGTCCCATGATTCTTATGAGATAGGAGATAGCAGGTGTGATACTGTTAATAGTAGAAAGCTTTGCTTATACTACAAAGATCCATATGATGCCAATCACAATTGTCATTTGAGGCCTAAGGGCAAGGCATATCGTGTAATATGGGAGTATTATGAGGATTTGAAATTAGAAGATTTCAAATAGCATGATAGTTCTGAGGAGTCAGAGGCAGAGGCTTTAGAGCCTAAGGTAGAGGCAATGAAGGTGGCTCACCAGGATTCTGAGAGACATGTGGATGAGCTTAGTCATGAGGATTTGGACTCTCAGTTAGTTGCAGAGGATGAGGGAGCTGGAGATTGTGATGATGAGGTAGTTTCAGTAGCAGCTTCTTCAGAGTTAGATGAGGATGAGTCCGATGCTGGCACTTAGAGTGTAGAGGTCTACTCAGAGGTTAGTACACTAAGTGTTGATGATCTCTCAGATATGAAAGAGATTGTAGAAGAGTCCTAGGATCCTATTATTGCAGATACCACCCAGGAGAATGCAGTGGATTATTTTGAGGACTTAGTTTCACCTGTAGTTTCTTTCGATACGAAAGAGTTAGTCAGTGATGCCACAACTTTTGATACTCTGGATGTTAATATGAGCTATGGAGTTGATTCACAGAGTATGTATGGTAGTATTACAACGGTCAGTGATTCTGAGTCTATTCTTTTGGACCATGCTTCAGAGGAGGATTGTAGGAGACAATCTACCTAGTGCCACCATGTGTCTAGTCAGCTGAGAGTTAGTGAGTGAGACATTGCTACCGCTTGCAAGCATTTCGATGCTGCTTGTCAGTTGTTAGCAATTTATGGATGGGGTTCTCCTACTAGCATTGAGCAGGGAGGTAGTTATTTGTCCTTGACAGAGATCCACTCTTTATGGGAGGCTATCCAGATTTTGAGATAGGATTATATGCAGTTGGTAGCTGACAGAGATTATCTTATGGAGTGGGGCAGCACAACATATGATGCATTATTGGTCAAGGAAGATAAGGTGAGTGAGCTTACTCAGCAGCTCGAGGTGACTTCTGAGATTCTTGAGAGTACACAGTTGGCTTATAAGGAGTCAAAATTTCATTTGGCTGAGATGACCATAGAGTTAGAGCATTTGCAGTCTTCACCAGCCCCAGACCCAGTTCATTTATATATTGAGGTGGTTGGTGGTGAGTATATTCTTGCAGTTGTTGCTGAGGAGCATGTTGTTGATGCTGACACACATGTTCAAGATTTGGGAGTACCTGATTCTAATGAGTTTGAGATACCATTGGAGTCGAGTCTCTAGATTGATTCTTCTCACACATATGACAGTGTGGTATCGTTCGCTGTGCCACCTTTACAGAGGGATCAATTATGGGATGGATTGGCACCATCTTTTGTAGATGGAATTGGTAGTCTGAGTTGTCCATTCTACTTGGGTTATGATACTTCAAGAGTTTGTTTCTCATGTGTTCTTGACTATGGTATGTGTAATCTTGGAGTTTGGTTGAGTTTCATGCGCCAGTTTGGTTATCGATTCCTCTTTGTCCTACTTCAGAGGATATTGCAGGAGCTTGCATTGATTGTCATCAGTAAAGAGCATGACTACATTTTTGATCCAAGTGGATTGAGTGGTTCATTATTTTGCAATTGCTTGGGGTCAAGTAATTTCAGGAGGGGCGGATTGTCAAGTCCCCTTTTTAGGTGACATCGCTCAGAGTTGATGATTAGCCTATTATGCGACCTTCGTAGGCTGATAGGTTGGATAGAGGGTCATAATGGAGCTTGGCTTGGCTTTGTTTAGCAGAATTTCTATAGTTGGTTTTCATTTAGGTTCTTTCGGACACATTTGGCCTGAGCTCCTATTATTTAGGGATATTTGACATGCAGTGGAGCACCCTTACTTTGGTATGGTCATGTGCAGAATCACTCCTTGATTCACTAGCTTTAGTCGGTTCGAGGATCCGACATATATTGAGGGAGATATTAATATTTGATTGATTTAATCAAATATTAGTTATTTAGTCTATTTTTAATTATGAAACCCTAATTCTAATTTAAGAAACCCTAATTAGGGCAAGCACATCTTTTTGAGGGTATAAGGGTTTCTCATGGAGGCCATTATTGATTATGCATTGATTATTGATTTTTGATATTAAAGAATTCTTCTGTGAAGATTGAGCCAAGGGTTCCAGGATTCCATCTACATTGGAGAATGTCCACTCTTCAGTGTGTGTGATTTAGAGGCTGTGAAATATCAGCTGATCTATTGCCAAATTAAGAGATAGCTTCATACAGAAGTTATCACCGAGGTTTACAGATTTGAGAGGTAACTTCATACAAAAGTTGTCACAGAGCTTTCCAGGTATTTATTTTATTAGGTTTTTGATTCAATAAATTATACAGATAGAGATCTTCTGTATTAGAGCAATACATCTTCAGATCAGGGGTTGAAAATAGACAAGTTGTGCTTTATTGGTGGCTGTACGAAGTTCGTATAGGTCCATATAGATCCACAAAGATACCGACCTCGGCAGATAGAGATCCCCAGTGACCGACATCGGCCGACTGAAGACCAACATCAGTGGAGAAGGACCGATAGAGACCAACGTCGGCAGTATATCGACTGACACCGGTGATTGTGTGTTCGACACAACAGGCTGAGATTCTAGATTCAAGCTTAATTTCTAGATTTGCAAAAGCCCAGGGTTTTAAGATAGAATATTTCATATTATTTTATTTGTATGACAGAGACTCATTTGTGTAATCATCTAGAAGAATAAGTGATAAGATATTTGATTTGCTATTGAGAGATTATATTGTGATTTATTTATTCATTTGGAAATTATTTTGGCAAAATTTGTATCTTTGTTCAGAGCTTTGTGTTTCTATATTCCCTATTTGAAGGGGATATTGCAGTGGTATCAGAGCTTTTTGCAAAAAAAAGGAGCCCCTAAGTTAGGTACATTACAGTGGTATCAGAGCTTTTGCTTAGGAAAAGGAGCCCCTAAGTAAGGGACATAACATATATATCCTATCATTTTATCCAATTTTTGCCCCATCAAATCAACTAACAATACACCACTCCCATCCAATCAATCTACTCCTCCTACTCCCAATATTACATTAGATGCTAAGGCAACAAATTTTCATCAGATACATTTTGAATTTGATAGACATGGTAATAAAATTATCAATCTCAAAGTACATGTTGAGTATTATGGTCCTCTTCCCATTTTTCCTAGTGATGAAGTTATCCTTGAATTACTTCATTCTCGAGAACCTCAACCTCCTTGATAATATCACAAACTTTTGAATTTCAAAAATAAATCCCATTGTTTCAAAATTTCATCACTAGCATCGACCCTAAAGCTAATCCAATTTCTTATTTACCTAATGCAACATACCACTTCCAAGATGGTAATGTTACAATTATTGAAGAAAATACTTGTATTGAATGTGGTACTCCATCATGCCCTTGACCAATTATAGTTTTTGGTAAACTCTCACCTATTAAACATGATAACTTTATCTTATTTTTTGATAAATATCATGAGATATTTGCCTAGTCCTACAAAGATATGCATGTTATTGACCTTAGTAATATGATTCACAATATCATAACTTATCCCAATGTCAAACCTATGCATCGAAAGCAATGCAAATTTGCACCAAAAGTTTCCACCTTGTGTCATAAAGAAATTATCAAATTTCCACTGAAAGTTTCTAACATAGTCCATATTTAGAAAAAGGTCACCATTGTCATTCACATTTGTATTGATTTATATAATCTTAATCTTGATTTTCCGAAGGATAATTGCCCTCTACCTTTAATAGATGCCATTATCAATTCCGCCACTGGTTATGAAATGTTATCTTTTATGGATGGATTCTTGGGTCATAACCAAATTCACATTGACCTTGAAGACCAACATAAAACCACTTTCACCATGGAATGGGGCACCTAGTGCTATGTTAAAATGCCCTTCGAACTCAAAAATTTTAGAGTCAGTCATTAATGGATAGTGACTCATATATTTCATGATCTTATCCACAAAATTTTAGAAACCTATGTGGATGAACTCTTTGTTAAATCTAAACGTCACAGGACTCATCTTTCTAATCTTGCCATCATCTTTGACTGTCTTCTTAAATTCAAAGTTAGACTAAATCCTTATAAATTGGTATTCAATGTCACATCTGGTAAATTGTTAGGATTTTTAGTCTCTCTCCTAGGCATTGATGTTGACCCTAATAGGATTAAATCTATCATCAACATGCCCATCCCTTGATCTATAACAGATAGTCACACTTATCTTGGTAAAATTGGGGAAATTAGATGATTTATCCCCAAAATGGCTTATCATATCCACTCCAATTTTATTATTAAAAAAAGTAATGATTTAAAATATATGAATCCCTCTCAAAAAACATTTGATAACATGAACTAATCATTTCTTCATCCACCTACTCTTTGTCCCCCTTCAAATGATCAACCTCTAATCTTATACACTTGTTCCACACCCATATTAGTTGGGGCAATTTTTTCCCAAAAAGATGATACTAGAAGAAAGTATGCCATCAACTATATTAGTTGAGGCCTCATTGATTATGAGAAATGTTATAGAAAGGTTGAATGTGATTGCCTCACCATATATTTTCCAGCTGAAAAGCTTCAACATTATATGCTTTATCAAACCACTTATGTCATCATCCATTCTGATCCCCTTCATCATTTATTCTCCAAAGAATTTTTTTAGAGACATAATTGGGATGTGGATGGTCATTCTCATGAAATTTGACCTCTGAATTATTACTTAAAAAGTTGTCAAAGGACAAAACATCTCTGATCAACATACCATAGCTCCTATGCCTGGTACCGATCAACTTCAAGATAGTCTTACTAATGACAACATCCTCTATATTTAAGGTATAAATCAAGCCATATCCCTTAAATACATTTTTTCCATAACTTCAATACTGATCTTGAAATAAGTAATCTCGATGAAACCACTATTATCCCTGATACTACTAAACAAAAAATAGTTATCGAAGAACTTCTTAAAATTAATGTCGATTTACATGAGGATATTTGGACCCTTCACTTTGATGGTGCCAAATACCTTTAAGAAGCTAGGGTAGGTTATATTATTACAAGACATTTTGTAAAAATCATCCCTTTAGCTTTTCTATTAACATTTTATGTTACTCACAACATGGTCATGTATGAAGCCATAATCCTAGGCATGAGAGATGCTCTTAATTTAGATATCCAATACCTACATATTTTAGGTGATTCCTAGCTCATTTTTTTCCAAGTCAATGGTGACTACCAATACAAAAGTGAGAATCTCATTTCTAATCTTCAAATTGCAACTAATCTCACTAAATATTCCATTTCTTTCACCATTGAGCCTATCCCTCAAGATCAGAATTTGATTAATGATTCCCTTGCTTCTTCAACATCTCTTTTTCATCTACACCAAGTTCTTACCAATCCCACTTTTATTATCCAAATAATAAATCTCCATCTTCTATTAAACCACAAGATTCACTTATCTGCCACATTGAGGCCATCACCAATCACCATAGCCCATGGTAAAAAAACATAATTCAATTTATGGAACAACAAACTTATCCTCCCAACATAGATTCTTTTGAAAAGACTTACATTCACAAATAAGATTTTAAGTATGTATTTATATATAACATCCTATACTATCATAACAATGAAGGTACCCTGATCCATTATGTTATGAAAGATGAGGTTCATCCTCTTCTTAAAGAAACACATGGGCAAATTTATGATGGACATTTTAGTGAACATGTTACATTCTATAAGTACTTACGTATGGGATACTTTTATCCCACTCTCGAAAAGGATGCTATTGAATTTGCTAAAAAAAAATGTACTCCTTGCCAGTTTCATGATGATCTAATTCATTTACCTCTAACTAAGTTAAATTCTATAGAATCTCCTTATCCATTCTCCACGTGGAGATTATATCTCATAGGCAAATTACCTCAACCTCAAAATGGGCATGTCTTTATAATCACAACTACAAAATATTTTAAGAAGTGGGTTGAGGGTATTCCACTTATTTATATTACTGGTACCACCATCTCCAAATTTATCCTTAATCAAATTATTTTCCACTTTAGTGTCCCTCATATTATCATTTCAAAAAATGGTGGTAATTTCAAAATCAAAGATGTCCAATAGCTATGTGCTAAATTTAAAACCATTCATAAATTTTACACACCCTATCATTAATAATGTAATGTCCAAGCCAAGGCCACCAATAAAATTCTTAATAAAATTATCCAAAATATAATTCATGAAATACACATGGATTGCAACCTTCATCTTTATCCTACTATTTGGGACTATCACACTAGCATATGTACTGCCATTGGGGCAACATCATTTTCTCTAGTCTATGGTTCTAAATCGCTCATTTCATTAGAATTTGAGCTTACTTATCTATGTATATCTCTTCATGGTATCATACATGAATAATAATTATGTGAATCTCACCTTCATGCAATTAAATTCCTTAATGAACATCGTCTTTCTATTTTACAACATAATCATCAATACAAGCCCTGTATTGCCAAACAACATCATAAACAAGTAAAAGTTTGCACATTTAATGTTGGTGATCTTGTCTTTAAATTAGAAAATACTCATCACAAAAAAGGTAAATATGCCCAAAAATGGTGGGGCCATTATTTTGTCAAATATATTCTTGTTCTAAATACCTATTACCTTCAAACTAATGAAGGCCATATTTTCAAAGAGCCCACCGATGCACAATTCCTCAAGAAGTATTTTTCTTAATCCTTCCCTTATTTTCATGCTTTGTATATGCTATCTATCTAACACTTTTTGTAGGATACTTGCATGGGTCTCACCCTCTTCAGTAGTTCTCTCTTTTCATAAACCATACACCTTAATTTTGGACTTTTGGTTTCTTATTTTCTTCATGAGTTGCATTATGAAACCATATATAGGACCTAGTCTTCCTCATGATGTAATTTTATCCTCTTTATTTTCTCACTTTTTGCACACTTTTTAGAACCCGTTGGGTTTCTTTTTGTGGATTGTAATGTAATAACATGGATATGACTTGGCCTTACTCACAAATACCATCTTTTTCTTATAACATTTATTATTTTTTGTCTAATACTTTTTGGCACCCTCGTGGGTTTCATTTTATAAGTTGTAATATAAGACCATGTATAAGATTTGGCCTTCCCCGTAAAATAAACATCTTATCATTCCTTTTATAGAATGTGTTTAGCACTAGTTACGAGTTCTTGATCTTTGTTCTCATCTTTAGTTTTTACTTCTTTTGATAGATGAAATTTTCATAATAATCTACGTTAGCATGTTTTACTCCATTTCCCTCATTTTTATGATAAGGAATCACACTTTTATGTCATTGAATCCCTTTTTTTTTCCTTTGTCATATTTTTATGATTTGAAGCAATTAAAATTGTTTCATGTCTCATTCCTCTTGATTTCTTTTCACTCCACATTAGATAAAATAAGGTTGAAGTCAAGATAACATTTTTATTTCACCTGACTTTAAGAGACTCTTAGACACCATGCTCTCTGAGTTCTCTTTCTTAGTAACCAAGTCCCATGTATTCAAATGAAAGTCATATTGAGCACCCATGTTTAGTTTTTAAAATATGTATGGAGGAGGCATAGAAAAATCCACTAAGAAAGTTAAAATACAAATCATTTGAAATAAATAACAATGATATACAAAAGGCTACATAAAAATCTCACAAGTCAAAATCACACCAAAAGACATGATTACAAGCACATCTCCTATCTCTAATTGAAGATCAAACTCCAAAGTTGACCTCATAATAGAGTCAAGGTCCATTGGGATGCGGTAAGATAGTAGATTGGAATAGAATAATTTGATAAACTCTATGGTGCTACCTACTTTCTCATGCATGTACCCAAAATTCATAGTAGATCAAAAACTCTATAAAGGGTCCTAAGGAATGGGGAAGATGTTGTGGAAAAGTAGGCCTATTTTAATTTTCATTCATATATCCTTCATAGGATGATCTACATTAATTTATTTTTAGACCTAAGAATGGTGAGGCTAATATAAGTTCTTCAAAGTCATTAAGGTCAACATTCTTCTTATTTTGACAAACCTAATTTGAGTGTCTTGACTTCGATAAAGAGTTACTCTACCTTGGTTTTTCCTTCATACTCCCCTCCACCTATTTCATTTCCCCCTTAATAGGAATGTGTGATTCTAAATCTATTTTCCCTTCTTCTATACTTCCTTTTTCTACACATCTTAAAAACATGCCAACACTACTTTTTTTCAATTTTATCTATCCTTAGAACAAAACAACACATTTGACAAACTATGAATTTCTTTATTTACAACATGGATTTACATTTATAGATATGCCTTAATTTATTTTTACCATTTGTAATTTTTTCACTGCCCTTTTTTTCAAACACCTGAGTCCATTTATAATTTCATGTATTTTTTCCATTGTTGAGTGAGGTTGGTTTGTTACTCCTCACTCACCAATGTTATTTTCCCTTTTATGCACCTTTTTCCATTGATGATTGAGTAAGGATTGTTATTGCTATTCATCAATGTTATTTTACCATTTTTCTCTCCCATATTTATTTAAGGATTGTTTCTTCTTTCACATTGATGTTTGGTTACCATCTTTTTGACATGTATCCCTGGTTTGACTTGGTTAGTTTGCCTTTCTTACTTAGGGTTAATTTGTTTGAATTTTTCAGTCTTTAGTAGCCTTGGATTTTTAATTACCCAATTTACTATAAATTTGGACTTGGTTATTTGGTCTAACATAACACTTGTCACCCTAGCTTACCAAATTTTGAAGTACATTCCATCCACATAACACTAATTATCTTGGCTTTCTTGTGTTTGTTTGTTTTTACTCTTTAGTTTTGTATTATTAGGTTTGAAAAAAATAGTCTCTGCACCCTCCATAATCAAAAATAAAAACACAACATATAACCATATAGAAATAAAGGTAAGTCAAGGTATACACACATTTATTTATTTTTAGTTATTATCCTTTCAATCATTTGGTTTTAGTTATTTTTGCTTGAAAATACTATAACTTTTTTTATCCTTAGCATTGTGTGTTGCTATATTATTTTCTCAAAGCACCATCCCCTATTGCATATGAGTGAAACATGATGATATTTGAGTGGGGCATATGTATACACATAGTATTTCAACATTTATCTATTATTGATGTTTTCTATGTTGTAAGAACCCATCCAATCTCAATCTCCTAGAGTGCATGCCCTAAGCTGTGTACTGAGAAAGGGGTGGAAATACCATTGGTGCTTTGTAGGATTGTTTTCCATTATTTCCACTTGTTACTAATCTAAATAGATCCTAAAAATATTACCATAAGATTGGCCTCCTCTTTTTCCCACTCCAATAATTTACCACCTTCATTAGCCATTTTCCTAACCTAAAATCCTTTTTGATAGTTTACATGACTATTTTGGTTGTGTCGAACTTTTACTCTTATTGAAAAACCTTATTTAGGTTCTAGATCAGCCCTTGGTCAACCTAATCTATTAATTAGTGAGTTTTTGCCAATAACAATACTAGGTTTAACTAGATCGACCTTATCGACTGAAACTTTTAAAAGGGTTTAGGGTTAGATATTCCTATATAAACACATCCATTTCACCATTATTTGAAAGTATATAAGAGTTATTATTCATTTGTGCTTCTTTACAATATACTCTTCCACCATTGTACTTGAGGAGTCTTTGCTTATGGTTTTTACTAAGAAAAGAATCTAGTGTTCTGGAGAAGTCTTGGATGCTTTGGCCTTTCTTAGTGATACTTATAAGCCACAACAACCTATTGAGAAACACATTTGGATAAGGGAGAGATTGAGTCTCGATGAATTCATCTTCTAGGTAGGTATCTCTTACTTTTCTCTTCTCTTTAGTAGATATAAATAGTAGAAGTAATGGCTTTTGAATAATATTTGTCTTTCTCTCCATGTACTAGTGTTTTACCTATACACAACTTAATTAGGATTCTATTATGCATGTTTACTTTCATTTTTTTACCAGCCCCCATTTTGCGCTATAAGCTTTGGTGAGCATTAGATTAGACTTTTTATTTACTTATTATTAGTATAGTGAAGATGAACATAGGATGTAGTTAGGGTTATTATGTAGTTTTTCTTGACTGGAGGCTTTGGAACCCTACCTAGTGATATTATTTAAATAATAAATCTATTAATTTGGTTTAGTAGATATATATATTGGTCATGTTTATTATTATCTAATGTATCCCTAATTAAAATTATAATTAGGATCTATATTCTTCTATCTAGGATTAATTTATGGATTTGATGCATTTATGATTGTAGATACATATAATAGAAAATTAAAATTATTTTAAATAATTGAAATTGAAAGATCAAGGTTTAGGAGTACGTATGTGTATCAATACAATCACCTTGATTATTGACAAGCTAATTTGAAAGATGTATCATTGTAAGGATATAATATTTAGATTATGAAAAATATGTATAAATATGAAAATTACATATATCTAAGGATATAGAGAGATATAAATATTGGAAGTCACATGCCCCCAACCTCGAAGCGAAGGTGAGTTATCACTTGGTAGTTGAGATTATCTCAACCATGAAACCAAATCATTCTTATAACCTAGTGAGCATAAGTGAATAAAGTCAAATCATATCATCAAAATAGTAAGGATAGATGATATAATCTAGTCCAACTAGAAAACCAGGTAAGATTGAGTGATATAATCACCTCAACCATACCAAAAGTAAACTAATTACTATAGTAAATTAACTCAATGTAACTCATAAAAGTACATCCTAGTGGGTGATAATAGTCCTTGAGAGTGTTTTTAGATCTAAAATAGATTTATATTTTTTAGTATTGGTGCATGTTTCATAACATATGCACCTTAGATATGTCTCATGTTTAAACTATGTGTAACAGTGGTACCAATGTATATAATTTTACCACAACTATGAATCTAAATTATATAACTGTGTGCTTTAGCCAATTTATAAACTATGTAAGTGTGAAGAACATGCTTCCAAATCATGTACCCACTATATATAGATAAATATAAAATAAGTACCAATGTGGACATGTTTTCAAAATATGCCTCCAATGTAATATGGATGTGCTAAACACTAAATGGGTGCAAACAACATATTTCCAAAATATGCCCCTACTAAATCTGAACTATGAATGTGTGGAATTTGTGCCTATACAACATGCCCCTATTGAATATAATAATTATGAAGGTGAGAAATCCATGCCTATATGACATGTCCCCACTAAATCTAAAAAAGGTTCCAAATATGGAGAACATGCCTCCACTCTTATTCCCCTCCTTTGAGGTGAGGGAATAATATAAACTTGTAGCTAGCTCACCTCAAAAGGATAAGACAAATTTATAATCTATGAATGGAATTTCGAACACGTAATAGTTTTAAACTTTATCAATTATGAATGCTTTATCTCTTATGGGAACTATCAAGTTTCAATCTCTCTAAGTGCACACCTTAAAGGGTGCAACAAGAAAAGGGTTGGTAGACCATTAAATCATTGATAAATCCCACCTTTATGTTTCCCTAATATTTTACACATACCTTACATGCTCCTCTAAGTAATTTAACACCTAAAATAGCCCTATCTAAACCAAAACCTCTTTTTGTCATCCTCTGAACATAGTCGAATGAGCTGACCCTAGTCTAGGAAATGAGCACATTATGGGATTAAGTCATCCTAGAAGACTTAGTATAGGACCTAAATACTTTATTTATTAAACAATTGGGTCAAATAGGTTGACTAGGTCAATTGTTTAAACTAAAACTTTAGAAGGATTTAGGATTAGATATTTCTATATAAACACATCCTTCACCCCATTTTAGAGAGAGATTGAGATAATCAATCATTTGTGCTTATTTACAATCTACTCTTTCACCATTCTACTTGAGGAGTCATTACTTAGGATTTACAATTGTAGAGAATAATATTGTCTTATGAATACATAATAGAAGTCTTATAGCTTATATCTGACATATATTGGTGATCCTTATGAACCAAAAAAAACCTATTACAAAGCACCATTGGCCAAGGGAGAGATTGAGACTAGATGAGTTTATCTTGAAGTTAAGTATTCCTAACTCTTACTCCTCTATTATGGTAGATAGAATTGTATAATTAATGGATTTTGAATGTATTTCTCTCTCCATGCACAAGGATTACCTATACATTAACTTGAGTAGATTTATTATCATGTTTACTTTTATGTTTTTTATTCCCGATTTGTGCCACAAGCTTTGTTGAACACTAGATTATATTTACTTTAATTTGTCATTTACTTTTTTATAAACCATAGAACCTTGCTAGGGTTATTATTTAATATTTCTCAATTAGAGGCTTTGGAATCCTCTATAGTGATATTGTGTGGTAAGAGACCCCTTATTTAGGTCTAGTGGTTCTATATTGGTCAAGACCCCGATTATATGAACGTACTAACACATAGAAGGGCTAGTTTTATTTATCTTCTTTGAGCTAGGATTAAAGGGACTATTTCAGATAATTTGGACTTATATATAGTCCAACTAAAAAATAAATATCAATAATACGACTACATTATTCAAAATTTTATAATTTTAAATTATATCCAATCTAATAAATGGGGAATAAATCCAAATTATTACCATACTCTCTACGTGAAACTTGCACATAACCCCAAAACTATTAATTTTCAAATATTATCTCTAGTCTAATTTAGGGACATCAATCCATATTATCTAAAATAGTCCTTTTAATTTATAGGCCAAATTAACTTTCCCTTGTATATATTCTGGTGAACTTGACATGAATATAATTCTTGTAGGTTTTATTTCATGCTTTAATTTATTATTATTTATTATTTATTTCATTTTTACATCACTATATTGAATCTATTTAATTAGTATAACATTTTATATGAAATTTTAACTCATAATTGATTTGATTGACTCTATTTTATTTTGTGAAAGTCATATTCAACTATAGGTAACTAGATCAATCCACTCAACTTAATTCATTTATTTTCATATAAAGTTTCAAACTCAGTCGACCTATAGGTTAAAAATTTTCATCTAGATGGCATAGTATAAAAACAACAAATTCAATATCATTAAAATGACCAAGTTCATTCTCACTATCTCAATCATTTATTTCCTTCATTTCATTCCTAATCTTCTTAGTTTTCATTCTAAAGTCAATTGCATCAACTTAATTATGTAGTTTCTACTTGTCTAAGAGAGTCAGTCATCTCATTTGACTATTTTTTGTTGGCCCTTGCTTTAATATAAAGAATTGACCTAGTAAATTCTATTATGTGTTTTTTACATCTTAGTTGACCCAATCAACTTTTTACTCTTCAAGAAAGGGAATTAACACATATTGGTAGCAATTAACACATCTTTCATTTTGTTGCTTGTTTGCTTAGAGTAACACACACAGACTAAATAGGAAAGTTTAATTTATCGATTTAGTCACACTTATTTTTATTTTATTCACATAATTCTAAACCAAATAATATCAAAAAACATTACACAAATAATACCCAAGGTCTACCTACTTGGATTTCATTACCAATTGGAAAGTCGAATCAGTTTTTTATCCAAGTATAATATATGGTTCCTAGTATATATTATAAAAGCACCCAACACCCTTAATGTCGAGGGATTATGAAGTGAGGTGGTGGGCCTCAATACCAAGCTAATAAAATCACTAATACATATCCATTTCAACATTAACGATATGAAACCATATTTAGATTACATTTCTAGTTCCCATCTAAAGCCAACACCCTATCACATTTATTTCTAAAATTAGAATTTGAAACATTCGTGAATGACCACATAGATTATCATTTTTATTTTTGTTTCCCAATTTCTGATAATTATATATTATATTGAAAAACTTGTATTGGCCATAGTTGGTACAAGTTTTATGTTATGTGCCACAACTAGATTGATTGAGTTTACTTAGTTGTCTATGCGTTCATTTAATTTTTTTACTAAATAAAAATAGATCATCCAAAGTCATAACTATCAAAATTATCCTTTACCCTCAAAACATAGTTTATCCACTCGACTGTGTCTCTCATAGTTTTCCCTTCTACAAGATACAATCATTATGTCCCCCTAATCGCTCATAGGATGACAAATTTTCTTTCTAAAGAACATAGTTATTTTATCTGATCTAATCTGTCACAATTTAGTCTCCAATGATTCCTGATAAATAGTTGACACAATCAAATGTATCCTTTCCTAGATTATTTGGTTGGTATTACTTCCAAAATTAGTTGACCTAGTTGACCGTATACCACTTAGATAATTTAGTTATTTATCTTGAAATCTTATTTAGCTGATCTAGTTCTGTATCTAGTTGACTTTGTTCTTATATTTACTCTTTTATCTTTGGTCTTAGATCCTCATTCTAAGCATCATGAAATCCCATATTAGGATCTTTTTTGACAACCTTAATATATTTAGATGATACATGAGCTATTATTTCCTTACTACCTTTTTTACCCAAGAAGATACTCACTCTTGGTGAACCTTCTCTCACCCTTCATCTTTGGACATCAATATGGTTCATATTACCCCAAGTGATGATATAGATGGATCAATTCTATTTCAGACTTATTAAGATGAGTCCCTCTCAAAATCACCTTATTACACTGTAGGGGTAATTGACACAAGCTTAACTAATAACCTTAAAGGAAATATTTTAAACACTAATAAATCACCCCCTGCCAATCCTCAACCCAACAACCCATCCCCTAAAACCAATATAGGGAATTTTCCTCCTACCAATCCTAAAAATGTAACTTTAAACACTAATATCCCCAATCCACCAATTGAATTCACTTAATTTCTTCAACAAGTAGTTTAAAAAATGAATAATATTCAAACATATAATACTTCTCAAGTGATGCAAAAGCAACATCATTTATTAAAAATGGCTAATCAACCTCCTATTCTCTTACCTCAAAATAACTAAAATTTTATCCCTCTACCTCTTAGAGATTCCATATGAAATATCATTCCCCAACCCCTTATGCATAATAAGATGCTCCAAATTATCAAAATGAACCTATATCTCCCTTCACTATTTTTATTGATTTTAGAAATATCTCTCCAACTATTAAAGATGATGGGACTAAAAACCCCACACATTCTTTTAAATCGTTTAGAAATCTTTTAAAATATACTATCAAATAAATACCTTTGATACTACTAAAATTCTATTCAAAACATTCATAGGATATGTATTAGAATGGTATCATCAACTCCCTCAACATTCCATATGGCTACTCGAGGATTTAGTCAATCCTATGGTAAAATAATTTCAACATAATGATCTTCTTAAAAATTATCTTAGTCACTTTATCAATGCTAAACAATCCCTTTCTAGATTAGCTCATGATTTCATTAAACAATGGAGATCTTGGGCTCACAAAGCTGATCAAAACATGTCTCATGATATCTTATTTAAAATATTTATAATAGCCTGAACAACTTCCCTTCAATACAAAGTTTGAATTTTTTCTCCCTAAACAATAAATGATGTGATTGATCAAACTAAAAGAAAATAACTTCTTATGAAAAAATTTGACCCTAACCTTAAACCCATCAAGGGATATATCTAAAACTCCACTATTATGATCACTAGCAATCCTCCTAAAGTAAAAATAAGAATAATCAAATTGGATAACCCCCAAGATTATGATTCACCATTAATAGTTCAACAAATGAAGTAAATATTATCTCTTTATAAGCCTTTCATCTACACTAACAATCTATCTACATGGTATGATCCTAACAAATTTTATTGGTTTCACGTTGATATAGGTCATTCTCATAGAACATGTTATGGGTTCCTCAATTTTTTGCTTCATTTTATGTTTGGAGATACCTTCAACCATAATGATATGATCAAAATACATCATCATGATCATGTTAAAACTTCTCAAAAGAAACAAGTTACCAAGACCTTCATCATCCAAACTTCCAAAAAAAAAATTCTAATTCCAACCCACAACATTCAAAAAAAGATATATATTCATTTGACATCGATTATGAACAATATTGTGCTAATTCTCAATATGTGAAGATAGCCAAAGTAAACTATAGACATAAACCCACCCACAAATATCCTACTAGTAAGCCTAAACAGCCATAATTTGAGGAAGAACTTCTCAAAGACACCACAACCACCACTACCATACCTTTTGAAATAAATGAGGAAATGCTCCCACAACTAGAAACTCAATCTAATTCTCATATTCTTACAAAAACCACTATACCTTCTAAGCTTCAATTTGGTTATTCATATTCTAAATATCAATGGAATTTCTTAAAGAGCTCAATTCAATGACTTGTAAAATACCCCTCATGGAGTTATTTCATACTTCTCCATATGACTACAAATTCTTAATACAACAATTACATGATATTGAAGAACCACCATCCCTTTAGGTAGAATAACCTCCTCAATATCCTTTGACAACATAAGTACACAATATTGAAACCATTTTTACTTCTTTTAAAACTTCCATATAGTTTATTGAATAAGACATGATTAACGATGAAAATATTTTTTGAGCCGATGATCCACCACTTTTTATTAAAATTTCATTTATTAACACCTTTATTCAAAAAGTATTAGTAGATGAAGGGTTAGGAATTAATGTTACCTTCCTTTGGTTAATTCAACAAATGGGATATAGCAAATATCACATAATACAAACTCATCTCACATATTAAATAAGATAAATAAAAAACCACTTAGTTGTATTTGACTCCCCCTCACTATCAGACCCAAGACTATATGTATGAATTTCATGGTCCTTGATTTACAACTATCTTGCAACATACTCCTAGGTCGCCCATAGACACATCATGAGTTATATTGATTCCTCAGGTAGTCAATGTATTACATTCATCCATAATGTAAATATTTATAAACATGAGGCCAATCCTAATCCATGGAGTATCTAAATACCCAACCCAAAATCTCAGTATTACATTCCAACCATTCCATACATTAAAAGTGAACCTATACCTAAGTTCTTTAACATGAATCCATATTTATAGGTCACTCTTATAGATTCTAATGATGATGAATCAAATGACTTACAAAACACTTGTAATAACACTAAGTTACCTCCTTACATTTTAGAGTTTCTTCCTCCTTTGATTTTATGTGATCATACGATCCCTCTAGTTGATGATATGATGGAAATTCCTACTCCATGTAATGCACATGAAGTATATTATATAGAATATGACTTCACATGTCATGAGTATAGAATGACCAAATTATTTCAATATCCTTTAGTAATGACTCTAAGAAAATTTATCGATTTAGGTGCATCTGCTTCTAATTCTATTATAGAAACAAATACATACACTATTTGCCACACATATGATGAAAATTATATCATTGCTCAAGCTCAATCACGAGAATTAGATGTACAACACTATCAATAAACATTGGTCAAAATACATGCCTTCAATTGTAATATCTATGTCATTCATATATCAACTAATATTGAATCACAACCTAAAGGTCATGTATCTCCCATTAATACTCTACTTCTAGACACCCCATGGGTATTTAAACAAATCTCAACTCTATAAAATTCAAAAAATCATGAACCATCTATACCTTCTACACAACCAAATAACTTAGCAACTTCTCTACCTTATCAAAATCATATAGATACCACTAAGGCTACCCACCTCAATTCAACTAAGCCTCTATTTACAACATAACCTAACACACATATTACCAATCTGATTGAATCCACTTGGCCTCAACCTAAAATCACACCTACACTTGGAATTACCGTAGATGATAAAGCCACAGATGTATAATAAATATATTGTGAATCTGATCATAATATTAACAATAAAAGTGATCTCAAAGTATATGTTGAATATTATGGACCATTACCCATGCTTCCTAGTGATGAAGTTATACTTGAGCTACTCCATGTTTGTAAACCTCAGCTTCCCCAACAACATCACAAAATTGGAAACTTCACATGAAAAGAACCTTGTTTTAGTAATTTCATTGCTAGCATCAATCCTAAAATAAATCCTATTTATTCTCTTCCTCATGATTCATATCATTTCCAAGATGGATATTCAAACCTCATTGAATAAACCACAAGAATATAATATGGCACAACATCATGTCTTAGTCCTATCATTATCTCTAGATAACTCATGCCAATAGATCATGATAACTTTAGCTTATTCTTTGACAAGTACCACAAAACATTTGGTTCATAATATGAAGATATTCTAGGAAATTATCCTAGTGTCATTATGCATAATATCATCACCTACCTAGATGAAAAACCTATTAGATAAAAACAATGAAATTTTCCACCTTATGTCATAAAGTAATTATTAAAATTTTACAAGCCAAATTTATCAAAGCTATTGAAAATTGTAAATGGGTATCAAACATCATTCTGATTCATAAAAAGTCACCATGGTCATTTGTATATTCATTAATTTTTGTAATCTTAACCTCACATGACCAAAATATAACTTTCCATTACCTTTAATAGATGCTATCATATATTTCACTACTAGATATGAAATGTTATCACTTATGGCCATTTTTTAGGCTATAATCATATCCACAACCCCTAAAGACAAAAATAAAACAACATTTAATATGGAATGGGGCACCTATTGTTAAGTTAAAATGCCTTTCGGTCTCAAAATGTTGCATAAATCAATCAACACACAATGACCCAAAGTTTACATGATCTTATACATATGACAATAGAAATCTATGTCAATGGCCTCATTGCCAAATTAAATTTTTTTACAATGCACTTAAAAAATATAGTGATTATTATTTATTTACTAATCAAATATAAAGTTAAACTTAACCCATACAAATGTGTATTTGGCATCACATCTAGTAAACTTTTGGGGTTATTAGTCTCTCTTCGAGGCATTGATGTCGATCTAGCCAAAATAAACACTATCATTAATATTCCTATGCCTTGCTCCATTATTGACATGTGTAATTACCTTGAAAAGCTTGAGGTAATTTGATGGTTCATCCCAAAATTGTCTTACGATATATACTCTGTCAATTATATTATCAAAAAAGGTAATGCTCTAGAATGGATAGATTCCTATGAAAAATCATTTGGTAACTTGAAATGATCTTTGATCCATTGTCCTACTCTTTGACCACCTTCAAAAAACCATTCCTTAATATTATATACCTCCTTTATACCCATATTACTTATGTAAAATCTTTCCCAAAAATATTATATTGATATAGAGTATGTTATTTATTACATTAGTCAAGGACTCATTGACTACAAAAAATGTTATATCAAAGTAGAATGTGATTGTCTTGCTATCTCTTTTATAGTTGAAAATATTCATCATTACATGCTCTACTAGACTACTTATGCCATGTTCACTCTGATCCACTTCATCATTTCTTCTCTAAATCATTATTATTTGAAGATATAATTGGAAAATAGATGGTCCTCTTGATGGAATTTAAGCTTAGAATAATTACACAAAATTTATCAAAGGACAAGTTATAGCTAACCAATTTATGTTAGCACCTTTAGTAGCTACAAATCACCTTCAGGATAATCTCCCTGATAATAACATTCTTTATATTGAATATTTTAACCAAGCTATCTATCTTAAAGATTATTTCCATAATTTCACTGCTAATTTAGAAGCAAATAATCAAGAAGATGCCAATATCACTCCCGATACTACTAAATCTAAAGTAGTCATCAAAGAAATCCTTAATATTACCATCAATTTATATGAAGACACTTTAACCTTCCACTTTTAGGGTGCCAAATGCCTTCAAGGAGCCAAGTTAGGATGTATTCTAATGAACCCACATGATAAGGCCATACCTTTGGCATTTAGATTAACATTTGATGTCACTAATAACATCACCAATTATGAATCTCTAATATTAGGCATGAAAGCAACACTTGACATAGATATCCCATATCTGCAATCTCTAGGTGGATCATAACTTATGTACCACTAGGTTAATGGTGATTATCAATGTAAAAGTGAAAACCTAATCACATCACATGAAATGGATACTAAACTTTCTAAAGAATTTTTTATTTTACCATTGAGCCAATTCCAAGATATAAAAATTCCAAAGTTGATTCTCTTGATTCCTCATCATCACTATTTCATCCTCATCATGTACATAATGATTCCCAATTTCTTATATGAATAATAAAAACAAAATATTTGATCTAACCAAATGATTAATTCATCTATAACTTAGAGGATATCACTATTTGAAAAATACATTGGTACAAAAATAGAATCCAATTTCTTGAACATCAAAACTACCCTCCAAATATGGATTCTTTTGAAACTACTAGAATGAGTAAACAAGCCTTGAAGTATGTATTTCAATACAACACCCTTGACTACCATAATGGATAAGGTACCCTACTCTGTAGTATAACATAAGAAGAGGTTAATACTCTCATTGAACAATAATATGGGGGAATTTATTATGGTCACTATAGTAGACATGATACCAATCATAAATGCTTATGTATGGGTTAGTTTTGGCCTACACTACAAAAGGATGCTATTAGTTTTGATAGAAATTGTAATCCTTTCCCACTCCATAATGATCTAATCCACTCACCACTAGTTGAGATCCAAATATTTGAGTCTCTTTGTCCATTCTCTATTTTGGGATTAGATCTCATTGGTAAATTACCTCTGTCACAAGATAGTCATTTTTTTTTATCATTACTGCTACTAAATATTTTATCAAATGGGTAGAAGCCATGCCTCTTGTCAATGTCAAAATAATCACCATTTATAAATTTATATTTAACTAAATCATTTATCACTTTGGATTTCCCCATATTATCATCTCACATAATGGTGGTGATTTTAAAAATAAAGACATGAAATAGTTATGTGGTAAATTTAAATTTTTACATAATTTTTCCACACCTTACCATCCATAATGTAATGATCAAATAGAGGCCACTCATAAAATCCTAAACAAAATCTTAAAAAATATCATTCAATAAAGTCATATTTATTTGCACCTTCATCTATATCCCACACTCTGGGCCTACCTTACTAACACACATACCACCATTGTGGCAACACAATACTTGCTAGTATATGATTCCAAATCAGTATTACCATTAGAAGTCAAACTCCAATGTTTATATATATATATCTTCATGGTATCATTCCTGATGAAAAATTGTGTGAAGCTCATCTTCATGCTTTATACTTTATTGATGAACACTGCTTGGCCACCTTACAACATAACCACCAATACAAGGCCCACATTACTAAACAAAACAATAAAAATTCAAAGTCTACACATTTAATGTTGGTGACTTAGTCATAAAATTATAATAAACACATGAAAAACAAGGAAAATATGCCAAAAAATGATGGGGCCCTTATTTAGTTAAAAACATTCTTAGTTCTACTACTTATTGTCTATAAACTAATGAAAGCCATTTTTTCAAAGAACCCACCAATCTATAATTTATAATGAATTATTTTGCTTAAATATCTCCATTATTTTTATAATTCTATATATTTTCCTACTAATACTTCTTATAGGACTTATCTAATGATCTCACCCTTTTATCAGTCTATTTTATCCACAAACCTTAGTTCCCTCCTTTGGTCCTTTGGTTTCATTTAATGCATGAGTTGCATTATAATACCATTGATAGGACCTGACACTCTTATGAAAGGGAGAAGCTTTCACAAATTCTATACACTCCAGGAATAACTTTTGCAATAGTGTTTTAGAAGGACTTGACAAAGTCAATTTTTGTAAGGAAGGAATGTAAATGAATGAATTCACATCTAGTGCTTATATAAGATTTGATATTGACACTTAATGTGACATGTATAAAATCAAATATCTTACTTTAAGGTATAAAAACTAGATAATATCATAGGAAAATAAATTCTTCACTATGTTATATCAATGGCAAACACATACACTTCACCAAAATACCTAAAAATGGAGGAACAAAAGCTTCTTATTTATCTCAAAAGGTGAGTATAAATTTTGGCATACTTTCAGCACAAAAAAATATAAGGATTGATCATTAACATTCTATAAAATGATTACAAATAGCAAATAAAATGATGGGAGACAAAATATCTCCAAAATAAGGATCTTCAAGCTTGGTCTCCTTTCTCCTAAGGTTTTATGTAGTACTTCTTCAGGCCTTTTTAAAATTTCATGTATTTATGGGGGCATATAAGAGATAATTATAGGAATTTATTAGGTTTGATAACATATTATTCATGATTGGTCAAGCCTTGACCACTTGAAGAGTGCCTAAATTTTTGTTTAAATCCTTCTATACTAGCCCTTATGTCCTTGATGAAGAACTGGTCTTCCCACATAAAAATAAGACATTAAGTCCTCTTTCAATATTCATTAAAAAAAAAATTATAGGAAATTCATGAGGTCTTTCCATGATCCATGGGCTATTAGAAGCTATTAAGCAAAAGTTTCAATCCTTCAACACACTAGGGATAGGAAGTAGAGAAGGTGTAGTTAGGAGACTTGAGACTTATTCAAACCTTTCCAACTCTAAAATATGATAATTGAATTCTTATAATCTTTCATGTGTTTTATATAAGGTTAATTATCCTTTACAAGGTTTATTAGAAGCATTATATGCTGATTTAGTGCTTTGACCCCTTGAATTGCCCATTCTTCAACATGGCATAGAAGAGAAAAGTGGGGGTTTCCCTCAAGAATATAAATTTATTCCTTGGATGGTCTCCCAAAAATATACAAGACTTGAAACAAATCAATTTAAGATACCAAACACTCAAAAAGACTTAGGTTTTCACCAAAGCCTTGAATTTCTTTTCAAATCCTAATAACCCTCCTAATAGGTAAAGATCATTGTCTAAAAGAAAATTGAGATGATTATTAAAAAATAAGTATATTTTTGAGTACCCATTAATATATTAAATCTTCACAGAAAATTTGGTGATTATATTCTGATTGTAAGTGTACCTTATAACTCATTCTCTCTCTCAAATTAGGCCTAATTAACCCTCATAGGCCTAGAAAGTAGAAATATTTCTACTTGGAGATCCCACACATGTGAAAATCTATTAACATGTTTGATTAAATTTTCTCACTCTTTCACAAACATCCATATCAATTTTAGGGTCCTAAGACCCTATGTAAGTGTGTAAACCAAGAAACCACCTTGTCACCTAGTCTTATTTTGAGCCTATTTGGGTCTATCTTGGAAAATAGGCCTAGTTAAACCTCATAAATAATATTACATACATTTTTTTGAGATTTAATAGTTATTAAAAATCCCAAATGACCTCATACCATTTTTGGTAAGATCTCTCCTTCTTAAAACACTTAAAAAATGCCAAAAACATATAAAAAAGGGAATTTGTGTAAATCCATATAAGTGATATCAGAATAAATGTACATATTCATAACCTCCTTTTAGTAATAAATAACATAAAATAGTTTTTATCATCAAAATATGTCATTAGATATGCATTTGAGATCTTTTTTCCATGACTAGTCACTATCAATGTTTAAGACCTGTTTAGGGTCTTAACGATTGTTCATAAATGGTAGACCAGTAACTAAAATAATTACACTTGTAAAAAACTATTTACTAACCTCATTATCTATCCCAAATTTCTCATCTCCACATCTAAAGTGTGAGATATGGTATGAGTATGCATTATTGCTCCTCAGGTGGCTTGCTTAGAATTCTCGAGGCTCAAAAGATATTAATTATGAGGTTTGGGTATTAATAGTAGTTACCAATGATTGGAGGAGTTAATAAAAATTAAAAAAATCCTCTCCATGATTCTAAATTCGCTAGAGGTACTTATTGTCCCACTATATGCTCATAGTGTACTGATCAAGGTATTTGGGGTTCAGGGCCTGTCTCATTCTTAATAGCCCTCAAGGGAATTTGGGTAAAACCTAAGGTTTATTTTCACATTATAGGTTTATGGAAACATTTTTAATTTTTTTTAATTTCCTCAATACTCTCCATTAAGTTGTATATGCTTGTTTCATGCCTAGACTTCAAACATGCCCTTTGGTCTCAAGACTGCCCCTTACCAATAGAGTGAACCAAGTCTGAGATAAAATAGTGGATATGTCCACTATTGTATGACCTTGAGGTAACCATGAAAAGATTAATCCACTAATAATAACTATCTATACCAACTTTCCAATCCTTATCAAACCTATAGAGCTCTCAATGATCAATCTTCCTTAAGATTGATTGGGTCTACGTGTGTGAGAAGAACTTAGGAAGGTTATCTTCATTTTAAGACTTAAAAACTTATATTTAAATCATAAATGGATATAAAACATGTATTGAATTATATATTAAAGTGATAAATGATGATTCTATATAAACATTCACCACTCAAATAGGTCATAAACACTGAGTTTCACTATCCAAGGTTTGTATGCAAGCATGCATTATTGACCCTAGAGGTCAGTTATGAGTGTTTATCTCATTATATTACTATAAAAAACTTGAAGTATACATAATTTGAATTTATATATATCTTATCTCACCCTTTTTAATATCAAATTAGTGGTGGATAACATATTCTATTTCCTTGCTTATAGAACTCTTCAAGCCACTAGATGATTGTTTTAGGTAACTATGTGTCTTGACTTTATTTTGGCCCTTGGAATATGGTTCTCATGAAAAAATATATAAAATTGAATATATTAGTCTAATTATCTAAGGTATCTTCAAAATATTTAAAAAATACATTTCCCATCATCACATTCAAACCTTAATCACTGTCACACTTTCAACCTCCTCTCTTTGATTAACTATTGTAGGTTATATGCCTTGTTCCATAAGTCACCTATACGTGTCTTTAGAAGGTTTTGATTATGTTAGGTGTTTAAATACCATATATTCAATTTAATTACCTCTTAATGGAATCTAATAGGCTTTGATTCTTAAAATCAAACTCTGGGATCTTTCACACACTATAATTCTTCTTTTCATCTTGAAAATAGACTAGTCCTCACATTGGCTTGTAGGTGGCCTCTTAAGATATTGACTACATACTATGTTTGGACCTCACTATAGTCATAAATAAATTATAAAAATGGTTCATTAACCTATTTAAAGTCCTAAATTGGGTTTAAACCCTTTCAAACACACCTCTATCTTATTTCCTTAAGGTTCAAGACCAACTATCTATCTTCTCTCAGCCTGCAGGTCACTAGATGATTGTAAGTGGGAATTTAATATTTTTCATATATAATATAAGTTATTTTTCAAGGTATAAATACCTGTATGAGGTCTATAATATAGATAAAAACCTCTTTGATATATTAAATATATCCTAGGAGGTTCAAACTACTTTCATACATCCTCATACCTCATATTTCTTTAGACATCTTTGAAATAAGGTAGCTGAGTATAGGTGATTGTATTATAGAATATTTTTAGATGTTTTCTTCCCAAACCATATTTTATTTTATATTAAATTCATCAATTTTAATGCATTAACTATTCAACAAAATCTCAACCTTATCTTAGTACTCTTGACACCCGTTGTCTATAGAATCCTTGTTGAGTTCCTACAAGATGGATATAGGTGTTCATAGGATTATTTTATGGACTATAGGTGCATCCTTGATTGTGTATATAGTTTCCAAGATTGTGTTCTCTCAGCCTATAGGTCACTCACCCTATAATTCACTAGATGACTGTAGGTGGGTATTTAATACTGTTCATACAGAATGTAATTAATTGTGAAGGTAACAAGAATTATATGAGGTCAATACCATGGATCAAAACCTCTTATATTTGTTTAAGATATACTATGTGGTTCAAAATCCTTTCATACATCCTCATATCTCAAACTTCATTAGACATATTTGAAACAAGGTAGCTAATTGTAGGTAACTATCTTGTAGAATCTTATTAGAGGTTTCTTTCCCAAACCCTCTTTGATTTTATGTTAAATTAATTAATTTTAATTCATTGAATATTAAAAAAAACCTCAAAATTATCTTATTACTATTGAAAATAATTTTATATAGAATCCTTGTTGAGTCCCTACAATCTGGTTGTAGGTGTTCATATGACTATTGTACAAATTGTAGGTGCATCCCTGATTGTGTATAGAGGTTAACATATTGTGTTATGTATTTTAAACCTTACCATTCTTACCTAAATGATATTAAATTGGTTCATTAACATATATTAAATAGGTGTTATATTTAAATCACTTTTAGACACCCCTTTCAACACTGTTTGTGACATTTCAAATCACTTGTCCTTGTCTTATTCCATATAGACCTATAGGTGGAGATTGGAACATGAAATCAAATTCTTTGAATCCATTGACCTTTCAATTATATTATAATCTCTTGGGTGAGTTGGAATATATTTCCATCTACAATGAGGTTAGGATCTTCATGTAGTTTGACCTTACTTCTATGCAATGATGACCTACAAGCCTATGGATTATATGTCTCTTTCACCCTCATAGATTAATAGGATATTTTGATAGGTACATTATTTATCCAACATCTTACTGGTCAAAATTATATCATTGAGTTATTAGTCATTTATATGGATCATATGCCTTGTAAAAAACTCATATGATCTTCAATCTTCTTTCACAATCTATACAACCTGTAGGTGCACATTTGTCCTTAATGTATGGAATATAGGTTATATTTTACCTTTTTGAGAGTAACTAATCTCCCTTGGTATTGAATTAAGTCATTTTAGTTTGAGTATTCATCATAAAACTTTCTTTTTATCCTCCCTTATACACAAATGTTCACCTTTTACATAATAAATTTACCTTGTATAGGCAGCTTGACCATGTTTAACATATGGATATATGTGAGCTTTTATCAAAGTTTCACTTGGCTTATATGTGGAACTAGATAAATTTAAAAACTCTTTGAGAGACCTTCTACTTGAGGAGTTATTTAATCTTGTATTAAAACTCACCAAACTCAATTAATTAATAGAAACTGATTAACCAACCCTATCAACCTCATCACTATACCCCTTATTTGAGATAAAATATGATGGTTATAGGTATATCCTTGTATTTATATGGACTATAAATTAACTAAATAATTCCACCTACCTCCATGATCTCTAGATGCTTCAGTGTTCATTTCTCATTCATTAATTCTCCATGAGGAGGTCATAATAGTATGGAAACAAGAAACAACCTATTACCTTAAACAATGATAACTTACCTTAATGTTTGTTAAATTTAGCTCTAAGGAGTTTTATTCATGATTTTGATCAATATTAAAGCTCAAATAAGCACTAACATATCTTAACAGGACCTAGATCACATTGAAAACTCATTTGGCACCCTCATAACACATTCATAAGAGTATATAGTCCATTGGAAGGTCTCTTAAGTTGATAATATAATAGCACAAAATCTTTTAGTGCTATTTTATGCATTTGAGGCTTATAATATACCTCTTACACCCATAAATGTTTCCAACCATTTTGAGGACTCTATTCAAACTATACAATAATTTTATAACCTTAAAATGAACCTCTTCACCTTCATTAATCCTCATAACTTCCATTACCTATCATGATATCCTTCTAGCCTGCTCATGAGGCATATAACTGAGATTCTGAGCTCTTATGAGGGCATGGTCATTTGAAATCATATATAAAATACTTAAATTGAAAATTAATACTTTATCATCCTCTAAAATCCCCTCAATATCATGAAAACCTCACTAATATGCTCTTCACACACTGGACATCTCATTATATCTATAATTATACCTTGTGGAAGGGCCAAGTGACCAATCAAGTTGTCTCAAGAAAGATTTTTTCAAGATTAAAGTACCTAAAACCTTGAATGGATGAAATATATGTAATTTAACTAAAACATGAGCTTTTAAACTCCTAAAAATAATTGCATTCTACTGATATATCAAGATTTCTTGAAAACTGCCAAATTTCAAGTCAAGATAGGCAACCAATTTCTTATCAAAAAGCCCCACATAAAGGAAAATTAATTGATGATTCAAAAATTAAAAATGTATTATCTACCTCTAAGATCATCCCTTTATAACCATTTTTATCTGTCAACCTCAGAAACAAACAAATAGAGATAAACCTAGACCTCATCTAGATGACTAGCTCATAGTGACCCCCTTACGCTCTTAGTGATTGTTCATAAATATGGGGGGATTAATATGATAACCAATACCAATAATTTTAATATCATTATGGTACCTATAATTTACCAATATATATTGACATGACTCTCTCACCTGCCCATACCGAGTAAGACTTGATGGCCCTTTTAGAGCTACAAAGGAAGTTGATATGAGAGATAAATTGGTTAAGATTTGAAACCTCTTCCAAATAACCTTTTTAACCTTGTAATGGATAAATAAGGACTTGAAGATACCTAAAAATCAATTTTACCTTGGAGAACTATACAAATGGCCTTAAAAGATGCATTTTTGGCATTAAAAATCTTAGAATCACTTGAGAAGTCTAATGAAACTACTTAAAAGTGGATCCATTATAATTTTCATGCCTTAAAACATACACCATGTTATTATTATTAAACTATACTATAATTCACATTCAAAACCTACTCTAAAAGCCATAAAATGATAAAAAATGTAAGTAACTAAGTCATGAGTTATCCAAATATGTCACCAATTATTTAGATCATTTATATAGCATGATATGACTTTGAAAAAATCCATAAGGCCTCTTAGGATGTTCTGGACTCTTTTCACCTCTTGAGAAAACTTGAAATTGGCCATAAAAGTGGCTAGACAAGTATATGCTCATGATAATCAAAAACTTAATTTCATCAAAACTACCTTAAAATCTACTAATCAAGGATTTGGATGAATATTATAAGGACATTACAAGACAAACATACCAATTAATAGAGAAAAGAACTTGATAAGTGAAGTTTCGAATGATAGGGGTGATAGTTTGACCTATGAGGCCAAACTTGTCAATAATTATAAACACAATAGACAACCATTTCATGATAAAGGTAAGTCAAGGTACACATATATTACTTGTTCATTTTTATTATTTCTTTTCAGTCATTTACTTTTAATTATTTTATACTTTAAAATACTGTAACTTACTTAGCTAATTGTTACATGTTACTATGTTCTTTTCCCAAAGCATCATCCCATGTTATGATTGTATGACATGTGATGAGATTTAAGTGGGTCATGTGTATACACACAATATTTTTAAACTTATCAGTTATTGATTCTTTCTCTCTTAAAATAACCTATCAAGTCTCAATCTATTTGAGGGCATGCCTTAAAGGATGCACTAGGAAGGGGTAGGCAAACCATTGGTACTTCACAAGATTTTTGATCTCTATACCACCACTTCAAACTAACACAAGTCCCTCTTATACATTTACATAATCTTTGACATCTCCCTCACACAATCACCAAATCAATTAACCACTTGAAATAGTCCCTACCTAGGATAAAACCTCTTTTTTTCATCCTCTTAAAATAGTCCAATATATCAACCATGTTATGGGAAATGAGCATGTTATGGTACTAAGTTGGCCTAGCCAAATTAATCTGAGACCTAATTGATTTATTTACTAAACAACTAGGTTGGCTGGGATGACTATGTCAGATAAAAATTCAAAAGGGTTTATAGTTGTATTGGCCTATATAAACACATCATTCACCCCATTTTTAGATAGAGATAGAGATAATCATTCATTTTCACTTATTTATAATATGATCTTCCATCATTCTACTTGAGGAGTCAATGATTAGGGTTTACACTTGGAGAGAATAATCTTGTATTGTGAAAATGTCTTGGATGCATAGGAAAAGTCCTATATCCTAGAGATAACCTATATTTGTGATCCTTAAGAACCGCAACAACCTATTGCATAACACTATTGGCCAACGGGTGATTGAGCCTCGATAGGTTCATCTTCAAGGTAAGTATTCCTAAGTCTTAATCCTCTATTTTAGTAGATAGAATTACATAAGTAATGTTTTTTAATGTATTTCTCTCTCCATGCATGAGGATTACCTCTACATTGAATTGAGTAGAGTTATTCTTTACATGTTTAATTTTATGTTTATTTTCCCCCATTTATGCCACAAGCTTTTGTGAGCACTAGATTATATTTACTTTACTTTGTCATTTAATTTGTTAGAAACTTTAGGACCAATCTAAGGTTATTATGTGGTATTTAATAACTAGAGGCTTTGGAAAACTCTCTAGTAATATTGTGTGGTAAGAGAAACCTTATTTAAGTCTAAAAGATCCATATTGGTGATTAGTTTGATTTTATAAATGTACCAACAAATGAAAGGGATAGTTTGATTTATCTTCACTGAGCTGAGATTGATTTATAGATCATCTTCACTTTCCCTTGTATATAGGAACCATGTAGCATATATAAGGAACATGTCTAGGTAGATATAACATTAAATCACATAGAGAAATGTGATCACATGAAGGCCTAAGATGCATATTAAATATCATGAAAACATATATATATAATAATAATAATACAAGTTCAAAAATCAATTAAAGTATACAATAAAAAGAAATCAAAATAAATTTGACATACAATGGTCCTAGGATATGAAAAATAAGGGGAATATTCAAATACCACATAATTTGAGGGACATGACTTAGTCAAATGTGCATAAAATCAATGGTTACATATTCAAATGTCCATAAAATAATCAATGACATGTTTAAATGTCAAATAAAAAAATACATAGGCATGGGTACCACAAAGAAGGGACCATATTCAAATGATCAAACAAGCAAGATAATAGCAATACAAGATATTCAAGGAAGTGAATAAAGGAAATAATAAGAAACCAACATAAGCATATCCTAGTAGCTCATGGATCAAATGTGTCAGCAAAAAAATAAAGTGCATAACATATCAAGTACCCTATGAAAGATATAATCCTGTCTAAAGGCATTTTTAAGTAGATATATGAGCTTAAAACATAATAATTTAAAGTGAACATAAAATGATATAACCTGAAAGTATTATGATGATATAACATGACATGAGTATTGGAAAGACTCAACATATGAAAGTAAGAATAAATAATGTATCTATGTATGCTTATATTACACTCAAGTAGAACCATGAAACACATATGTATGTAAGAGTAACCGATATGACATCCATCAACATTGTGTTTCTGATCATGTACCTATCTTGAACCTATATGATCATCTATTTCACTGATTTCCATAGTTAGGTAGTTAGAACACTCAACATAAATATGTGTGCAAGCTAAATATATCTCTTGTTAGTGTTTTCCAAAAAAATTATTTCCATATTTTCCATTTTTATAAAATCAAAATTGCTTATTATTATACATATTTAGCATTCTAATATTTTATAGTTTCACACCTATAAGTAAAGATACAATTTATTTTGTTTTTATCAAAAATACGGTAAAACAATAACCTATTATTTTTCAATATTATACATCTTAAATCTTGCAATGTAATGAAGTCAATATTATACACACATAAAATTTGATCACTAGTTGGATAATTATCACACATTTTCATATTTAATCTGTAGTCTCATCATTCAGTAACACAAGTTTACTTCTATCAAATGTTATTTACAGATAAATATACAAGTCATAACTTGATAAACCCCTCACAATGCTTTGTATTTTTAAAATACTTATTAGAGAATTATAATAATACATAACATTTAAAATATGCTAGGAGAATAATAAAACTCTGAATCATGGACTCAACACCTGCATTTGCACTATCGAGCATAAATTTCATTGAATATCTCTACTTATCCCAAAACACTTTATTTTTTACATAAACTCAAAAATATAACATTAATATACTATTGGGGGATTATTAAAGAAATTAAAACATGAAAAAAAATATTATTCATTATGGTGTTTGTATCTCAAAACTATAAACATTTATTTAAAAATTATTGGAACTAGGGTAAGAGCTTTCTTGTTATGAAGCCACAAAATCTAGATTCTAATCTAGTCTTTGAGGCTTTCGATGTTAAACTAATATAGGTAAGGCCACCATAGCTACCATTTAAATTTTGGTTTATTTAAGGTTTTAAATTTATTAGATATTCATTTCGAAAATGCTTAATGATTGAGGAAAACTCTATGTGGATGAACCATTCCATATTTGCCCAAATAATAGTCAATCTAAATCCTTCTATAGATTTGCTAGATTTTATTGAGCTGAAAATACATGGAAATACCTAAAAACAACCCCTCAATTATGAGGGGTTGAATTTCCAATCTAATAAATGTTTCATTACAGGGCATCTAGTTATTGCTTGTGATTTGGTAAAGAGGAATAAGGGAGCATCATGGTGGAATGATAATTTAGATTATTGTGATAGTGATGGAAGTGAATCTGAAAATAAAACCCATTTGGACATGGAATCTGAGATTAAAAAGGAAAGTGATATCCTAGAATTAGTACCATAAATGTATATGAAAAATTTGGCCCCGTGTGAGAAATATGTGGTTAAAGAACCCCAAATGATTAACAATTATGAATATAAATCAAGGTACATGGTTAAAACTTCTTTAGTTTAAGGTGAAGTCTTACTAGATAGGATTACTTTACTGAATCAAACATTAGACAAGACTCTTTAAATGTCTATTCTTAATTTGCCTAATTTAGGTGAAGAAGGAAAATGGATGAAGTGAGATCAAAAAAGAAAAGGTAAGAAGGAAAAAGGATATCTACATATGAACTTCTAATTTTGAGATGACTTTGGAGAGGAAGGCTCTTAAGGTATTTTTGGCTTTACTTATGGTTGTTCTTAGTCTTCCCATTTTTATGGGCTTAGTTATTTTGGTATTTTCGTATAATAAAAATGGGTAAGGAATGCTCCAATCCTTTATTGAGAAAAAATAAGATTCCAACTACATGCAAAGGAACCAATTATAGGTATCTATAAATAAGCATTAAAAGACATGTTCTACATAAATAATTAAACATTTAGCTAGTTTCCTTCCTATAAGGAATTAAATTTGATGATTGACATTGCCTATCACAATTTTGTTATGATGGTTATTTAGTTAATATTTCTATTCAAATGTTAGTATATTTTATAGTAGAAAGAGAAAACATTAAATAGAAATATATGTTTTATATAATCCTTTATAATTTTTTGTAGCATGCCCAATAATTCAAATTAAATTTTATACAATCTATCGAAGGAAATTTCTATATATTATAATAAAAAATATAAATAAAGTCATATGGCCATAAAATTTAAACCTCACTCCCTACTTTACATCAATCTCCACATCATATAGAGACTAAAAATCTTATCACCATAATAACAAGCTCTAGTAACTTAAATCTTATTTTCAAAGGAATGCCTACTACAAGTAGTTAACTCATAACAGAAAGTTCTTATTCAACTCAATTTTGAAATTATAAAATGAAATAGTGTGGGAAATACACTTATGTCTTAATCTAGAAATTGTTTACAAGATATTCAAAATTTAAAATTACGCATTATACCATTATCAGGATTACAAATTGTGATTTCACAACACATAACTAATTACTTTTTATTTGTTTATTTATTTTGATTTTGAATTTTTTAATTAAATACAAATATTATAAACCTTTTTTATCACAGTTATTTAAAATTGAGTAAAAAAATGATGCCAAGACCATCCATAAGATCTAGGTAAAATTGTATGATCTTAAGAAGTCTAGATAATGTAAATAAAATCTTTAAATTTTTTAGCCTTTTGTTTGTTATTTCTTTGTAGATATACATATCCAGCCTTATATTATTAAAAGGAGTTAAATGAATAAATCATAAATATTAATTGGATTTATTTTTAGTACTTGTGTTATAGAAATCAATATATTTTCGAAACTTCTTAAATTGAAACAAATATTTCGATAAAAATAAATAGCACAAAAAAATTACTTTGTTAAGTGTGTAGTGGAAAGTATTTCATAATATATAATGCTAGTCCATAATCGATAAATGATCTAATGTACTTTAAAATTCTTGATTGACTAAATAAATCTAATATTTTTTATTTGTAAATAACTAAATATTGGGCTCATGTCGACTTCAAAAACATAGAAATGTGAAAGGTGGAAAAAGGTGTATATTCCCAACCAAATAAATAGGAGGTACCAAAATGGTATGAAGATAATGTAAACAATCATCAAAAGTGGCAAGATGCTACATATGGTCTTAACATCAAAAGAAGTGTAAATAGATTTTTTATAAATGTCATACATTGAGAATAAAGTTAAATATAAAGGACATGGAAATATCATAAAAACATAGAGGGACGAAGGACACACACACAAAGAATTATATTTTACCATACAAGGAAGGTGTATGTTGAACATACAAAAGGCCATGCACCACATAGAAATAAAAAAATAACTTTTTGAATCATGTCATGGAAATTAAATATGAATATCAAAACAACATAAAATAAATGAAGCCATAATAAGTTAAGCATATGCATATATGTTTTAGTTTAGTAAGTGGAAAATTTATGAATATATATGTGAAGATAGATTCAAAATATTAAATCATGTACTTTTGTTTATGTCTTAGTATCAAAAATAGGTTGTGGATAAATAAAAATTGGAAGTTGTTCACATTAAACAACATGATGCCCCCACCTAAGCAAGATTTATGGGTGAAAAAATTGGCTAGCATACAAACCATATAAAAGTATATCTTAGATTGAAACTTGAATGATATTTGAAAATAGATTGTGAAGATGCATAGGGAAATTAACACAGAAGGGGAATGGTGTGCAGTGCACCATTGTCTTACTTTTACAACTTTGTCCAAATTGACTTTAAATGAAAATTTATGATTAGGAAAGATTTTTCTCTATATGAAGATTATTTTTCAATGTGAAAGTTATTCTATTGCACACTAAGATATCTTGTGACAAGAATTATGTAGGTAAAACAAGAATTATGTAGGTAAAACATACTATGTACTAAAATACAAAGATAGATGACATAAATAAAGATATATCCAACAACATGAAAATATTTCTATAATCTTGATTTTGGATTTTTACAAATATTATATTTTTTTGATATTTTTAGCATATATGAATGTTTTAATCTTTTTTCATATTTGAAAAGAGAAGCATACATATATGAAAGATAGGATAATATCTATATAAATTAATGACATAGATTAATAATTTTCATATAATTATTAAAAGGTTTACATTCAAGTGTAGCTAAACAACAAACTCCAAGGTTGATATTTTAAGTAACCAGAAATAGTCTGAAATTTTTTTAATTGAATTTTCATTTGTTCTCTTTATTAGGATTGCTATTTTTGATTTTTTTTTAAGGGAAAGGTCAGTAATGTGAATTTTTTTTATCATGAAAATTCTTTCCATTTACTCAAGTGTAATGTGTGCTTGATAAAATTTTAAATGTTAAAGAGAATGCATTAATTTTTTGTCAAGAAATTATTATTGATGTACTTGTTTTTATATATATTAATTATCTTTTATAATTTCCTTTAGAGAAACATGTAAATAAGGTATTTATATTTTGAGAGGGAGCATTTCTATTCCATAAAAAATGTGTAAGGTGTGGCTCGTGTTGGTACATGAACTCAAGTATGATATGCCCATAGAGTGTAAACAATGTGATTATACCAATCGGCTTCATGGTTTGAAACCATCTTGTTAATATTTTGAAGATATTTTTATTAATTTCCTCAGCATTCCCATTTCCTTGTGGGTAGGAAGGAGTATAAAATGTATGCCATATTTTTAACTTAACACAAAATATTAATATTGGTTTATTTTTAAAATAGTAACCATTATCTATCATGATTAGAAATGGTAAACTAAATTGAGAAATTATATGCATAACAAGGAAATATCAAAAATCTTCACCCTTAGTGAACTATAGATGGATAACCTCTACCCACTTTGAAAAATATTCAATGGTGCTAATGATGAACTTATGCCTCTTAGAAAATAGATGATTTATTTGGGTGATCATATCAAAATCATATCAAATCTCTAAAAATAAAAGGGTCATGAACATGTTCTAGGTTGCAATGTCTTAGATAGATCATGATTAAAACTGCTATGGTTTTTACATTGAAAAAACATAATTTGGCATGTTCATAGCATTAAGTATTAATTATTATCCAAAAATATTATTGGCCTCTTATATTGTAAGAAATGTATTTACCATTAATGTACACACCACATTCACTGTAATTTCTATCAAATATGGTTATTTTAGCTTAGATATGACTTAGACATCAAAATAGTTTTTCATCAAATGAATGATTGAAAAGAGATCCAAAAATGAAAACATTATGCATTTATTGATGGTATAAATGATTTTTATCTTCATGTGTAGTATTTTATAAAAAAATTAGATTTATAGAGATAATTATATATATATATATATATATATATATATATATATATATATATATATATATATATTAGTATACCATTTAGGATTATCCACACTTATAGTCATTAAAAGTACTTCCAATGCATTAATGACAACTATATCCATAAAAGGATCATTTAGTTGTTTGATGGTAAACATTGCATGGTCATCATTGATATCAATGGGAATTAAAGAAGAAACACCAGTAATTTCATCCACATGATGATTATATTTTCAAGGAATATTATCAATGGAAAGGTGAGAAAATAATGCCATGAGATAGTGGACCATACGTTTATAAGTAATAAGCTTATCCTCCTTGGTTTGATAAATATATAAGACTTGATTAATGATAATATGTGAATCTCCATATATAAATAAAGATTTGATATTTAATTTTTGTGTTGTTAATAATCCAAATATATGAGAACTTCATATTTAGAAATATTATTGGTAAACACAAATCCTAAGTGAAAGGAAAGGGGCATATGAATAACTATTTATAAAAAACATTAAGATGCATCAAAATACATTATTTAAGAATCATTTTGATTTATATAAAAGGTAAATTTGTCTCAAAATTTGGCATTGATTGGAAATATGTGTTGTAGTGGAGTATTAACTAATTGATCAGCAAGAACCTTTCATTCAATAACTTTTTATGAGACAAAATTTAAATTAAACTTAGTAAGAAACATTACCCATTTTTCTATGCATTCTGACAAATGGGGTTTTTCCACAAGATATCAAAATGGATTGACTTTAGTAATAACATGAGTCCCATTATGATGTAAATAATCCCATAAATTTTGGGTAGAAAAAACAAGTTCTAGACACAAGTTTTTAATGAAAATATAGTTTTATTCATATACAAGAAGTGTCTGATAGATTTATTCAATGGTATTCTCAAGATGAGTATCATCATATTGTGAAATAAAATAACCTAATATATGATTAGTAGCTAAAAAGTATAATAAAAGAGATTTATCGATAATGGGAGGCATACGAATAGTGGATTCAAAATATATTCCTTAAGTGCATAAAACATTTGTTAAATTTTTTTATCCCACTCAAAGTTTCTATCTTTCTTAAGTGAACATGTCAAATAAATTATTTTATTTTATAATTAGGAAACAAAATGACATATATCTTAAATTCATCATTGGTAAACATCAAATTTTCTTAAGGTCATTGGTGGCGGCATATGATTTATATATTTTACCATTTTAGGTTTACTTTGAAACCTCTTTGGAATATATTAAAAACTAAGAGATTACCTGTTGTAACTCTTAATATGCATTTTTTGGGGTTTAAACACATAGTTTACATTATCATTCTTTCAAATATTTGGTGTAAATTGATAAAATGATATTTTTGATGTTCATATTTGACTATTAAATCATACACATAAACATCAACTATTATATGAATGTAATGATGAAAAATTATGAGTCACAACACATTGATAAGTTGATCCTGCTTTTTTTAGTCCAAAAGTCATGACCATATAGCATAATGTTCCCAAAGGTGCGATAAAGTATATTTCATCTTGATCAATAGGTTTAATCTTGATTTGGTTATATCAAGAAAATTAATCTAGAAAATATAAAATTTCATACCTTATTATAGAATCCATGATCATATATATATATATGTGGGGTAGTGAAAGCCATATTTGGGACAATATTTGTTGAGATTGTGGTGATATTTACAACACCAAATGCCCCAATTTAACTTTTTAACTAGGACAATATTAGAAACCCACTCAGGATAATCAACAACATGAATAAATCTAGTTTTTAAGATTCATTCAACCTCACTTTTAACTAACAAAAAAGCATTAGTATGTATTTTTATTGACTTATTTGGCATCAGGATACAAAACAATGTTATACAAAGCCACCTTAGGGTCAATACCAAACATATCTTAATAATTTTATATAAATAATTTTGGGTAATCTTGAAGATCTTAGTAAATAGCCTTACCTTCATCATCTTGTAATATGGTAGCCCATATTACTAGTCATGGCTCCTTTTCAATACCAAAGTGGAATGTAACCATTTATTCATTAATAGTGTTGATATATCTTCCATAAATTGAGTATTATGAATAGTAAATTAGGACCATCAAATTATTTTTGTGGTATGACATCACTAATTTCTCCAAAATATGCATGTGCATTGGATTGGTAAGTAAAATGTATCTTATGTTGAAAAAGGGATATCAAAATATGTAACAATATATTCCAAAAGAATCCTATCATTTGAAAATTCATCCAATTCTAGAATTTTAAGTGAAATAAAGTCATCAATGAACTTGATGAATATATTAATGACAACTGTGAGACATGGTTGACTTGATTATGAGGCCCTTTGGAAGTAGATATAAACATGGGGAACTGCTTGGTAATATGATCCCTAGAGAAGCAAATTCATTATTATAACCAAGGTTGGATTTAAATTTATTTTTGAAAGGCATAATATAATATATGATACATTTATCTTATTTACCTATTCATTTTCCAATAGTATAATTATAATTATTTAATTATTTAATCCCAAAATTGTATTAGATAGAAGAGAGAAAAGGGTAAACTAAATGTTGTGCCAGAGAAGAGACATCAATATTTGGAGGAAATGTTTGAATTTCCCTAGAAAAAGGTTAGATATATGGAATATAAGGATCAAGAAGATTCACTAGAGCACAATATTTAAAATATTATTGATCCAAAGGGCATGTATATATATACCCTGGATAATAGAATTTTATACATGCATGCAAAATAGAATGGACAACATTCATGTCATGAATCCAAGGTCACGTTAATAAAAAATTATAATTAAGTTCATTACACATAACTTCGCATACCATAGAGAGAGTACATGGGCCTAAGGTGATATTAAATGTAAGTTACCAAGTACTTGATGTGTAATATTATCAAAAACATGATTATTGATATTATAATGGATAAAGTCTTTTGATTTCATACCTATTAAATTTAAGAAATATGTATTACATATTTTCAATCCAGATCTATTATCAATGAGCACATATTTTACCAAATGTTTTTGACAAAAGCTTGGTTATACAAGGGTAAATAGTTCTTGATAATATGACATGGGGTGATATTTTCATTTTTAGAGAAATTGATTTCCTCAGTCCATCATCCCATGTTCTATCTTAAATTTTGAAATTTTCAAAGTTTAGTTTTCTCAAATTTCAAAATATATAAATGAATACTTCATGATTTGTTTCATGATTTACTAAATTTATTTCCCTACACACTTGAAGTATTTGCTAAAAGACATAGTTGTTATACACACTTAGGTTCAAACATTTTCTTGTTTTCTCTATAAATTGCATTATTATAACAAAAAGAATGGAATGTGGGAGGTATGTAGACACATAAATTTTACCACAGGTATTGAATAATGTTAATTCATAAAAAAATTACAAACCACATGACTTGCACTAAAATAGTTTCCTCTAACCCATTTATCTATATATAGGTCTGAACCTTTGTTTTTTGTTATCTATTACATAAATCTCTCAATTTTAACTTATCAATCTTCTTATAATCACCTTCAAACTATCTCCAATTTAGGACATGTGTCCTTGGTCCATATAGATATTTATGTACAAGGCATATATGGGTGTGTTGTGCCTCTATTCACTTAGGATATCCATATTTTATTCCTAATAATAGATAGATTTCAAAGCTTAAAATATTATTTTGTGTCTTTTTAGATGTTTTGCATGGCTGGGTAAAGGAAATTATCAAAATATTCACTTATAAATACATGTCAAGAGTCATTAATTTTCCCAACATGGTATTCACTTGGTTAAATATTTTACCCTTTTGAATATTTAGTAGATATGACATATTCATTTCAAATTCAATAACTCTAAGAAGGAGTAACATCAAGCCAATTCAATATATTTATAAATTAAATCAATAGATATCAAATTCAAGTATTAAATCCATCTTATAGTTTCATACATAGATCCAAAAAAGTACATTTACACATTTATTATAGGTGTGAGAACTACGTGGGCTTCATCTACCTCATTTTAGTATTGGATACTTAAGCATCAATCAATTATTAATGGGGTGATTGAGGTCATCTTATCCCATTACATTGATATATTTTCTTGTAGTTTTTCAAGCTATCTAAATTAACTTTGGTTTTTAAAAAAAAGATATGATAAATAATTATTTTTTCACTAAAATCATCTAATTTTAATATCTCAAATTACTTATCATCCATAGGCATAGAAGGTTAAAAGCACATTCAACTAGTATAAGTCTCTAGTCAATAAACTCAAGTGAACCACATTCTATTTATACTACAATGATTTCATCCAAAGGTGTTTTTGATCCTATTATTGATATGTCATTTCCAAAAAATTATTTATCTATTATTTCATACTAGTCATTTTTCATAGTCAACTAGGATAAGTCTATAGTCAACAACCCCAAGTGCATTGCACTACTGTCCACTTAAAACAAGCATGTCTAGATTATGTTTGTGATCATGTACCTAATCTTAAACCTATAAGATAATCTATTTCATTGATTTCCATAGCTAGGTAGTCAGAACATACAACATAAATATATGTGCAAGCTAAATATATCTCTTGTTAGTGTTTTCCAAAAAAATAGGTTCCATATTTACCATTTTTATAAACAAAAAATTGTTGATTATTATACATCTTTAGCATTCTAATATTTTATAGTTTCACACCTATAAGTAAAGATACAATTTATTTTTTTTTTATCAAAAATAGGATAAAAAAATACCCTATTCTTTGTTGATATTATACATGTTAAATCTTGTAATGAAATGAAATCAAGGACGGGCTTGTAACAACTTTTGGATTATACACCCATCAAATTTGATCATTGATTGGATAATTATTACACATTTTCATATTCAATCATTAGTCTCATCATTCATAAACATAAGTTTACTTCTATAAAATGTTCTTTATGGATAAATATACAACTCCCCTCACAATTATTTGTATTTTTATGTCACTTATTAGATAAGTAAAACAATACATAACAATTATAACATGCTAGGAGAATAATTAAACTCTAAATGATGAACTCAACACTTGTATTTGCACTGTTGAACACAAATTTCATTGAATATCTATACCTATCCTAGAAAAATTTATTTTTTATATAAAATCAAAAATATGAGGTATACTATGGAATGAATGGACAATTAACCACATACAACTTAGGTACAATGGGTCAAACCCCTATTTGTTCAAATCTAAATCCACTACATTTGGATCAAGCTTTGTTTAAGATAGCAGGGAGTGGGAAATAGGGGAGGGCCAACCCCATGCTTATGGATTTAGGAACACAATCTAGGTTAGGAGGTAGATACTTTGCTAAATTTGTGGGTGGACATAAAAGCCCCCTAATTTTAGCCAATGAAACCCCAGTTGTTCTTTTTGGTAAATCTGAAATTAGAGTCATTATGGAGAGGGAGGAATGGCTCACTAAGTAGGGAATGATTTGTAAATTTGAATGTCTATGGTAGACTCTCAACTCCCTACATGAATGTATTTCATCAGAATGGAAACATCTAGTGGTAGGTAAGATTTAGATCTACCCCTATTCCAAAGGCTTTTTCATTCTTATTTTCAATGTAGTAGAATATATAGAGTCTATTTTTGAAGATAATATGTGGGAATGGGATAAACACACTTTGTTGGTTAAGCCTTGGCATCTATATTTTAATGCCCAAACTAAAAATTTCAATGTTAAATCAATTTGTGTGATAATCCCAAATCTTTCATATCATTTTTGGATGAAATGGTTTTTACAACTATTCAAAATAGTTTAAGTAAATTTTGGGATACTGATAAAATGAAAAAGGATGAGGGGCACTACATTTACCCATATTTTTATTCAAGTTTATTCTTATAAATATTTACCTTCCTAAATAGAACTGAGAGTGGGTGATAAAAAATGGATGCAACCTTTAGACTATGAAGGGATCCCATTTAGATGCAGAAGATGTTTCAAAATAGGACATATTGTGAATAATTATTTGAGGCTCAAATATAAGAAGATGGTTTTGTGGTGAAAAACTACAAAAATTGAGCATAATACAGTTCCATCTATGAGTGATAATGGATGTGAGAATGAGGGTTCAATATCAATGATCCCATTGGAAGCAAAGGAGCATAATCAAATTAATATGTCACTTGATTGTGAGAAAAGGTTCACAAAGGAGAGGGTCATGGTGGTACATGATAAAACTAATGTAAATGTAGAGATTATTTCAAATCTAGGAGCTTAGAATCTATTTTAAGGACCAAGTTTGTTTGATTTAGATCAAAACTGAATCAAGAAGAATCTATGGAAATCTCTATCCCCGTGTTGGGGAATCCTGAAGTATGAGGAGAGTGGAAAACTGTTAGCAATAGAAAGAAAGGAAAAGGTAAAATACGTTTGAAACCCATTTTAATGTCTCTCAAATCCAAAAAATAAAATCCTATGGGAGATGCCTAGTTAGTTTATTTTTGGTCTTTATCTTGGACAACAAATTTTGTTAAAAATGTTGGCATTTGAGGCCACTTTTTGCAACTCTTTTATTATTCTTTGGCTACTTTTCACCAATTTTTGTTTTGATTTCAAGTGTTTTGAGGCCTTGGTTTTCTTATTCACTTGTAGGGTATGGGTCCCTAGATAAAATAATACCCACCCTTTACCCTTAATAAAAAAATATGAGGTACATAATATAGCTTAATATAATAACTAAACCAATATAGAATCTAAAATTGATTGAAATTTTCAATCGCTACTCATCAGACATAGGTAATGTGATTATATGATAATCCATGGTGCCATTATAGGTTTCTCTAGTGATGAGATGTCACCCCACCATGTGATTCACTAAAAATTGATGACATGATGTATGTGTTAAAATAAAGGGCTATTCTTGAATTATCTAGATCACTTTGAGCCTTCCTTTAGCTCTATAAAATCATTGTGTACATTTTTATCATAGAATGTTAAATTAATCTTCTAAATAATTATATTAAAATAACTTGTCACATATATGAGAATAATATAATTAATTAGTTAACATAGTTAACAACTAGATCTGAGATTCACATCATTTATCCAAGATAATATGTTATTGTTCTATATATTTTTGTACAAAATATGGTTTAAATGATTTTATTATAATAAATGAATATGATAATAAGGACATGGTAATTTATTACATTACTATATCATTGGTGGATTATTAAAGAAATTAAAAGTAAATAAAAAAATTATGATTCATTGTGGTGTTTGAAGTTCAAAACCCTAAACTATAATTTTAAAATTATTAGAGCTGGGGTAAGAGATTTCTTGTTATAAAGCCAAGACATATAGATTTTAATCTGGTGACTGAGGCTTTTTATTTTAACCCAATCTAGGTAAGGATACCATAGCCACCACTTCAATTTTGGTTTGATGAAGGTTTGAAAGTTATTAGAGATTCGTTGGGTGAATGATTAATGGTTGATGAAAATTCTATGTGGATGTGCCATTCCATATTTTCCAAAATACTAGTCAATCTCAATCCTTATGTAGATTTTCTAGAATTAATTGAGTTGAAGATCCATCGTAGTACCTAGAAACAACCACTTGATTATGATGGATTTCCTTTCCAATGTCATAAAATTTTCAATATAGGTCATCTGGCTACCACTTATGTTTTGATAAAGAGGAATAGGTGAGAATAATGGTGGAAAGATAATTTAGATGATTGTGATAGTGATGGAATTTAATATGAAAATGAAACATATCTAGACATGGAATCTAAGAGTGAAAAGGAAAGTGATATCCTAGAATTAGTACTAGAAATGTCTATGAAAAATTTGGCCCCATGTGAAAAATATTTAGTCAAGGAACCCATAATGATTAACAACTCTAAATATAAATAGAGGTAGAAGGTTCATACTTCTTTAGCTGAAGGTGAAGTCTTCGTAGATAGGATTCCTTTGCTGAATCAAACATCATGTAAGGCTCTTTAAATGCCTATTCTTAACTAGCCTAATTTAGGTGAAGAAGGAAAATGGAGGAAGGTGAGTTCCTAAAATAATGGAAAAGGTAAGATGGACAAAGGATCTATAAATATGAACTTATGATTGCAAAAGGACCATGGAGAGAAAGGGTCGTAGTGGGTTTTTGACATTGTTTATGGTTTTTTTTGGTCTTCCCATTTCTATGAGATTTTTTATCTATCTTTTCATATAATAAAAATGGGTAAGTGTCCCTCCAAACCTTTATTGAGAAAAAAAAGACTTCAACTATATGCAAAGGAACCAATTTTAGGTATCTATAAATAAGCATTAAAGACATGTTTTACTTAAATAATTAAACATCTAGCTAGTTTCCTTCCTACAAGGGATTTAATTTGATGATTCCCATTGCCTATCATAATTTTTTTTATGAAGGTTATTTAGATAATATTTCTATTCAAATGTTAGTATAGTTTATAGTAGAAGGAGAAAACATTAAATAAAAATATATGTTTTATATAATCCTTTATATTCTTTGTGGCATGCCCAATATTTCAAATTTCATTATTTACAAAGTACACAGGTAAGTGTTTATATATTATAATATAAAATAAAAATAAAGTCATATGGTCATCAAATTTAACTATCACTCCCTATTTTACATCACTCTCCACATTGTATAGAGACTAACTATTATATCCCCATAATAACAAGCTCTTATAACTTAAATCTTATTTTCAAAGGAATACCTATTAAAAATCATAAGCATATTTATAAAGACATATGTGAATATAGAATTGAAAGACCAAAGTATGTATTTTTGTTTATGTCTTGGTAATAAAAAGAGGTTATGGATAAATATAAATTAGAAGTTGTTCGCATAAAACGTGATGCCTCCAACTAATCAAGGTTGTTGGGTAAAAAATTGAATAGCATCAAAACCATATAAAAATACGTATTAGCTTGAAACTTGACTGATATTTGAAAATAAATTGTCAAGATGCATAGGGATAGGTGCACAGAAGGGGAACAATGTGCAATGCACCATTGTCTTACTATTACAACTTTATCTAAATTGACTTTGACTAAAAATTTATGAATAGGAAATCTTTTTTTTGTATGAATATTGTTTTATAATGTGAAAGTTATCCTATTTCACACTAAGATATATTATGAAAAGAATTATTTAGGTAAAATATATTATGTATTAAAATATAAATATAGGTGACATAAGCAAAGATATACCCAACAACATGAAAAAGATATCTATAGTCCTAATTTTGTATTTTTATAAATATTCTATTTTTTTAATATTTTTAGTATATATGAATGTTTTTGTATTTTTTTCATATTTGAAAAGGGAAACATGCATCAATGAAAGATAGGAGAATATATATATATATATATAATGACATAGATATAATATATATATATATATATATATATATATATATCTATATATAGGTTATGCCATTATTTTATTTAATGTAGCTATATACATACATAATAATGACATAGATTAATAATATTCATAGGATTCTTAATAGGTTTGCCTTCAAGTGTAGCTAAACAACAAATGATCCCAAACAATTTAGATTGAATTTTAATTTGTTATTTTATTAGTATTGTTATTTTTCATTTTAATTGAGGGTGAGGTCAACATCATGAAATTTTTTATTACGAACATTCTTTCCATATAATCAAGTGTAATGTGTGCTTGATAATATTTTAAATATTTGTCAACATGTAGTCAATTATTATCAATAATTTATAGTTCATGTAGGTGTTTTTATCTACATTAATTATCTTTGATAATGTCCTTTAGTGACACACATAAATAAGGTATTTCTATTTTGAAAGGGAACACTACTTATGTTCTATAAAAAATGCGTATGGTGTGGCTTATGTTGGTATATGAACTATTGTATAATATACCCATAGAAATTAAGCAATGTGATTAAACCTATCAACTTCAAGATTTGAAACCACTATTGTTAATGTTTTGAAAATTGTTTTATTAGTTTCCCCCCAGAATAGTATAACATATTTTTATCTTAACATAAAATATTTTTATTATTTCATTTTGCAAATAGTAACCATTATTTGTGATGATACAAAATGGTAAACCAGAGTGAGAAATTATATTCATAATAAGGAAATATCAAATTTCTTCACACTTAGTGAAATATAGATGGATAACCTCTACCCATTTCATAAAATATTCAATGGCAATAATGATGAACTTATTCCTCTTAGAGGACTCATGATTTACTTTGGCAGTCATATCAAATCTCCAAAAGGAAAAAGGTCATGAACACACTATAGGTTGTAATGCCTTAGGTGGATCATGATTAAGATTTCTATGTTTATTACATTGAAAAAATTATAATTTGGCATGCTCATATCATTGATTTTTCATTATTGTCCAATAGTATTCTTGGGATAGCAGATTCTAATAAATTGATTTACTACTAAAGTGCACACCACATTCACTATCATGTACATGAAATATGGTTATTTCAACTTAGATATGACTTCAACATCATAATATTTGTTCATCAAATGAGTATTTGGAAAGATATCTAGCAGATGAAAACATAATGTATTTCTTGATGCTATAAATTCTTTGTATCTGCATAGGTAGAATTTCATAAAAAATGTATATTTATAGAGATAATTATAGATATAAATATACCATTCAAGATTATGACACTTATAGTGATTATAAGTACTTCCAATTCATTAAGGATAAGTATATCCATAAAAGGATCATGTAGTTGTTTGATGGTAAACATTGCATGATCATCATTGATATCAATTGGAATTAAATAAGAAACACCATCCATTGCACCCACATAATGATTATATTTTTTAGGAATATTCTCAATGGAAAGGTGAGAAAATAATTCCATGAGAAAGTGGACCATATATTTGTAAGGAATAAGACTATCCTCCTTGGTTTGATAAATATATAAGACTTGATTAGTGATAAGATGTGAATCTCCATATACATGTAAATATTTGATATTTAATTTTTGTGTTGTTAATAGTCCAAATATGAGAACTTCATATTTATCAATACTATTGGTAAACACAAATCCTAGGTGGAAGGAAAGGGGCATAGGCAAACCCTAAGGGGAACTGAATGAAATACCTTCTCTAGCTCTTGTGGAAAATTTAGACACATCAAAATACATTATCTAAGTGGCATTCTGAATACTATAAAAGGTAAATTTGTCTCAATATTTAGCATTGATAGGAATTATGTGTTTTAATGGAGCATCAACTAATTTATCAACAATAGCCTTTCATTCAATAACTTTTTATGAGACAAAGTTTAAATTAAACTCAATAAGAAACATTACCCATTTTGCTATGCATCCTCACAAATGGGTTTTTGAAAAAAGGTATTGAAATTAATTGACTTTAGTAATGACATGAGTCTCATTATGATGTAAATAATGTCATAATTTTAAGGTAGAAAAAACATGTACTAAATGTAACTTTTCAGGGATATTATATTTTTATTCATAATCAAGAAGTATGTGACTGATAAAATAAATGGTATGTTTATGATGAGTATCATCATGTCGTGTAATAAAATAACATAACATATGATTAAAAGCTAAAAAGTATAATAAAAATATATATCTAGTATACGAGGCATAAGGATAGGTGGATTCAAAAGATATTTCTTAAGTGCATAGAAACTTTGTTGAAAATTTTCATCCAACTCAAAATTTATATCTTTCCTAATTAAAAGTGTCAAATTTATTTATTTATTTGATAATTGAGCAACAAAATTACATTATTTTGAATGCATCATTATAAACATCAAATTTTATTAAGATCATTGGTGGTGTCATATGAATTATAGTTTTTAACTTTTTAGAGTCAACTTCGATACTTATTTGGGATATAGTAAAACCCAATAGATTGATTTTTGTAACTCCTAATATGTATTCTTTTGGGATTAAACACATATTTTAATTTATCATTATTTTAAATATTTGGTGTAAATTGATAGCATGATCTTTTCGATGTTTGGATTTTACTAATAAATCATACACATAAGCATCAACTATTTTATGAATGTAAATCATGAAAAATTGTGAGTCATGGCATGTTGATAAGTTGATCATAGTTTTTTCAATCCAAAAAGCATGAAAATATAGAAGAATGTTCCCTAATGTGTGATAAAATATATTTCATATTGATCAATAGGTTTAATTATGATTTGGTTATATCGAGAAAAGTCATCTATAAAATATAACATTTCATACCTTATTATAGAATCCATGATCATATATATGTGGGGTAGTGAAAGCCATATTTGGCACAATATTTGTTGAGATTGCAATATTATTATAACATCAAATTTACCCATTTGAATTTGTTACCTAGGTAATATAAGAAACCCACTCTAGATTATCAATAACATGAATAAATCTAGTTTTTAAGATTCATTCAACTTCACCCTTGACTAACAAAGCAACTTGAGGATGAATTTTTATTATTATTTTTCTTGACTTGTTTGGCATCAAGATACAAAAAAATGTTATGAAAAGATACCTTAGGGTCAATACCAGGAATATATTTATAATTTCATATAAATAATTTTGGGTTATCATGAGGAGCCTATTGAATAGCCTTACCTTCATCATCTTAGAACATGATGGCCAATAGTACTAGTCATGGATCATTTTCAATACCAAAGTGGAATGCAACCATTTATTCATTAATAGTGTTGATCTATCTTCCTTAAATTGATTGTTAGAAATAGTAAATTTGGACCATCAAATTTTTCTTGTGGTATGACATCAATAATTTATCCAAAATATGAATGTGCATTGGATTGGTAGGTAAAATGTATCTTATGGTGAAAAAGTGATATCATCAAATGTAATAAAATATTCCAAAAGAATATCATTTAAAAATTCATCCAATTTTATAATTTTAGGTGAAATAAACTCATCAATTAACTTGATGAGTATACTAATGACAACTATGAGACATGGTTTACTTGATTATGAGCCATATACCACTCTTTGGAAGTAGATCTAAACGTGGGGAATTACTTGTTCATATGATCCTTAGAGAAGTAAATTTATTAATATAACCAAGGATGGATTTGATTTTATTATTGAAACACATAATATAATCAATGATACATTGAGAATGTTTACCTATTCCTTTTCCCATAGTATAATTATAATTTTATAACTATTTAATCCCAAAATTGTATTAAATACAAGAGGGAAAAGGGTTAACTAAATGTTGTGAAAGATAAGAGACCTCAAGGTTTGGAGGAAATGTTGGAATTTGCCTATAAAAAGGTTGCATATATGAAACATAAGGATCAATAGGATGCACTAGTACATAATATTGAAAACATTCTCAATCTAAATGGCATGTATAGATATACCCTTGGCAACAGAATTTCATACATGCTTGCAAAGTAGAAAGGACAACATTCATTTAATGAACCCAAGTTCATTCTAATATATATATATATATATATATATATATATATATATATATATATATATATATATATATATATATATATATATATATATATATATTATGATCATTACACATAACTTTACATACCATAGAGAGAGTACATGGGCCTAAGGTGATATTTTTAGAGTTTTACCAAGTACTTGATGTGGAATATTATAAAAAACATGAATATTCATATTAGAATGGCTAAATTTTTTTGCATTCATGCCTAGTATATTGAAGAAATATATATTACATATATTCAATATAGATATATTATCAATGAGCACATGTTTTACCATTTTTTTTGACAAACGCTTGGTTATACAAGGGTGACATGGGGGAATATTTTCATTTTCAGAGGAAATGTTTTCCTCAGTATATCCATCATCCCATGTTCTCTCTTAAATTTTGAAAATTTCAAATTTTAGTTTTCTCAAATTTAAAAATGAACAAATGAATACTTCATGAGCTATTTCATTATTTACTAATTTGATTTCCCTACACAATTGAAGTATCTTCTAAAAGACAAAGTTGTTATACACACTTAGGTTCAATCATTTTCTTATTTACTCTAGAAATTTCATTACTATAACACAAGGAATGGAAGGTGGGAGGGATGTAGACACATAATTTTGATCATAGGTATTGAACAATGTTAATTCATAAAAAATTCCAAACCAAATAACTTGCAATCAAATAGATTCCTCTAGCCTGTTTATCGATATACAAGTTGGAACCATTGTTTATTGTTATCTATTACACAAAAATCTCAATTTTAACTTCTCAAGCTGCTTAAAATCACATTCAAACTATATCCAATTTAGGACACATGTCCCTGGTCTATATAGATATGTATGTGCTAGGCACATATGAGTGAGTTGGGCCTCTATCCACTAAGGATACCTACATTTTGTGCCTAATAATAAATAGATTGAAAAGATAAAACTATTCATTTATGTATTTATATATGTTTTGCATGGTTGGGTAATGGAAATTAAGAAAATATTCACCTATAAATACATCTCAAGAGTCATTCACTTTCCCCACTTGGTATTCACTTGGTTAAAGATTTTACACTTCTGAATATTTAGTAGATATGCCCTATTTATTTCAAATACAATACCTCTAAGAAGGAGTAGCATTAAGCCAAGTCAAAATCTTTCTAAATCAATTAAATAGATATAAAATTCAAGTATCAAATCCATCTTATAGTTCATACATAGAGGCAAAGGAGTAAAATTACACATTCATTATATTTATGAGAACTACATTATATTATTGGATACATAGGCATCAATTAATTATTAATGGGGTGATTGAGATCAACTTATCCCATTACACTGCTATCTTTTCTTCTAGTATTTCAAGATATCTAAGTTCCCTTTAAATTTTAAAGACAAGTTATGATAAATAATTATTTTTTCACTAAAATCCCCTAATTTTAATATCTCAAATTACTTAGCATCCATAGGCATATAGGGTTACAAAATAGTTCCTTGGCACATTCAATTGGTATAACTCTCTAGTCAGTAAACTTGAGTGAACTACATTATTTTTCTCTTATAATGATTATGTCCAGAAGTGTTTTCTATCCTATTATTGATATGTCATTTTCATAAAATTACTTTCTCTATTATTTCATGCTAGTCATTTGTCATAGTTAACTAGGATAAGTTTGTAGGTAACAACACCAAGTGCATTCCAATATTGTCTACATGTTTGGATTATGTTTGTGATCATGTACCTATTCTTGAACCTATATGATCATCTATTTCATTAATTTATATAGTTAGGTAATTATAAAAATCAACATAAATATGTGTGCAAGTTAAATATATCTCTTTTTATAGTTTACCAAAAGAATCAGTTCTATATTTACCTTTTTTATAAAATAAAAATGATTGATTATTATACATCTTTAGCATTTTAATATTTTATAGTTTCACACCTATAAGTAAAGATAAAATTTATTTTGTTTTATAAAAAATAGGGTAAAATAATACCCTATCCTTTGTCAATATTATACATGTTAAAGCTTTCAATGAAATGAAATCAAGGACATGCTCATACAATTTTTTTTATTATACACCAATCAAATTTGATCACTGATTGGATGATTATCACACATTTTCATATTCAATTATAATTATCATCATTCAAAAACACAAGTTAACTTCTATTAAATGTTATTTATGGATAAATATAAAACTTATAACTTTCCAAACCCCTCACAATTGTTTGTATTTATACAACACTTATTATAGAATTATAAAAACACATAACAATTAAAACATGCTACGAGAAAATGAAATTATGAATAATGGAATAAACACTTACATTTTCACTATTGAACATAAATTTCACTGAATGTCTCTACCTATCCTAGAACACTTTATTTTTTACATAAACTCAATAATAGGAGTTACACATTACAACTAAATATAAGAACTAAACTAATATGAAATCTAAACTTTATTGAAATTTTCAATCATTAATCATCAGATATAGGTCATGTGATTCTTTGATAATCCATGGTGCCATTATAGGATTATATAGTGATGAGACGTAACCTCGCCATGGGTTTCACTAAAAATTGATGACATGATGTCTGTGTTAAAATAAAGGGCTATTCCTAAATTATCTAGATCACTTTGATCCTTCCTTTGGATTTATAACATCATTGTGTACATTTTTATCATAGAATTTTATATTAATCTTGAAAAATAATTATATTAAAATAACTTTTAAAATATATGAGAATAATATAATTACTTTAGTTAACATTGTTAACATACTAGATCTAAAATTCAAATCATTTATCCTAGATAATATGTTATTATTCTATTTTTTTTGTATAAAATATACTTTACAGAATTTTCTTACAATAAGTGAATATGATAACAAGGAAATGAGAATTCATTACATTAATATAACATTGGTTGATTATTAAATAAATTAAAAATTGATAAAAATAATTATGATTCATTGTGGTGTTTGTAGCCCAAAACCCTATACATTGATTTAAAACTTTTTGGAGATGGGGTAAGAGATTTCTTGTTATGAAGCCATGACATCTAGATTTTATTCTAGTCATTGAGGCTTGACATTAAACAAATCTAGGTAAGGATACCACAATTGCCATTTCAATTTTGGTTTTATGAAGGTATGAACATTATCAGAGGTTCATTAGGTAAATGCTTAATTATTGATGAAAACTCTATGTGGATGTGCCATTCCAAATTTATCTGAATACTAGTCAATCTAAATCCTTTAATAGATTTGATAGATTTAATTGTGCTGAAGATCCATGGAAGTACTTGGAAATAACCCCTTGATTGTGAGGGATTACCATTGCAATGTCATAAATGTTTTAATACAGGTCATTTGGCTACCACTTATGGTTTGGTAAAGAGGAATAAGGGAACATCATGGTGGAAAGATAATTTAGATGATTGTGACAGTGATGGAAGTGAATCTAAAAATGAAAGACATCTAGACATGAAATATAAATGTGAGAAGGAAAGTGCTATCCTAGAATTAGTACAAGAAATGTCTATGAAAAATTGGCCCCATGTGAGCAATCTTTGGTCAAAAAACCCATAATGATTAACAAATGTGAATATAAATAGAGGTAATAGGTTCAAACTTCATTAGATGAAGGTGAAGTCTTGCTGGATAAGAATTCTTTGTTGAAACAAACATCAGGTAAGGCTCTTAAAATGTCTATTCTTAATTTGCCTGATTTAGGTGAAGAAGGAAAATGGATGAAGGTGAGTTACAAAAATAATGGAAAAGGTAAGAAGGACAATGAATATATAAATATGAACTTTTGGCCATAAAAGAACCATGGATATGAAGGGTTTTAGTGGGGGTCCCATTTTCATGAGCTTTGTTATTTGTCTTTTTGTATAATAAAAGTGGGTAAGGGACCCTCCAACCTTTTATCGATAAAAAAAAATACTCCAACTATATTCAAGGGAACCAATTTTAGGTATCTATAAATAGGAATTAAAATACATGTTCTACTTAAATAATTAAACATCTAGCTAGTTTCCTTCCTACAAGGGATTGAATTTCATGATTATCATTGTCTATAACAATTTTTTTGGTGATGGTTATTTAGTTAATATTTCTATTCAAATTTTAGTATAGTTTATATCAGAAGGAGAAAACATTAAATAAAACTATATGTTTTAAATAATCCTTGATATTTTTTTATGGCACGCCCAATATTTCACATTACATTATATACAATATATGCAAGCAAATGTTAAAATATTAAAATATGAAATAAAAATAAAGTCATATGGCCATGATATTTAAATCTCACTCCCTACTTTACATCACTCTCCACATCATACAAAGGTTAAAAATCATATCCTCGTAATAACAAGCTCTTGTAAATTAATTCTTATTTTCAAATGAATGCCTACTACAATAATTAACTCATAAAAACTAGTTCTTAGTCAACTCAATTGTGATATTATAAAAGGTAATATTGTGGTAAAAACACTCCTATCTTAAGCTATAAATGGTTTGCAAGACATTGAAATTTTAAAATTATGCCTTATAACATTATCAGGATTACAAATTGTGAGTTCACAACACATATAATTAATTACATATTTATTTTTATTTTAAATTTTTTAATTAATTGCAAATCCTATAAATGTATTTTTTCACAATTATTTAAAACTGAGTTAAAAAAGGATGACAAGATCATCCATACGATCTAGGTAAAATTGAATGATCTTGAGAAGTCTACACAATGTTTATAAAATATTTAAATTTTTTATCCTTTATTTTGATATTCTTCATAGATATACAAATCCACTATTGTATTATTAAAAGAAGTTAAATGAACAAATCATAAATGTTAATTGGGGTTATTTTTAGTCCCTATGTTATAGAAATAAATAAACTTTTTAGACTTCTTAAATTGGAACAAATATTTCGATACAAATAAATAACACAAAAAAATTACTTTGTTATGTGTGTAGTGAAAAGTATTTCATAATCTAGAATGCTAACCCAATCAATAAATGCTCTAATGTACTTGAAAATGCTTGATTGACTAAATGAACCAAATATTTTTTTATTTATAAATAACTAAATATTGGGCTCATGTTGACTTCCAAAACATAGAAATGTGAAAGGTGGAAAAGGGTGTATGTGCCCAAACAAATAAATAGAAGGCACAAAAATGGATGAAGATAACACAAAAAATCATTAAAAGTGGCAAGATCCTACATATGGTCTTAACATCAAACCAAAAAAACGTAAATTATTTGAAAAATGATAACATAGGATTAAACAAAAAGGGCTTTTAGGCCACTTGAATGAACATAATGATTAAATAATGTTGAATGTTAACCACATCCAGACATAAAAAATTACATATACATACATAAAATAAATCTAACTATATATAAAGGAACCATTTTTAGGTATCTATTAATAAATCTTATATACATGTTCAACTTAAATAATTAAACATCTAGTTAGTCCCTTCACCAGGGATTGAATTTGATGTTTGACATTATTTATCACAATTTTTTTGATGATGATTATTTATTTAATATTTAAATTTAAACGTTAGTATAATACATAATAGAAGAAAGAAACATTAATTAATTAAATAAAAAAAATTATAATATTTTATATATTTTGGTGGCATGTCTAAAATTTTAAAAATATATTTTATACATTTTACGCAAGAAAATGATTAGATTGTACAATAAAAAATATAAAAAGAATTATATGACCATCAAATTTAACCCACTCCTTGCTTGACATCACTCTCCACATTGTATAGAAACTAAAAACCATATTCATGTGTATCCTTATAATAACAAGTTCTTCTAACTTAAATATTCTTTCAATTAAATGCCTACTACAAATCATTCATTGATAAGAACCACTTCTTATTCAATTCAAATGTGATATTCAGAATAGAAAAAAAAATATGGGAAAGACATTCATGTACTGAGCAAGAAAAGCTCTGTAACATATTGCAAATTTAAAATTATACATTATAACATTACAAGGATTATAAATTGTGAGTTTACAATATATAATTAATTTCTTCTTTCTTTTTTTTTTAAATTTTAAAAAAATGTAACCTTATAAAACTTTTTTTCAAAATTATTTTAAATATTAAATTTTTAACACAACTTTCAATACCATATTAAATTTGAATATTATTAAAAATCTTTAATTAATTAAAATAGTAATATTTATTTATTAAATTATATTAATTATATAATATAATCAATTCAACAAAGGGTCGAACATCTATTTAAATATATGCTGAAAAGATGATCACTTGTTTCTATATTTAATACAGCTTGTAAAATAAAATATTAAAAAATGAATCTTTTATGGAGTTTATTTTCTAGTACATTAGGTTCATATGCGCGGTAGGAAACGCAACGTGGTTTCTCAATTCTTAATGCAATAAACGTGATTTAGTGAAGATATTAAGGTTAGCAGATTTGTCATGTACATGCACTGGTTTCCGGGTCAAATTAAGCATGAACTGCACGAATCCAATGAACCAAAGAGTAAATTTACAACCAAAAATTCTTAATGAAATAAATAATTAAATATAGAGGTGGATAGAAGAGTATTAGCTACTGTAGGTTTTGTTATTGAAGTGAACATTGGTAATTGAGTTGTTTTAAATATGTCATTACAATATGGACATGCCCACACACATCTATCAAATGTGCAACATTTAAATATAAAATTTATAATTTTAGATCACACGATTTTGCAAATATATTATTATTAAAATTTGATCTTTCAAGTATGATCATTTTCCTCTACTCTTTTTAAAAAAAATAAAAAATAAAAAATCAAATTCTAAAATGATTGAATCTTGTCCTCCTGTAATGTGTCAAGTCTACCACTCTATAGAACATGTTTTATATGAACAAATTTATCAATCCTTTTAAATTGGAATAAAGATGTCAAAAATATAAAATTTAGAACATAAATATAATCTTTATGGATATTCCGTAGTAAACATCATCAACATAGATCCTTTGCACTTGTAACATACACATGATTGATTCTTTAATATTATGTACTACTTTTCTTAGTAAAGAAAGATATAAAGTGTTTTAAGTGAAATGGCTTGCAATTAAATTGGAATTAAAATCAACACAATAAAATGTGCAAGATTTATGCTTATTTTATTTTTAGTGACGATTTGAAGATAATCATGAAAATATAATAGTACAAAATAACTTATTAATACGGGACAAAAATGATCCACAAAAGTCATAGTTTGAAGAATGATTTTTAAAGTGTCAAGTTCAAAGCATCTAACCATTTACTTTTACAATAAATTATGTGATGGAAATTAACTCTAAAATATTGTAAATTTGAAATCTGATATAAGAGAGATAAATAAATTAGCCTAATGTAAAAGTAAAATGATATAAATTTTTTATAAAAGCTATAAATTAATAAAAATAGAAACTAGAGTTAGGGTTAGAGAGATGTCCTTGTAAATTGATTTATTTTTTGTATTATGATTTTGATGACTATGACTATAAAAAACCACTATTAGAAACCTACAAACATAAAGTTAATTTAAAAACTTACATCATTACATATTTTGGGACAAGTACATAGTAGCCAAATAGGATCACAGTGCATCATTGTCCTCTCCTTTGACTTTGTCTATGTTGATTGTGCACTAAATTTGAGAGTTTGAGGTTGTTTGCCTCTGTTTGTATATTAACTAATTTTTTGTAAAGTTTATTTTAATGCATGGATCACCTATAAGAGCAAGTCCCTAACATGAACAAGGAAGTGAAGAAGATGAAAGGCAAAAAATGGAGAAAAAGTCAGGAAGTGGGATATGGTTGAGCTATCCTTAGAAAACCACTTTTTGACTGAGTGTTTTCTACATAGTTCAGGTGGACCTCATGCGAATATAGTTTTACCTATGGGGAAGATCATATATGAATGCAACTAGTAATTTTTATTTAGAGTGTTTGATAAAGGATGGCCTCAACTTGAAATAAAATAATGTTAACATGGCCAATCACTATGTGATTATCATAAAAATACATTAAGAATATTTTTTAAATAGATAACTAATTTTGAATTGCCTTTATAAGAGAGTGTTATCTAATGTAACTAGAGATAGTTGATGTGTTCTTATATGATAATATTTGAATTATTTTCAATAACTGATGTGATTTTAAACAAGGGAGATCCATTTCAAAGCATGTCATTTTTAAAAACAAGCCATTAGATCCCCATAGACAAGTCCACACTAGTGGATAGGTACACAATGTATCCTTGTCTTCTTAGTGTGCACTAGTCGAGATTGGATAGATGCTTCTGAAATTATATTGACAATGAAGTACCTATTGATTACAGATGTTTATGAATAATTAAGGAAATATGGATAATATTTAAAGTAATTACAGGACTTAAAAGGATCTTAAATGGATACATGGTTATTAGAATGATGAGTTATCCAAATCAAGTAAAAATAACTAGTATTATCAAGCATTTATTGATTTATGTTTATTGTCTACACTTACCCCATTTTATTATAGTGATGCACAAATTATTAGAGTAAATTAAATGTGATATTCAAGTGTGTATACACATTTTATATTTTACATGGAGTTGTTCTTCCCTCCTTATTGAGGCATGTGGATAAGTGTTGAATTGAGAGTGATCAAATCTTAATTTAAATAATCAATATAGATGCTTGAGTTATAAATATATGTGCTCCAACCCTCATATATTACTTAAAAATATGTGAAGAGATGGGAACCAACAAAGTCATTTATGAAAGTGTGACTAAAACAATGAGTGTCATTAAGCTCTCATGTACTCCACTTACTAAATTTAATGAGAAGAGGCAGGAACTGATAGATGTCTCTGTAAAGTAAAACCAATATGTAGAGCATCACTAAACTCAATATTGGTTCACTTTCAAAATATAATTCCTACCTCTGCTAATGGATCTACATTCAAACTATAACTCTTGAAAAATTTATAATAAATTTTCACAAAAGAGAAATTTTTATTTTTTTTAAGTAGTATCTTGGTCATGACTACATATCATGCCCCCTATACTATATAGATTGTCACATATGATATTTTGAATATAATTTGAAGCCTTGTAACTATTTTCACACAATTGTGTCTATCCTCAAGTAGATAGATGAGTGGATTACATAAGCAAGTTGAATGCCCCCATAATCTAAATTTTTTGAATTTTGTACATTGTAAATTATCATATCTAAAAATCTATTGTTTGTAAAATCCCATTGTGATGCCCCCTTTTTAGATGAGGGAAATTGCCTAAAAATCACTTGTTTTAAAATTAAAAAATCACAACATTAGTGAAAGATAGATAAAAATATAATAACACTTGCATATATTGAATTTGTATTGAAATATTATAGATGTAACATTGAACCTTTTGAAATATTTGTGAATATTTTTTGCATCATGTAAGTTTGATTCAACATTGTAGTAATGAATGAAGCATGTAAAACATGAAATTGTTTCATATGTATTTTAAACATACTATATTGAATAATGAAACATTGAATCACATAGATAATATGTGAATAATATGTATCATGTTACCATAAATATATAAATAGATGAATAATAGTGCATGATAAGAATGGAACCATAGTATCCAAATAGAAAACATGTAAGAAAAGTCACATAATTTTCATGCAAGAAGGCCTAAAGGATGCATACAAGGGATATGTACGATGTCACAAGGAGTGTAACTATAATTTTAAAAAATGTCATACATTGAGACCAAAGGTTGAATATAAAGGACTTCGAAATGTCATAAATATATAGAGGGACAAAGGACACACACAAGACATTATCTATATTTTTAACATATATGAATGTTTTTGTATTTTTTCATATTTGAAAAGAGAAGCATGCATTAATGAAATATAGGATAATATCTATGTAAAATAATGACATGGATTAATAATATTCATAGGATTCTTAACATGGTTGCTTCAAGTGTAGCTAAGCACAAACTCTAAGGTTGATATTTTAAGTAACCACAAATCATCTCAAACAATTTGGATTGAATTTTCAATTTTTATCTTTATTAGTATTTTTTTTCTTTGAGGTCAAGGTCATCAATGTGAGATTTTTGATCACAAACATTCTTTCCATATACTCAAGTGTATGTGTGCTTGATAAAATTTTAAATATTTGAGAGAATGTATTAATTTTTTATCAAGAACTTCAAGTTCAATTAGGTTTTATTAGCTTTATTAATTATTTCTATTTTGAGAGGGAGAATTGCTTATTTAATAATGTCCTTTTGTGACATATGTAAATAATGTATTTCTATTTTGAGAGGGAGAATTTCTTATGTTCCATAAAAAATGTGTAAGGTGTGACTTGTGCTACTATAAGAACTCTTATCTGATATGCCCATAAAGCATAAAAAATTTGATTATACCAATCAGCTTCAATATTTTCAACTATCTTATTAATATTTTTAAAATTATTGTATTAGTTTCCTTAGCTTTCCCAGTTCCTTGTGGGTGTGAAGGAATATAAAAATATGCCATATTTTTAACTTAACACAAAATATTTTTATTGTTTTATTTTTAAAATAGTAATAATTATCTATGATGATTGGAAATGGTAACTGAAAGTGAGAAATTATATGCATAATAAGGAAATATAAAAAATCTTCACTGTTAGTAAACTATAGATGGATAAACTCTACCCACATTGTAAAATAATCAATACCAATCATCTTCAATATTTTCAACTATCTTATTAATATTTTTAAAATTATTGTATTAGTTTCCTTAGCTTTCCCAGTTCCGGTGGTATTTATGAACTTATGCCTCTCAGAGGACTCGTGATTTACTTTGTAAATCATATCAAATATCCAAAAGGAAAATGTTCATGAAAATACTATAGGTTGAAATTAATTTGAAAAATAATGATTAATATTGTTATGGTTTTTACAATGGAAAAACATAATTTGTCATTTTCATAGAATTAATTTATCACTATTGTCCAAAAATATTGTTGGCATAGGAACTTGTAAGAAATGGATTTACCACTAAAGTGGACACCAAATTCACTCTCATATACATGAAATATGGTTACTTAAGCTTAGATATGAATTAGACATCATAATATTTGTTCATCAAATGAGTGTTTGAAAATAGATCCACCAATGAAAATATAATGTATTCTTGACACTATACAAGATTTTTATCCTCATGTGTAGAATTTTCTAAAAATTTGGATTTATAGAGATAATTATAGATATATCAATATACCATTTAGGATTATCCACAATTATAATGATTAAAATTATTCCTAATATATAAATGTCAACTATATCCATAGAAGGATCATGTAGTTGTTTGATGGTAAGCATTGCATGATCATCATTGATATCAATTGGAATTAAAGAAGAAACAATAGCCATTGCATCAACATGATGATTATATTTTCAAGGAATATTATCAATGGAAAGGTGAGAAAATAATTCCATAAGATAGCAAACCGTATATCTATACAAAATAAGCTTATCCTCTTTGGTTTGATAAATATATAAGACTTGATTAATGATAAAATGTGAATCTCTATACACATGTAAAGATTTGATATTTGACTTTTTTATTGTATTTAATCCAAATATGAGAACTTCATATTTATAAATATTATTATTAAAAATAAATCCTAAGTGAAAGGAAAGGGTCATAGGCAAACCCTGAGGGGAACTAAATGCAATACCTGTTCTAGATCCTATGGAACATTTAGACATATCAAAATTCATTATCTAAGTATCATTTTGAATGATATAAAATTCAAGTTGTCTTAATATTCAACATTGATTGGAATCATGTATTGCAATGGACTATCAACTAATTTATCAACAATAACCTTTCCTTCAATAATGTCTTATAAGACAAAAGTTAAATTAAACTCAATAAGAAACATTACCAATTTTTGTATGCATCCTTACAAATTGGGTTTTACCACAAAGTATAGAAATGGATTGAATTTAGTAATAACATGAGTCTCATTATGATGTAAATAATGTCATAAATAATGTGTATCAAAATCAAGTGTTGAGTACAACTTTTCAATGATAATATAGTTTTATTCATAATCAAGAAATGTGTGACTGATATAATAAATGGTATGTTCATAATGAGTATCATCATGTTGTGAAATAAAATCACATAATGTATGATTAGTAGATTAAAATTATAATAAAATAAATTTATCTTGAATGGAAGGCATAAGGATAGGTGGATTCAAAATATATTCCTTAAGTGCATAAGTTTTTTTTTAAATTTTTTGTCCCACTCAAAATTCAAATCTTTCTTAAGTAAATGTGTCAAAAAAATTGTTTTATTTGATAATTGAGTAACAAAATGACATATAACTTGAATGCATCATTGTAAGCATCAAATTTGCTTAAGATGATTGGTGCTAGTATATGAATTATAACTTTTACCTTTTTAGGGTCGACTTTGATACCTCTTTGGGATATAGCAAAACCCAAGAGATTCCCTATTGTAACTCCTAAGATACATTTTTTTGGGTTTAAATGAATAGTTTACTCTATCATTCTTTCAAATATTTGGTGTAAATTGATACTATGATCTTGTTGATGTTTGGATTTTGCTAATAAATCATAAACATAAACTTCAACTATTTTATGAATGTAATCAAGAAAAATTATGAGTCATGGCATGTTGATAATTTGATCCTACTTTTTTCCATCCAAAAGGCATTACAATATAGAAGAATGTTCACCAAGGTCTGTTAAAGTATCTTTCATCTTTATCAATAGGCTTAATCTTGATTTTTTTATATCCAAAAAAGTCATCTCTAAAATATAACATTCTATACATTATTTTAGAACCCATGATCATATCTATGTGGGGTAATGAAATCCTTATTTGGGACAATATTTGTTGAGATTATGGTAACATTTACAACTTCAAATTTCCCAACTTGATAGAGTTACTAGGATAATATTAGAAACCCACTGAGGATAATAACCAACATGAATAAATCTATATTTTATGTTCATTCAACTTCACTTCAATTGACTTTTTTTGGCATTAGGATACAAAATAATGTTATACAAATCTAGCTTTGGGTCAATACTAGGCATATTTTTATAATTCCATATAAATAACTTTGGGTAATCATGAAGAGCCTACTCAATAGCCTTACCTTCATCATCTTGTAACATGGTGTCCAATAGTACTAGTCATGTTTACATTTCAATACCAAAATGGATTGCAAACATTTATTCATTAATAATGTTGATTTTATTCCATAAATTGAGTATTAGGAATAGTAAATTAGGATAATCAAATTATTCTTATGGTATGACATCACTAATTTCTCCAAAATATCATATGCATTGGATTCGTAAGTAAAATGTATTTTATGGTGAAAAAGGGATATCATCACATGTAACAAGATATTCCAAAAGAATATCATCAATTCAAAATTCATCCAATTCTATAATTTTAGGTGAAATATAGTCATCAATGAAATAGATTAATATACTAATGACAACTATGAGACATGGTTGAGTTGATTATGAGCCATATACCACTCTTTGGAAGCAGTTATGAATGTGGGGAACTACTTGAAAGTATGATCCCTAGAGAAGTAGATTCATTACTATAACCAATGATGGATTTGATTTTATTGTTGGAAGGCAAAATATAATCAACGATACATTAAGCATGTTTACCTATTCCTTGTACCATAATATAATTATAATTTTATAACTATTTAATCCTAAAATTTTAATAAATAGAAGATGGAAAAGGGTCAATTAAATGTTGTACAATAGAAGAGACCTCAAGGTTTAGAGGAAATGTTAGAATTTCCATAGAAAAAGGTTACATATATGGAATATACATATCAATATAATATACTAGAGAAAAATATTTAAAAGGTTCTTGATACAAGGGTCATGTATAGATATGCCCTTGATAACTGAATTTGATACATGCATGCAAAGTAGAATATATAAAACTCATTATATGAATACAAGATCATCCTAACAAAAAATTGTAATTAAGATCATTACGCATAACTTTACATACCATAGAGAGAGTACACAGGCCTAAGGTTATATCGAATGTAATTTTACCAAGTAAATGATGTGGAGTATTATCGAAAACATGAATATTGATATTATAATAGCTAAAGTCTTTTGTATTCATGCTTAGTAAATTTAAGAAATATATATTACATATATTCAATCTAAATATATTATCAATGAGCACATGATTTACCTTTTTATTTGATAACACCTTATTTATACAAGGGAAAATAGTTGTTGATAATATGACATGGAGGAATATTTTCATTTTTAGAGGAAATGCTTTCCTCGGTCCATCATCCCATGCTCTCTCTTAAATTTTAAAATTCTCAAAGTTTATTTTTGTCAAATTTAAAAATACACAAATGTATACTTCATGAGTTATTTCTTGATTTAGTAAATTAATTTCCCTACACAATTAAAGTATCTACTCAAAGATAAATTTGTTATATGGACTCAGGTTCAATCAATTTATTATTTACTCCATCAATTTCATTACTATAACAAAAGGAATGTAAGGTGAGAGGGATGTAGACACATAAATTTGATTACATGTATTGAATAATGTTAATTCATAAAAAGTTACAAACCACATGACTTGCACTCAAATACATTCCTCTAACCCATTTATCTATATCCAGATTTGAACCTTTGGTTTAATGTCATATATTACACAAAACACTCAATTTTAGTTGTTACCTTTAGTTTAGGACATGTGTCCTAGGTCCATATGGATATTTACGTGCTAGGCAGATATGAGTGTGTTATGCTTCTATCCACTTAGGCTAGCTAAATTTTGTTCCTAAAAATAAATAATTTTCAAAGCTAAAAATATTCTTTTATATCTTTTTAGATATTTTTCATGGTTGGATAATAGAAATTACAAAAATATTCACCTATAAATACATGTCAAGAGTCATTCATTTTCCCACTTGGTATTTACTTGGTTAAAGATACGACCTATTCATTTTAAATTCAATAGCTCTAACAAGGTGTAGCATTAATCCAAGTCAATATATTTATAAATCAATTCAATAGATTTCAAATCCATCTTATAGTTTCATACATAGAGTCAAAGGATTAAAAATACACATTTATTATAGGTGAGAAAACTACGTGGGATTAATTTACCTCATTATACTATTAGATGCTTAGGCATCAATCAATTATTAATGAGGTGGTTGAGGTCATCTTATCCCATTACACTACTATGTTTTCTTACAGGTTTTCAAGCTATCTAAGTTCTATTTAGGTTTTAAAGACAAGATATGATGAATAATTATTTTTGCACTAAAATCCCATAATTTTAATATTTCAAGTTACTTAGCATCCATAGGAATAGAAGGTTAAAAAATAGTTCATCAGCACATTCAACTGGTATATGTCTTTGGTCAATAAACTTGAGTGAACTACATTATATTTCTCCTACAATGATTATGTCTAGAGGTGTTTTTGATCCTATTATTGATATGTCATTTCTATTAAAATTATTTCTCTATTGTTTCCCACCAGTCATTTGTCACAGTAAACTAGGATAAGTCTTGAGTCAATATACCCAACTTCATTGCACTACTGTTCACTTAGAATAAACATGTCTAGATTATGCTCGTGATCATGTACCTATTCCTAAACCTATATGATAATCTATTTCACTGATTTCCATAGTTATGTATTCAGAACAAGCAACATAAATATGTGTGAAAGATAAATATATCTCTTGTTAGTATTTTCCAAATAAATTAGTTCTGTATTTATCATTTTTATAAAATCAAAATTATTGATTATTATACATATTTAGTGTTCTAATATTTTCTAGTTTCACACCCATAAGTAAAAATATGATTTATTTTATTTTATCAATAATAGGGTAAAGCAATACCCTATTATTTGTCAATATCATACATGTAAATATTGTAATGAAATGAAGTTAAGGATGGACTTGTACAAAATCTTGGATTATACACCCATCAAATTTGATCATTCATTGGATAATTATCACACATTTTCATATTCAATGATTAGTCTCATCATTTAACAAATCAAGTTTACTTTTATCAAATGTTATTTATGGATAATTATAACACTCATGACTTGTCAAACCCCTCACAATGCTTTACCTTTTTACAACACTTATTATACAATTAAAATAACACATAACACTTAAAACATGCTAGGAGAACAATGAAACTATGAATGATGGAAACAACACCTGCATTTACACTACTATACATAAATTTAATTAAATATCTCTACCTATCCTAAAACACTTTATTTTTTACATAAACTCAAAAATATGAGGTACACAATACAACTTAAGAAAATAAATAAACCAATATTGAATCTACAATTGATTAAAAGTTTCAACCACTATTAATTAAACATAGGTCATGTGATTCATTGATAATCCATGGTGCCATTACAGTTTTCTCTAGTGATGAGATGTGACCCCCCATGGGTTTCACTAAAAATTGATATCATAATGTTTGTGTTAAAATAAAGCACTATTATTGAATTATCTAGATCACTTTGAGCCATCCTCTATCTATATAACATCATTGTATACCTTTTTATCATTTAATTTTATATTAATATTCAAATAACTTGTTACATAAATGAGGATAATATATTAATTAGTTAACATAGTTAGCATATTATATCTAAAATTCAAATCATTTATCCTAGATAATATGTTATTGTTCTATATTTTTGTACAAAATATGATTTGTATAATTTTATTATAATAAATGAATATGATAAAAAGAAAATTGAAATCTATTATATTAATATAACATTGGTGGAATATTAAAGAAATTAAATTTTGATTATATATATATATATATATATATATATATATATATATATATATATATATATATATATATAATTAATTAATTTTGGGGTTTGTATCTCAAAACCCTAAATATTAATTTCAAAATTATTGGAGCTAGTGTAGGAGCTTTCTTGTTATGAATCCATGGCATCTAGCTTTTAATTTGGTCACTAAGGATTTTGATGTTAAACCAATTTGGGTAAGGCTACCATAGCTATGATTTGAATTTTGGTTTGATGAAAGTTTGATAGTTATTGGATTTTCTTTGATTGAATGCTTAATAATTGATGAGAAATCTAAGTGCATGCACCATTCCATATTTGCCTCAATACTAGTTAATTTGAATCTTTTTGTAGATCTGTCAGATTTAATTGAGCTAAAGATACATGGTAGTACCTAGAAACAACCCCTCAATTACGAGGGATTTCCTTTTCAATGTCATAAATGTTTCAATACAAGTCATCTAGTTTATTACTTGTGTTTTGGTAAAGAGGAATAAGGGAGAATCATGGTGGAACGATAATTTATATGATTGTGATAGTGATGGACATGAATCTAAAAATCAAACACATTTAAACATGGAATATAAGAGTGAAAAGGAAAGTGATATCTTAGAATTAATACAAAAAATGTCTATGAAAAATTTGGCCTTATGTGAACAATTTGAGGTTAAAAAATCCGTAATGATTAACAACTATGAATATTAATAAAGGTAGGAGGTTCATACTTATTTATTTGAAGGTGAAGTCTTTCTAGATAGTATTCCTTTGTTAAATCAAATGCTAGGCAAGGATCTTGAAAAGTCTATTATTAATTATCTTGATTTAGGTGAAGTTGGAAAATGGATGAGGGTGAGTTTCAAAAAAATTGGAAAAGGTAAGAATGAAAAAAAATATTTGAATATGAACTTATGACCATGATAGAATAGTGGAGAGGAAGGGTCTTAGTGGGTTTTTGGTTTTATTTATGGTTGTTCTTGGTCTTCTCATTTCTACAGGATTTATTATCTTGGTCTTTTTATATAATAAAAATGGGTAAGGGATCCTCCAAGCCTTTATCAAGCAAAACAAATGACTCCAACTACATGCAAATCAATCAATTTTAGGTATCTTTAAATCAGCATTAAAATACATGTTCTAATTTAATAATTAAACATCTAGCTAGTTTTCTTCCTACAGGGGATTAAATTTGATGATTAAAATTGCTTTGTTTCTATATGATTTTCACTTTCACATTCAAAAAGGAAATGAGAAACTAAAAGAAATGGTCTAGGGTTAGATGTTACTCGGATGAGGTCTTGCGCACCAGATTCAGACGATAGCAAGAACTCCTCTTTGGTTATGGAGGATGACACATATTAAAGAAAGAGACTAAAACACAGAAGGCATTAGATGAGGAGATGGTGGGCTGCCAAGCAAAAGCTTGATCCCAAAAGTACAAAGACTTCCTACAGGGATGTCAACCCACTAATTGATAAAAATAATGTCTGATAAAAGATAACATGATAAAAGACTGAAATGATTAAAAATTGAAATAGAAATAGAATCAAATGCTTACCTGAATGCTGCTATCGGTCTGGTCACAGTCACCGACGTCGGTTAGTCTGCTGGTGTTAGTTGTCAACGCTGTCGATGTCGGTTAGTTTGCCAACGTCGGTGGGGGCAGTGGGCCTGATGGTTAGCGTCGGTCGGGGAAGTAGTCTTTAGATGAGGTCTGGTCAGATTTGGAAGGGTTTATGGTCTATGGATGGGTCTGAGAAGGGCTATGGGTCTGGTTGAATGGTCTGAGAGTCTGTGTAGGGACAATGGATAGAGTGTATGGTCTGAAAAGAGACCAGATGGAGTGGACAGAGGAAATAGGGAAAATAAGGATGAGAGAAGGCTCCTAGAGAACAGGTTGGGTCTGGGCTAGTGATTTACTTAGAATTAATAACTAAAAACATAATAAAAACACAGAGGAAATACTTACCTGTGGTTTGCTAAGAAAAGAGTGTTGCAGACTGGTTGTACCTGTTGCTGATGCTGTTGGTGTTGGAAGTCCTGTTGCTGGTGGAGTGGCTGATGTAGAGTACCTGTTGTTGTTGTAGCTTGCTGTGTGTACCTAAGAGAAAGTGAGAGGTCTGATGATTGGAAAAATTGATAGATTAAGGAGTGAAATATCAGATGGTTCAAAGTCGAAAGGTCAGATTGAAGATTGGAAAAACCAGATTCGAGAGATTGGAAGAGCGAATTCAAAGATTGGAAAAATGGATCCACACTTTGAAGGTGGAATGAAATTTTAAAGGCAATCGATGCTAGAAATACTATCAACATCGATCGATAGTTGATCAACGTCGGCGGCTGGAAGGCAGGAAAAAAGGCTAAAAATAGCCTTTCGTCCATTTTCCCAACTGCCAGGTCAGCGGGTCCGGGGAAGAAACGGTCAAAGGTGGCTTAATAGGCATGGGAAATGAGTGGGATAAGGGAAATGGGGTCTTATATCATTTAAGACTTGGCAAGGGGTAGTGGAGGGGAAGTTGGAATAGGTCAGAGGGTGATAAATGAGGGTATCCAAGGGCAAAGAATCTAAGAAGGGGAGAGGTGGCATGGGTGAGGTGGCAAGGGGAGAGAGAGAAGGAAGGAGAGAAGTATTAATTTAAAATAAGATAATTATTTTAAATTAATAAGACATAGGTTAGGCATGGTTAGAAGTGGAAAGGGCCTAAGGGGGGAGGATGACCAGGGAGTAGACACGATTTCAATGTCTACATTTGCCCCTTTTTGTCTTGTTGGTTGTTCTTGACGAACTGCAAGACAAAAATAGGAGTTGGTTGCCCCAGGTATGGGATGAGGTTGATTTTGTCCTATTGGTTGTTCAAATGAACTGCAAGATAAAAATAGGAGGTTGATTGCACCAGGTGTGGGATCAAGTATTCCCCCTCAAAGCGGGAGTCAAGGGAAGGGAACCTGAAGTCGGGTGCCAATTTGACAGAGAGTGGATGGAAAGGGTGAAGTTGTGAGTGTGAACATTGTAAAAGGTGTGATTGTGCGTATACCACTTCACGAGATGGTCAGGTCAAATTGTCATAGGTCGAGGTCAAGAAGTGCTAAAATTAAAGTAATCGGGCCCCAATATTTGGTCATAGTTGATCGGGTTATTCAATCTAAGTTGAAGCTCCAATGGTCATCGTGTTTCAGGTATCCTGAGCTTAAGAAGTGCTCCTGGAAACATGAAAATGTCACAAGTAGTGAGGATCAACCAGCTTGCGATTCTATACTTGTGAGGGTCAAAATATGGGTTGTGAACAATTTTGCTAACCATTCATGAGGTAGCATACATGCAAAAACAACCAAGGCAACGTTTGTCTTGGAAGTGGTCAGAGTCTGAGGAGATAGTCATGATCTCCACGGTCAACGGTCAAGGCAGGTTGAGATAGATAGCTGGTCAAATGAAGGGATGGATGAAAGAAAGTGGCCGAGCTAACCTCAGAAGACTGAGTGCTACCTACATAGCCCTTGTCTGAAGGGCCTCAGGCCAATGTAGTTCTCCCTAAAAGGGAGGAAGAGGGTCAAAGTTATGGATTGGTTTGGATGAGGTCAAGTCATGGTCAAAGGATGAAAGAAGGTTTGTCCATTAGGTAGATGAACAAATGACGGTGGTTGAGCCAACCTCAGAGGACGTTGTGTCAACTGAGTGCTGCCTACATAGCCCCAGTCTTAGGGCCTCAGACCAATGTAGTTCAGGTGAAGAGTCAAAGTGGTCGATGATTGGTTTTGGTCATGTGTCAGAATGATGAGGATAAGATGATGTTACAGCCTTTTCCATATTGTGTGATGGTGTATTCTGTAACATTGGTTGAGGGGTCTTTCATCCCTAGCAATTTTCCATGTTCATGATGGATGTATGCTAAAATTGAATTGAGTCTATTTATGCTTCAGCAAGTAATGGTTTATGCTTAACATAAATTGTGTCTGGTTGATAGTTTCCATGTGTATTGGTATCCATAGAAACTATGTGAAATGGACTATGTCATGATGTCATATTGTTGGTTTGGTCTGGTTTGAATTGGTTTGATTGGATTGGTTGTGACCAAGGTTTGGTTTAATGTGACCAAAGTGTGAAAAAAAAGGTGAAAGGCAAATTGCTCTTTCATGGACAAGGACCAAAAGATAGCATAGATAGGGGTTGTTAGAACCAAGAGCCCCATTCATGCATTACGTCATTGACCATGGGTTGTGTTAGAGAGGTAATCGAATCGCTTTGACATTTAAGTGAGCTCAAAGTTCCTTGAGTAGGTGATGTGATAGGAGGAGAGGGTAACCCATTTTAGAGCAGAGAAAACCTTGCCCCTTTTTATAGGAGACCCTGAGACGACTACAAGCCAAGTCCATGACCCTTTTTTTTTGGGTACAGACTGATCAATGCAGGAAGTCTACATAGAGATGTCATTTGCTTTGGTGGTCATGTATGTGAAGCTGATCGATGTGAGAAGCTTCAAAATGAGTGCTGTTTATATCAAGATTTAGTCATAGCCATCCTTCGAGGGAGTGGTCTATATTTTTACTTTTTATATATATGAGGGCTTTGAATAGCTGTCCTTTGAGGGAGCAGTCTATTAGCTATAACAATGATAGTATAGCTGTCCTTTGAGGGAGCAGCCTGCTTTTTAATTTTGTGACCTTGGATATTTTGACATCAATTTATATTTTTTTGACAGAATTTTGAGTCATGGACAAGACTATAGAAGTTGAAGGGATCCCTTTTATCAGGACAAAGCATCCATACTATATAAAAGGGTTACAGAGGGTTTGTTTAGGGGAATAGGGTTGAAAGGAATGAGGATTGAGAGGATGGGGATTGCTCAAGGGATGAGCTCAAGTTAAATGTCAAGTGAATGAGTACTCGACTAACAGTAGAATGGTTGTAGATGCAAGGCATGAAAGGGCTTAGGTTTTGATAAGTCCCTGGTCCATGCTTATGCGTGATGATGAAAGGTCTGAGCCAATTAGGAGCAAACTTGTCTTTGTTTACTTTTTTCCAAATTGGTCACGTGTTGATTGATGTTGGACATGAAGTTGGTTGATGTGTTGTCGGATTGTTTGGCTAGTTGGTCATTGCTTGGTCAATGGTCGGTCGAATGTTTTGTCTAGGTTTGGTTGATGGTCAGTTGAATGTTTGGTCAATGGTTGGGTTGAATGTTTGGTCGAGGTTTGGTTGAGGTTTGGTCGATGGTCTGGCCGAGGTCATGATTAACAAGGTTGGTTGATGTTTGGTTGAGGTCGGGTTGAATGTTTTGATGAAAAGGTTGGTTGATGTTTGGTCGATACTTGGTCGAGATTGGGTCAACGGTTTGGTCAATTGATATTTGGTCAATGATTAGTCGATATCATGTTTAAAAGATCGGTTAATGTTTGGTCAAGGTTTGGTTGAGGTTTGGTCGATGGTCTAGTTGAGGTTAGATTGAATGTTTTGATGAAAAGGTTGGTTGATGTTTGGTTGAGGTCGGGTTGAATGCTTGGTCAAAGATAAGTTGAATGTTTGGTTGAAGTCAAGTCGATGCTTGTTTGGTTGAGGCATGGTCGAGGCTTGGTTGAGGCCTAATCGAGGTTTAGGATTAAAAGAGTGATTGATATTTGGTCGAGACTGGGTTGAAAGGTTGTTTGAGGCTTGGATGAAGGTTGAATTCCCCCAGCTGCTAGGGAGAATGTTTGATAGGTTGGTCAAGGTCAATTGAACCTTGGTGGTCAGATTGACTGTGTTGATGTCGAATAAGGGGGTTAAAGGCAGCAAAGGGAGCATAGTCTGGCATGGAGATCCTGATTTAGGTGATGAGGTTTGAGAAGCATGGGTTAGTGTTGACGACTTGTCGAAGGGGTGGTCAAGAGGATCCTTGATGAGAAGGGTATCCCTTTTTTGGTGTTAACGAGTGACAGCTTTAAGAGCACAACAATGCTCAGTGTCATGTCCCAATTTTTTATGATAGTGACAAAATTTAGAGTTGTTGAACCAAGATGGTCTTGATTTGAGAGTTGATGAGTGGGGCGGTGTTGAAGGTTTGTTGATAATATGGTCAAGAAGAAGGGTGTCTTTCTCCAAGCATTGGTGAACAACAACCTTGAGGGCACAATAATGCTCAGTGTCGTGCCTAGGCGTGCGATGATACGCATAAATCTGAGTGTCATCGAACCAGGGTGGTTTTGGTCTGAGAGTTTGATATGGTTTAAGAGGTGGGAGATTGATGTGAGAAGACTAAAACAATTGCCATAACAGAAAGGCATAAGAACTTGCTAATGGGTCTACGTGTTTTGTTGCAGTGGGGGTTGATGACTTTGGTTTGAGAGGCATAAGAGGCATTAGTTATACCATCATTTTTGTGGGTGGTGTAGCCACACGTGTAGATGACACTTTGGTGGTGATAGGTGTTGGATGCTTGGGAGGAAATATATGTCTGATGGGTTGAGGGGATAATGGAGGCGACTTGCCTCTATGAAGTATGGGAGTAGGAAGCACTCTTATTAAAGTGGATGGATGTAGGCCCAAAATTGAAGGTAATGATGAAGGTGGGGGAGGAGTCCTCCGGTGTGGTTGAGTGGCCTTCTTTGGTTTGGTTTGAGGGCTACTATTGTGCGAGGCGAGGTTAGATATGGGTTTGGGTTCAGATGTGGATGGAGGCGAGTGAGATGTAGCAATCTCAGGCAAAAGGCAAGAGGAAACTGTGACTAGGTCTTCTTTGGTTGAAATGGGTGAAGAGATTGGTTCTTCTCTTGGTGGAGAAGAAATAGGAGAATGTGGCTCCTCAAGCAGATAGATGGCCGGGATGATCGTGCCTTCGACTTGTGGTTGAGGAGTAGGCAAGGTAGGGTCCTCTATTGGTGGGAGGAAGGATGAATGTGGGGCTAATGGCATTGGTATGATCAAGGCATCCTCTAATATAAGAGAGGTCGATGGAGAAATAATAGGAGAAGAGGATTCTTGTACCTGTGAAGGAGGTTGGTCAGGGACAAGAGGCGAGACCGTGTTGACCATGTGTATATCATGCTCGTGGGAGCTATCGGTCATGGTCTGGACATTGTTTTGGTTAGGAGGATGGTTAGGAAAAGGTTGTTTAAAGATGTCAATGTTTTGATTGGGTGGCGTGTTTGGGTTATCCAGGACAAGATTCCCCTTATCTATCATGTCTTTGACAATGTTTTTAAAGGTTTGGCAGTTGTTGATGTCATGGCCTTGGACACGGTGATAATGACAGAAGTCATTCTCCCTATACCAGGTAGGGAGAGATTTTGAAGAGTCAAATTTAGGTGGTTAGATTGGAGGGAGATTGAGGACCCCCTGCTTGACAAGTTTTTCCAAAATGAAAGTGTATGATTCTCCAAGTGGAGTGTAGTTACGCTATATGTACCATTGTTGGAATTGTTTTGTGACGCTTTAAGATGTTGATGGTTGAGATTGATTAGTTATTATTGAAGATGGTGATCTAATGACCACAGTGTTTGCCACTCCTTTGGACTTGGAGTGGGAAGAAGAAGGTCAGGAAGAAGAAGGGTCATCAGCTTTTGCATTGGTATTACGCATTTTGACCTTGTCTTCTTCAATGGCGCGGAGTTCAAGCTTTCAGGCCATGGTGAAAGCTTTGTCAAAAGTGTAGAATGTTTGAACCCACAAGGTAGAAGAGATGTGCCTAGCACATGCTTGGGAAAAGATCTCGATGAGCTCAGGTTGAGGCAAAGAGAAGGAGAGTTGGTTAATCAAGCCTCTCCAACGGGCGACAAAATTGACTATTGATTCGTCGTCAAACTATTTGATAGAGTAGAGGTCTATAATTGAGACTTTATTGGTGATATTGATAGAAAAATGGTCGAGAAATAATTGGGTGCGTTGAGTGAATGAAAAGATAGAATGACTAGTGAGAGAGCTGTACCAATCAAGGACGGGGCCAGAAAGCGACATGGGGAACGTGCATAGCAGTAACGCATCATCATGGGCTATGAGATAACAATCATGTCTGAATGCTTGTAGGTGTTGTTGTGGGTCTTCCTTACTTTGGAAATGAGAAAATTTATGAAGCTCCCACTGACTGGGATATAGCCAGATTGGGACAGAGGGATGGATGGGTTCATTGCAAATTTAGTCATATGAAAGGACATTACGTGAACCAAAAATGGAAGCCTCAAGACTAGACATTTTGTCCATCAGCATTTTGATGAGATCAGCTAATGGATTGGCAGATGGGGTGCCCCCTAGGTTGTAGGGCACTTGAAAGGTGCTAGAAGGGGCATATGACGTAGTTGGTTGCGCTTATAGGGGTGCAACATATTGATAACTAGTCGTTGGGATAGAAGTGGAGGCCAAGGGTGGTTGCATTGTGAAGGTAGAAGGCATGGCTAGGCTAGATACCACCAAAGGTGGTTGCATGGTGGCATTGGCAAAAGGGGAGGTAGACACTCCTGCATTTATGGGTGCAAGAGTGTGTGAAGCTGAGACAATCAAGTTCTGTTATGATGTAGAACTTGGTTGAATTGCATGTGGTTGAGGGGGTAATGTAACCCTGATGGAGGTCGGTTTAAAAATAGATGGGGAGGCCAAACTTTGCGTATTGGCCATGGTCAGGTTAATGGTTGAGGTAATAGTCTGAGTCATAAAAGGCTGGGTAGTGGATGGTGTTGATGCCATCGCTGCCTCACCTGAAAGGTCTCACGTTTGGTTTCTTACGAGATAGTTTTGGAGGGATTTGACATTGAGGTCCAAGAATCTCTCAAAATCTTGGTCCCCTTCAGGTACAATGGGGGTCTGAGTCAGGGTCGGTCGAGTTGGAGTTCGTTTGGTCTCTGAATGAAACTCCATTAAAGGACTAGTTATGGAGGGCGAAGGCGGAAGCGGTTGTTGCCTCGTGTGGTCAACAAAAGTCATGGTTTGACTGTGTGTCAAAACCATTCAAGGCAAGAGGGGTCAGGTTCCAAAAACTATTATTTTTTTTCCCAATTTTAGAAACACAGAATGTGGTTTTGGCAGAAAAAGGGTCGGGTTTTAAGGCTGCTGTTTTAAGAAGAAAAATTTGGACAGAGACTGATGTCAGTTTAAAAACTGATGTCGGTGATATAGGATGCCGATGTCGGTCAGATGACCAATGTCGGTGAAGAAAGTTACCGATGTCAATGGAAAAACTGATGTCGGTTACTATGTTTTCTAGAAACTTAGAAGATTTGAGAGTTTTTGGAAGAAGAAAAAAAGAAACATCCTTACTTAGCTCAAAAAACCAGATAGGAACAGAAAGACAAATGGAGATAGGCAGACCCTAAGTGTTAAATCCTAAGAATCAACTTTTAGAATCCTGTTGGCTTATGCCTTAGAGTGTGTGTTTAGGAGGTTGGCTTGTAGAATGGGTCCTAGAAGAGGTAGTCTAAAGATGGTTTCAGGTCAGTTTAGGTGCTCAAGAGTCTGTGTTAGGTTCCGTACTTGGCCTGGTGCTAAGGAACAAGCTCCCCTCACTTCACGAGTCCAGTGATAAGCTGGTCTTGCTTAGCTAAAATATACTTTCCCTAAAGATTATCCTCTGCTAGAAAACAGAGTGGGCTTTCCCCTTGGTAGTGAAGTCCAAGTGGGATTGCCAGGACGGGTAAGGTATCTGCTGGGTGATGAAATCCCAGTCGGGCCTTGTCTCAAATAAGTTTTGATGTTTGATTTGTGCAAGTGATTTGGTTGTGCAACATAAGTGATCTATGATTAATTCATGATGCGGTTTTTAATTACTAGATGTGGACTAAGTATGCAATCAAGAAGAAATGAAATGCCAAAGATTTTAAGCCCAAAATGAAATGTGAGTTCATATGAAGACAAGTTGAGAAAGGGTTGAAGAGTATGACTTTTGACTAGTCTAAGATGCAAGAAAGAAAGAAGGGTTCTTTTTAACTTTGCTTATGATGTCTTTTAGAAGAGATAAAAGAAAGAGGTGAAAAGGAAAAACCTAATGCACCTATATGAAAAGAAAGAAAAGAACCCAAGGAAGACCCTAGGGTCCCACCGGGCGTGCCAGAATGTTTCTATACGATTTTCGCTTTCACATTCAAAAAGGAAATGAGAAACTAAAAGAAATGGTCTAGGGTTAGATGTTACCCGGATGAGGTCTTGCGCACCAGATTCAGATGATAGTAGGAACTCCTCTTTGGTTGTAGAGGATGACACTTGTAGAAGAAAGAGACTAAAATACAGAAGGCATTAGATGAGGAGATGGTGGGCTGCCAAGCAAAAGCTTGATCCCAGAAGTACAAAGACTTTCTAGAGGGATGTCAACCCACTGATTGATAAAAATAATGTCTGATAAAAGGCAGAATGATAAAAGACTGAAATGATTAAAATTTGAAATAGAAATAGAAGCAAATGCTTACCTAAATGCTGCTATCAGTCTGGTCATAGTCACCGATGTCGGTTAGTCTGCCGGCATCGGTTGTCAATTCTACCGACATCAGTTAGTCTACCAATGTCGGTGGGGGCAGCAGGCTTGATGGATGGCATCGATCGGGGAAGTAGTCTTTAGATGAGGTTTGGTCAGATCTGGACGGGTTTATGGTTTGTGGATGGGTCTGAGAAGGGCTATGGGTCTGGTTGAATGGTCGAAGAGTCTGTGTAGGGACAATGGACAGAGTGTATGGTTTGAAAAGAGCCAAGATGGAGTGGACAAAGGAAATAGGGAAAATAAGGATGAGAGAAGGCTCCCAGAGAATAGGTTGGGTCTGGGCTGGTGATATTACTTAGAAGTAATAACTGAAAACATAATAAAAACATAGAGGAAATACTTACCTGTGGTTTGCTGAGAAAAGAGTGTTGCAGACTGGTTGTACCTGTTGCTGATGCTGCTGGTGTTGGAAGTCATGTTACTGGTGGAGTGGCTGATGTAGAGTACCTGTTGTTGTTGTAGCTTGCTATGTGTACCTAAGAGAAAGTGAGAGGTCTGATGATTGGAAAGATTGACAGATTGAGGAGTGAAAGATCAGATGGTTCAAAGTTGAAAGGTCAAATTGAAGATTGGAAAAACCAGATTCGAGAGATTGGAAGAGCGGATTCAAAGATTGGAAAAATGGATCCGCACTCTGAAGGTGGAATGCAATTTTAAAGGCAACCGATGCTGGAAATACTGCCGATGTTGGTTGATAGTTGACCGACGTTGGTGGCTGGAAGGCAAGAAAAAAGGCTAAAAATAGCCTTTCGTCCATTTTCCCAACTGCCAGGTCAGCGGGTCCGGGGAAAAAATGGTCGAAGGTGGCTTAATAGGCGTGGGAAATGAGTGGGATAAGGGAAATGGGGTCTTAAATCATTTAATACTTGGAAAGGGGTAGTGGAGGGGAAGTTGGAATAGGTCATAGGGTGATAAATGAGGGTATCCAAGGGCAAATAATCCAAGGAGAGGAGAGGTGGCATGGGTGAGGTGGCAAGGGGAGAGAGAGAAGGAATGAGAGAAGTATTAATTTAAAATAAGATAATTATTTTAAATTAATAAGACATAGGTTAGGCATGGTTAGAAGTGGAAAGGGACCAAGTGGGGAGGACGACCAGGGAGTAGACACGATTTCGGTGTCTACATGCCTATCATAATTTTTTTGATGATGGTTATGTAGTTAATATTTTTATTCAAATGTTATTATAGTTTGTAGTAGAAGGAGAAAACATTAAGTAAAAATATAATTTTTATATAATCCTTTATATTTTTTTACAAGATGCCCAATATTTCAAAATACATTTTATATAATCTATGCAAGGAAATGTTTATATATTATAATAAAAAATATAGATAAATTCCTATGGCATTCAAATTTAACCCTCAGTCTCTAATTGATATCACTCTCCATATCATATAGAGAGTAAAAATCATATCCCCATAATAACAAGCTCTTTGATTTAAATCTTATTTTCAAAGGAATGCCTACTACATATCGTTAACTCATAGAAACAAGTTCTTATTCAAATCTATTGTAATATTATGAAAGGAAATAGTGTAGAAAAGACACTCATGTCCTAGGCTAGAAATGGTTTGTAAGACATTAAAAATTATGCATTATAACATTACCAGGATTACAAATAGTGAGTTCACAACACATAATTAATTACATAATTATTTAATTGTACTTTATTTACTAATTTTTTTAAGTAATTACAAATATTATAAACCTTTTTTTCACAGTTATTTAAAACTGAGTAAAAAAAATATGCCAAGACCATCCATATGATCTAGGTAAAATTGTATGATCTTCATAAGTATACACAATTTAAATAAAATCTTTAAATTTTCTAGCCCTTTTTTCGGTATTTCTTCATAAACATACATATCCACTCTCATATTCTTAAAAGGATTTAAATGTAAAAATCATAAATGTTAATTGTGGTTGTTTTTAGAACATATGTTATAGAAATCAATAGATTTTTTAGACATCTTAAATTGAAACAAATATTTTGATAAAAATAAATAGCATAAAAAACGTTACTTTGTTAAGTGTGTAGTGGATAGTATTTCATAATCTAGAATGTTAGTAAATAATAGATAAATGCTCTAATGTACTTGAAAAATCTTAATTGATTAAATAAACCTAATATTTTTATTTATAAATAAAAAAATATTGGGCTCATGCCAACTTCTAAAACATAGAAATGTGAAAGGTTGAAAGGGTTTATGTGTCCAACCAAATAAATAGAAGGCACCAAAATGGTAAGAATATAATACAAACAATCATTAAAAGTGAAAAGATCCAACATATGGGCTTAACATTAGAAGAAGTGTAAATAGAATTTTCATAAGTGTCATTCATTAAGACCAAAGGTTAAATATAAAGAACATGGAAATGTCATAAAAACATAGAGGGACAAAGGACACACACACAAGACATTATCTTGTGCCATAAAAGTAATGAATATGTTGAACATATAAAAGGCCATGTGTTACATATAAGTTAAAAAAAAAAATATTAAATCATGTCATGAAAATGAAATAAAGATATGAAAAGAACATACAATAAATGATGCTATAATAGGTTAATGATATTTATATATGTTTCAATTTTATAAGTGGCATATTTGTGAAGACATATGTGAAGATAGATTCAAAAGATTAAAGCATGTATTTTTGTTTATGTCTTAGTATACAAAATAGGTTTTGGATAAATACAAATTGGAGGTTGTTTGCATAAAAAAATGTGATGCCCCCAACTAAGCAAGGTTATTGGGTTTAAAAATTGACTACCATCAAAGCCATATAAAAGTATGTCTTATCTTGAATCTTAACTGATATTTTAAAATAGATTGTGAAGATGCACATGGGTACATGTATAGAAGGGGAACGGTGTGCAGTGCACCATTGTCTTACTATTACAACTTTGTCCAAAATGACTTTAAATGAAAATTTATGATTAGGAAATCTTTTTTTGTGTATGAAGATTCTTTTACAATGTGAAATTTCTCCTTTTGTACACATAGATATCTTGTGACAAGAATTATGTATGTAAAATATACTATGTACTAAAATATAAAGATAGGTAACATAAGCAAATATATATCTAACAACATGAAAAGATTGCTATAGTCCTAATTTTGGATTTCTACAAATATTCTATTTTTTTGATATTTTTAACATATATTAATGTTTTTGTATTTTTTCATATTTGAAAAGAGAAGCATACATCAATGAAAGATACAAAAATATCTATATAAAATAATGACATAGATTAGTAATATTCATAGGATTCGTAATAGGTTTTCCTTCAAGTGTAACTAAACAAAAAACTTGAAGGATTATATTTTAAGTAAACGTAAATGGTCTCAAATAATTTGGATTGAATTTTCATTTTTTAAAATTTATTAGAGTTATTATTTTTCATTTTCTTTAAGGGTAAGGTCAGGAATGTGAAATTTTTGATCATGAACATTTTCTCCATATACTCAAGTGTAATGTGTGCTTGATAAAATTTTAAATGTTTGAAAGCATGTATTAATTTTTTTATCAATAATTACTAGTTCATGTAGGTGATTTTATATATATTATTTATCTATACTAATGTCCTTTAGTGACACATGTAAATAAGGTATTTCTATTTTGAGAGGGAACACTACTTATGTTCCCAAAAAAATGTGTAAGGTGTGGCTTGTGTTGGTATATAAACTATTGTCTAATATGACCATAGAGCATAGACAATGTATATATACCAATCAGATTCAAGATTCAAAACCATCTTGTCAATATTTTGAATTTTTTTTTATTAGTTTCCTCAACTTTCCCATTTCCTTGTGGGTAGGAAGGAGTATAAAAATTATACCATATTTTTAGCTTAGCACAAAATATTTTTATTTGTTTTATTTTTAAAATAGTAAACATTATCTGTGATGATTGGAAATGGTAACCCAAGGTGAGAAATTATATGCTTAATAAATAAAAATCAAATATCTTCACCCTTAGTAAATTATAGATGGATAACCTATACCCACTTTATAAAATATTTAATGGTGATAATGATGAACTTATTCCTCTCAGAGGACTCATGATTTACATTGCCAATCATATCAAATCTCCAAAAGGAAAAAGTTCATTAACATACTTTAGGTTGTAATTCCTTATATGGATCATGATTAATATTGCTATGTTTTTCACATTGAAAAAACATAATTTGGCATGTTCATATCATTAAGTTTTAATTATTGTCCAATAGTATTCTTGGCATAGGAGATTGTAATAAATGGGTTTAACACTAAAGTGTGCATGACATTCAATGTGATCTACATGAAATATGGTTATTTTATATTACATATGACTTTGACATCATAACAATTTTTTATCAAACCAATGTTTGAAAATAGATGCACCAATGAAACATAATTCATTTTTTGATGCTAGAAATGACTTTTATCCTCACGTGTAGCTTTTTTTGGACATACAATCACTAAGAGGGGGGTGATTTAGTCAGTCCAAATAATCCAAATTCATTCTAATCTTTAAAACCACTTAATAAGTTACCATAAGCATTAATGAAGCATACACATCATTCATATCAATGAGCAAGAGAGACAATGTAAGATCAATCACATGACACATGAAATATGTGGGAAACCCTCCTGGGGAATAAAACCCACTGGAACATATAATTATAATATTTCCATTTTTAAAAAATAACTAATAATCAAGGAACTACAATCCCTATTTAGTGAGACTACAATCCCACAATGTGTTTCCATACCTATGTAGCTGAGCTACAACAATAACTAGACCTTTTAGTAAGTTTCACCTTGCAAAGAGGGTGAAATCACCTTAGATTATGATCTACCATAACAAAACCTATAAACACATCCACCTTTGAACTGATGTCTTCAACACTTGATGATGGACCTCTACTTATCACCCTTCACCTTCACTCATACTCAAATATCAAGTGCACTTTTCTACCAATAAAATTATAACTAACATTTCATACAAAAATTCTTCAAACTAATATACTCTTCAAATCATCCTTAAGCCACTCTACCCCTCTATCACTCCACAAAATATACACACAAGCCTCTTTCCAATATTTCCAAAACTCTTTTTTCAAGTCTATAAATAACCATCTTTGATTTCACTATTTACAGAGTAGTCTCGATAATCACTGCCTTGGTCAGCCATTAGGCATGCCTTAGCCATTAATACATATTTTAAGCTAATACATGGTTCTAAATGATCTTCATAGGTTGGCCATAGCATCTATGGGTCACCCTTAAGTAACTACACATTTTAATAAGGCCATTATATCTCTTATAATTCTCAGGGAGACCTATTCACCCATTTAGAACATCTTTGATCAAAAAAAGAAAACATGAAAACTTTTAAATACAAGTATCCAATCCTTATATCCCATTTTATATATTAAAAAGATCACAATCATCTTATCTCACACATGTGTATGCTCAAGCAACTGAAACATAGACCTTATACACATGAATATCATTACTAAACATATAGTCAAATTATTAATAATTGTTCATTCCTAAGATATATTTAACACACCTCAAAAATCCAAAAATATTATCCTCATGGAGTATATAACATGCTCCAATAGATAATTCATCATGAGACATCAAATCAACGTCAACACAAGCTCAAATAACCTTTTTGGGTTACTTGTATAATAAGAATGAACACATAGTAAACTTCAAGGATAAATATTTTTTACTTTATTCACTTTCAAATATTCAAATCAATTTCATTTGATGCACCATGGAGTCTTCTTCATCTTTTATTTTTACAACACCAACAAATTTGACTTCTATGAAAAGATATGGATAAATTACTAAGATCTGGTTTTTGGCTATGTTAAATTCAAATATTTGAATTCAAATAGTTACATTAACCTTTGAACACAATGATCTAATCTCATGTCCTCTTATCTAAAATTGACCATCATTGATCTTGTCTAAAATTTAATGCACAGTCTACCAAAACCAAACATTAAACACGTGATAGTTGACCTCATCTCATGCAATCTTGAAATATTGACTCAACTAACTCCATTGATATCTATAGATCAAACAGGTATTTAATGATCAACACTCACCATTTGATCAATATGTACAAATTCCCACTCATTGTTGGATCCTTATCTTACACCTTTACTCAATAATTAAAAATCATGCACCTTTCTTCATATCACTACTTCTTGACTTCTTGGAGTAATGTGCACCATTGATCTTGATTGATATTTAAAAATTTAAAATATGACTAAGTATGGGTATCCTTTCAATATGCTTGATCAACAATTTTTTATCCTTACTAATGTCTTTTACACTTTGACACAGGATCTCAAATTTAGACAAGATGATCTATTTAGATATAAGAATCCAACCATTTGACAAATTGATCCTAAAAATCTCAAATGTGTGAGATATAATGCCATTAAAATTCTTTCTCAAAAACTTCTATCACAGAACAAATTATGCTTAGAATTTATCTGGGAGAACAACTTTGCTCTTGCATAACTTTTGCCACACTTCAATGCATGATCTCAAATTTATCATAAATAATCTATGCTCAAAATTGAATAAACACATATGATTAAATTATCTTTACAAATTCACATATATAATATATAAAACCATAAAAATGCTTAATCGACTCTTTTTGCCATATTGCAAAATTGGCTATGTATGGGAAAACATAGTCAAACTACCTGGGAGCCCAACTTTACATATTCATATATTTTGACGTAATTTAGAACTTGAGATGAGAATAGGTACATAAAAAATAGGGAATAATTTGATCACAAAAATATTACCAACTCCACTTGACTCACTCCCATGTGACAATAGTGACATCATCAAACTGCTTACTCAAATTTTTGCCACTAGACCAAAAATGTCTAGATGAACGCTATAGACTACCAAGTAAATTCCACTTATGCAAACAAGATCTAAAAGATAGATAAAATATTATAGGACCCATTTAACATGATCAAAACTCCATACTCATCCTTGAACATCTCTAACCATGTCAGCACTAAATATCAACCAATTATACTTTAAGCAAACTTACGACAAAATTATTGCACACTTTGTCATTGTCACTTAAGTTATTAAAGAAATTCATCCACTCAATAGGAGACATACATGGCATCATAATTATAATTCTGAAATAATCTCCCCCTTTGTCATTGGTGTCAATAATAATTGTATATAACAATATACAACTCACCTTCTCTCTCTTCAAGCACTCCCCCATGCACTCCCCCTTTGACACAATGACAAAGTTGGCACCAACTATTCTTGAGGACCTAAAAGGAATACAAAAGAGGAAAATACCATATTATAAATATTGTACAAACTTCCCCTTACCTTAATCCTACCTTTTCTTTCCTTGACAAACTCTTCTTGCTCCATCCCAACACTCTTCTTCAATCAAGCAATACAACCAATGAATAAAGAACACACAAAAAAACTAAAATATGATGAAACACACCAATAAATTTTTTAGACGGACTACCAATAATATTTCTAAGCTATTTAACATCTTGAGCATATTCATATCTCCACACACCATGAAGAACCATCACACATGTTAACTAGCCTCCTCTCATAAGCTACTAAAAGGACAACCAATCAGAACTTCATGCCACTCACCAGATAGGAAACATAGTCTTAATAAACTTGATAATTCATCTTAAAACACACATACCTTGATATTTTGGAGAAATTGATTAAAACAAATGCTCTTCTTCAAACTAGGCCTGTATAGCCTCCTTGTAGCTCTACTTGAAACTTGTAGAGCCCACACCTTTTATTAGACATCACTTCAAGACCTCAAACTTCATATATAGATCACTCTTATATCACCCCTTTAGCACAATAATTTTTAATAATAATCTCATTCTTTTTAACATACTTCCTTCACATACCAACTAACTAATTAGGCCTCCAACTTGGCAAAAACCTAAATAACATGAGAACCACAAACCTTCAAATATTTATGAATCTTGATTTAAATACCAATTTATCCCATTAAATATATTATGAAACCTCAGACCTAAATTCACACGATAAACCACTTTTCTAGGATAGCCCAAAACCCTAGAATCTCAAAACAAAAATAGGCTCAAAAAACCTCCTTTTGTTCAATGCACATATCTAAAGCTTCATGCACATCTGGAGATACCCATCACACACTTTTGGACCAAAAATTTATCCTTCACACCTTTGGGAACCTTGGCTTCCTATAAGCCATTTTAGGACTTGTATACTTATAATCGTAAACTAGGAAACCTAAGATCAAAAAAAAATATTCAATTTGACTTTAATATACCTTAAGATCACAAAACCACCTGGAACATGCTAGAATAAGGTCAACACACCTTTGTATGCAAAAATATCATCTTGACAAATCACAAATCCTCCTTTTCCATATGATAACCTTCAATCTGGCCCTGTAGACTATTTTAAATATAGTTATCAACATCATGACATCACTTTAACATTTTTTTCCACTTAGACATACCTGTTCCAATTGAGAATACTCAACTCTAGTCTTTCTAGAACCATCTAAAGGAATACCATAACATTATATTATTCTCCACTAAAAAGAATATTTTAAGAAACATATATAGAAAGATCCTCTATACCTCAATACTCTAAATCAAAAACAACTTCTCATATTCAATCTCCTCATTAATCAATTGATAATTATAGTTATTCTTCATTTTTTTAGTTTTATAAAAACAACTACTACAACATTATCCTTTTCATCTATGATTGGATTATCAATACATGGAGACAACATAAATTCATGGCATACTTTTTCATTTGAAGGATCCATCTTGTAGTTTCAAACCTCATTACTAGGCATATATAATTGATGTTCTTTTCATGATACATGCTCAATAGAAAGATTTTCATTTGCATCAATACATACATCAGGACTAGCTTCAACCAACACCTTGGTCTTCTCCTTGAGCTTGATCTCTTCATTATCAACATGACAAAGAATGAGACCTCTTGGTATTCTTTAACTTCTAAAGTATTGTCCACCATAACAAAAAAATTAATTGGACCTATAGTATCATCATGACCCACACTTGTCACCTTTGGATTCCATTTGTTGACTTGCCTTCTTTCTTTCACTTTAGGAGGCTGATTAAATCTATTCTGACTTAGAGATCTTTATTTACAAAAAATAGTAACTTGACCTCTTTGTTTATAAGTTCAACACACCATACCTTTTGTAAGAAATTTATCTTTCCTTACCTTATTTGGACATAAATTTGTAATGTGTCATATGTCATGACAAAAAAAATAACCTTCCTTTTTTGAAAAGGACTCACCTTGTCTAATATTATGTGGAAAATGGTTTGCAAAGTGTCCCACATTAAGTCAGATAAAGCACTTGGATTTTTTCACACCTTTTTAATAATGACCCCCATCATAGACCCATGAAAATCTATTTTTAATAGGTCACTTGCACTCTCTATCCCTGTGACCAAATTGATTACATGTATAATAGTAACCATTGAATCTTGCATACCTCATGGCATTCGATTGTCTTATTTGATTTATCTTTACTCTTCCTTTACCTTCATTCCTTATCTAATGATTTGTCTTCAAATTATGATTTTCCTAGTTCACATTAGTCTTAACCTTGTCTTGGGTTACATTCTTTTATGTTTCTTCATATCCAAGACCATTTCTATCACTAGCATGATTTTGACCACTCAGAATGTTGTCTAGTTATATGATCTCTTTTCAAATCTTACAAATGACTTCACCTTACTATATTTCTTCTCTAACTTATATTTCAAAGACTCATTTCAAAAACACACCTTGAACATTAATTTTATTTAGCTTTTAGGCTTTGTAGACATAATTTCCAATTGACAGCTGAGATTTTTGATCATATCTTCATGTTCCCTAGTGTCTTATTTCAATCTTGCCTCATACACACTAAATTAATCCTCATATTCCTTGAGTTTATATTTCATCTTCTTATCTATCTTCTTCTCAATCTTTAGCTCTGTAAGAGAATTCATTAAAATAGTCTCACAGTCCACCTCATCTTGGTCGTCATCTAAATCAATCCAAGTATACTCCTTTTAATGTTATCAACTTCCTTCCTCAACCATGAATAGGGATTCATCTTCAGCAGGACCATCATCTTCATGATCATATTATGATTCACTATCTTCACTGTCATATGATGAGCTAAAATATTCATTCATGTAAAGACTCTTCTTATTCTTGAAGGACCTCTTCTTATTGTTATACTTTTTGAATCTTTTCTTCCTGTATATCTTCTTTTCATCATATTGGACTTTACCATGATATTCATCATATTTATTCTCATTCTTATAAGGATACTTACAATTAAAATGTCCTATCTCTCCACAATTAAAACATTTGAAGGGTAGTTTACCCTTATACTTCCCTAAGCCTGTGTTTAATTTCCTAGTAATCAAAGAAATTAGTTAATCCTCATCAATGTTAGATATGTCATCCATTTTGGATTCATTACCTTAGAAATTATTCCTAGTCTTCATCTCTATATTGAATGTATCTTCATTTTTTGGTGGTATATCATCATTTACACTCATCTCATATACAGTAAGGGTACCATGAAATTGATCCATCTTCAATTGAGTAAGATCATTACTCTCTTGTATATCAGATACTTTTGGATCAAATTTGATAAGTAAATACATTAATAACTTTTGGAATACAATTTTTTCTTCAAGAATCTCTCCAAGACCTCTAATGATGTTCACAATCTCATCATCTCTCTACCAAAAAGGATGGCAAAAAATCTTCTTCTTTCATCATAAGACTTTCAATTTACCTTGTACGAGTCTATAAATTAACAATATTTACCTTTGAATCTCCTTAAAAAATGATCTTCATTTTTTCCCATATCTCTTTAAAAAATGTACAATGGATTACTTTGGTATATTTAGTCTCTGAAAGACCACAAGTGATAGCATTCATTGCCTTGAAATTGTTCTCAAATAACTTCTTGTTTACAGTACTAGATGAAGGAATAATAGGATCAACATAACCATCCATAATAGATTTCTATACATTAAACCCTAGGGACATAATATATGTCCTCATCTTGTACTCTAAAAATCATAATTAGATCCATTGAACATCGGTGCTTGCTTAGTATAGAAACCTCCTTGATGACTACCCATATTGTACCTTGGATCACCTTCAAGCTATTAATATTTTACTAAATGACTTGATTTGATACCAATTGTTAGAGGTATAATCACTGAGAGAGGGGTGAGTCAGTGATCCGAAATAATCCAAATTCAATTCTAATATTTACAAACACTTAATCATTTACCACATTCATGAAGCATACACATCATTCATAATAATGAGTAAGAGAGATAATGTAAGATCAATCACATAACCTATGACATACATGGGAAACCATCTTAGGGAATAAAACCCATTGGAACTTGAAATTGGACTATTATCCTATGAAATCAATAACCAATTTAGACCATCTACAAATGATCAAGAAACTACAATCCCATAAGGTGGTGCCACACCTATCTAGATAAGGTGCAATAACAACTAGACCTTTTAGTAACTTTGACCTTGTAGGGATACTGTAACCACCTTAGATATTGAGCTACCATAACAAAACCTATGAACACATCCACCTTTGAACTAATGTATTCAACACCTAATGGTGGACATCTCCTTATCACTCTTCACCTTCACTCACACTCAAACAACAAACACACTTTTTTTCTAACAAAACTATGACCAATAGGTCATATAAATAATCCTCAAACTAATATGCTCTTAAAGTCATCCTTTGGGAACTCACCTATCCTTATATCCATAAAAAAACACTCATAAGCCTCTTTCCAATGTCCCCAAGTCTCTTTTTTTAGGTCTGGTGGTCACCTTCTTTGATTTCACTATTTGTAGAGAAATCTTGATAATCACTTCCTTAGTTTGCCAATAGGTAGCCTTATACATTAGGACATATTTCACATGAAAACATGGTTTAAAACAATATTCATGTGTTGGGTATAACATCTATGGGTCACCCTTAAGTAGCTAAACCTTTTACTAAGGCCCTTGTAGCTCTTATAGGTCTCATGGAGACCTATTCACCCATGTAGCACATACTCAAGTAAAATAAGAACATAGGAACACTTTAAAGTACATGGATCCACTCCTTATATCTTCTATGACATTTTCAAATGATCAAAGTCCTCTTATCTCACCTCTACATATGCTCAAATAACTCAAGCATAGACCTTATAGATTAAACACACCTCCAAAATCCACATAGAGCATCCTGATGGATTCTACAACATGATCCAATAGATAATTAATCATTAGACATCAAAATAACATCAACATAAGCTCAAATAACATTCTTGGGTTACTTGGAGAATAAACATTTTAGGGTCAATATCTTTGACTGTACTCACTTTCATATCTTCAAATTAGGTTCATTAGATGCACCATGGAGTATTCTTCATCTTTTCTTTTTATACCACCAATAAATTGGAATTATATCAAAATATATCAAAAAATTACTGAGCTCTAGTTTTTACTTGAGTTAAATTCAAATATTTGAACTCAAACAATCAGAGTTAACCTTTGAACATAATACTCAAATATCATGTACTCTCAATTTAGATCAAATATGCACCATCGATCTTGTCTGAGATTTAATTCATAGTCTACTAAAGCCAAATGTTAAACATATGATAGTTGACCTCATCTCATGTAATCTTTAAATGTTTAATCAACACACTCCATTTATATCTATGGATCAACCAAGTATTTAATGATCAACGATCACTGTTCTATCAATTTGTATAAATGCCTAGTCACCATTGGATCCTTATCTTGTACCTTTGCTTAGTGGTTAAACATCATGCACCTATCTTTATCTATCTACTTATATAATTCTAGGACTAATGCATACCAATTATATTTCTCATGCTTTAACACTTTCCAAAATTAATATATATGGGGACCCTTTCAATATTCCTAAATAACCATTTTTGATCCTTAATAACTTCTTTTGTACTTCAATGTAGGATCTCAAATTTGGACTAGATGATCTCCTCACATAGGAAAATCTAACCATGTTACACATTAATATTAAAACCATAATGTATATGAGATATAGTTACATTAAAATTCATTCTCAAAAACTTTTATCATAGAGCCAACTATGCTTAGAATTTATCTAGGAGACCAACTTTGCTCTTGCATAGATTTTGTCACGGTTCAATGCATGATATCAAATTTAGCGCAAATCATCTAGGATATAAAATTTAAACCCATATGATTATTTTCTCTTAACACTTTCACATGTGTAAGATATAACACCATTAAAATGATCACTCAGCTTTTCTTACAACATTGTAAAATTGGCCACGTATGAGAAAACATAGTCAAACTACATGGGAGACCAAATTTGTATATGCATATATTTTGACATAATTCAATACTTTAATTGAGAAATAGCACATAAAAACTATGGAATAATGTGATCAAACCATATGACCAACTCCCCTTGACTTATTCCCACATGGCAATGGTGATGTCATCAACTTGCCTACACAAATTTTTTGCTACTAAATCCAAACTATCTAGATGAAAAATATGGACTACCAACTGAATTATACTTATGCACACAAGCTATTAATGTATATATAACATATTATAAGACCCATTTCACATTATAAAAACTCTATACTCATCTTTGAACATCTCTAATCATGTCAACACCGAAGATCAAACATGTATACTTCAAGCAAACTTAGGACAAGCATATTGTACACTTTGTCATTGTCACTTAAGCTATCAAGACACTTCATCCACTCAATAGGACACCTTGATTACACCACCATAACATCATCAAGATAACTCTCCAATAACATTTTCTAATAAAGTATATTTATAGAGATAATTATAGATATCAATATACCGTTTAAGATTATCCATACTTATAGTGATTAAATGTACTTCCAATGCATTAATGAAAACTATATAAATATAAAGATATTGTAGTTATTTTATGATAAACATTGCATGATCATCATTTATCTAAATTGTAATTAAATAAGAAAAAGCAGCCATTGCATACACATGATTATATTTTCAAGGAATATTCTCAATGGAAAGATGAGAAAATAATGCCATGAGATAGTGGAGCATATATTTATAAGGAATAAGCTTATCATCCTCAGTTTGATAAATATATAAGACTTGATTATTGGTAAGATGTGAATCTCCATATATATGTAAATATTTGATATTTATTTATTTTTGTTTCTAATAGTCAAAATTTGAGAATTGTATATTTATTAATATTATTGGTAAACACAAATCCTAAGTGAAATGAAATGGGCATAGGTAAACACTGAGGGGAACTAAATTAAATACCCACTCTATCTCTTGTGCAACATTTAGACACATGAAAATGCAATACCTAATGTCATTTTCAATGCTATGAAAGATAAATTTGTCTCAATATTCAACATTGATTGGAATTATGTGTTGTAGTGGAGTATCAACTCATTAAACAACAATAACCTTTAATTTAACAAATTTTTATGGGACAAAGTTTAAATTAAAATCAACAAGAAACATTACCCATTTTGTTATGCATCATGACAAATGGGGTTTTGTAACAAGCTATCAAAATGGATTGACTTTACTAATAACATGAGCCTCATTATGATGTAAATAATGTCATAATTTTCACGTATATAAATAAGTTTTAAACACAACTTTTCAATGATATTATAGCTTTAATCATAATCAAGAAGTGTGTGAATGATACAATAAATGGTATGCTCATGATGAGTATCATCATTTTGTTCAATAAAATCACATAATGTATGATTAGTAGCTAAAAATTATAATAAAAGAGATTTATCTAGAATGGTAGGCCTACAGATAGGTGGATTCAAAATATTTTCCTTAATTTCATAAACACATTGTTTAAATTATTTTTCCAACTCAAAATTTCTATCTTTCTTAAGTAAATGTGTCAAAGAAATTGTTTTCTTTGATAATGGAGTAATAAAATGACATATATCTTGGATGCATCATCGTAAACATCAAATTTTCTTAAGATTATTGGTGGTGGCATATGAATTATATCTTTTACCTCTTTAGGGTTGACTTCGATACCTATTTGGTATATATTAAAACCCAATAAATTGACTATTGTAACTTATAATAGGTGCATTATTTTGGGTTTAAATGTATATTTTACTTTATCATTATTTCAAATATTCAATGTAAATTGATATCATGATCTTGTCAATGTTTGGATTTTGATAATAAATCATAGACATAAACATCATCTCTTTTATAAATGTAATCATAAAAAATTATGAGTCATGGCACGTTGATAAGTTGATCCTACTTTTTTCATTCCAAAAGGCATGGAAATATAGTAGAATGTTCCTCAAGATGTGATAAATTATCTTTCATCTAGACCAATAGGTTTAATTTTGATTTGTTTATATCTAGTAAAGTCATTTATAAAATATAATATTTTATACCTTATTATAGAATCCATGATCATATCTATGTGGGGTAGTGAAATCCATATTTAGGGTAATATTTATTGAGATTGTGATAATATTTACAACATCAAATTTCCCAATTTGACTTTGTTACCAAGAAAATATTATAAACTCACTTAGGATAATCAACAACATGAATAAATCTAGTTTTTAATATTCATTCAACTTCACTTTTGACTAATAACGCTACTTGAGAGATCCATTTTTTTTATATTTTTCTTGACTTATTTGGCATCAGGATACAAAACAATGATATGTAAAGCCACCTTAGGATCAATAAAAGGCATATATTTATAATTCCATATAAATAATTTTAGGTAATCATGAAGAGCCTACTAAATAGCCTTACCTTTATCATCTTATAATAGGGTGGCCAATAGTACTAGTCATGGGTCCTTTTCAATACCAATATGGAATGAAACCATTTATTCATTCATAATGTTGATCTATATTCCATAAATTAAGTGTTAGGAATAGTAAATTAAGACCATCAAATTGTTCTTGTGGTATAACATCAATAAATTATTCAAAATATGCATGTGCATTATATTTTTAAGTAAAATGTATCTTATGTTGAAAAAATGGATATCATCACTTGTAACAAGACATTCCAAAACAAAATCATCATTTGAAAATTCATCTAATTCTAGAATTTTAGGTGAAATAAAGTCATCAATAAACTATACTAATGACAACTGTGAGACATGGTTGAATTGATTATGAGCCATATACCACTCTTTGGATGTAGATATAAATGTGGGGAATTTCTTGGTCATATGATCCCTAGAGAAGTCAATTCATTAACATAACCAAGTTTGAATTTGATTTTATTGTTGAAAGGCAAAATATAATCAATGATACATTGATCATGTTTACCTATTCCTTTTACTATAGTATAGCTATAATATTATAACTATTTAATCCAATACTTGAATTAAATAGAAGAGGGAAAAGGGTCAAAAAAATGTTGTGTAGGAGAAGAGACCTCAAGGTTTGGAGGAAATTTTGGAATTTCCCTAGAAAAAGGTTGCATATATGGAATATAAGTATCAATAGGATGCACTAGATCACAATATTTAAAACATTCTTGATCCAAAGGGCTTGTATAGATATACCCTTGATAACAAAAATTCATAGATGCATGAAAAGTAGAATAGAAAACATTCATGTCATGAATCCAAGGTTATCCTAATAAAAAATTGTAATTATGATCATTAACCATAACTTTACATACCATAGAGAGAGTACATGGGCTTAAGCTGATATTCAAAGTAATTTTACCAAGTATTTGATGTGGAACATTATCAAATACATGAATATTGATATTAGAATGGTTAAAATCTTTTACATTCATGCCTACTAAATTCAAGAGACATATATTCAATATAGATATATTATATATGAGCACATACTTTACCAATTTGTTTTGATAAATTCTTGGTTATACAAGGGTAAATTTTTTTTGATAATATGACACTGGGGAATATTTTCATTTTACGAGGAAATTCTTTCCTTAATCCATCATCACATGTTCTCTCTTAAATTTTTGAAATTTTCAATGTTTAGTTTTCTTAAATATCAAAATTCACAAATGAATACATCATGAGATGATTCATGATTTAATAAATTAATATCCTTACATAATTAAACTATCTTCTCAAAGACAAAGTTCTTATACACACTTAGGCTAAATCAATTTCTTGTTTTTCTAGCATTATCATTACTATAGCAAAAGGAATGGAATGTGGGAAGGATGTAAAAACATAATTTTAATCATAGGTATTGAAAAATGTTAATTCATAAAAAATTCCAAACCACATGACTTGCACTCAAATACATTCCTTTAAACCATTTATATATATACAACTTTGAACCTTTGTTTATTGTTATCTATTACACAAAAATCTCAATTTTAAGTTCTCAAGTTATATAAAATCACCTTCAAATTTTCTCTAGTTTAGGACACATGTCCTTGGTCGATATGGATATTTATATGCTAGGAAGATATGAATGTGTTGTTCCTTAGTCCACTTAGGCTAGCTATATTTTGTGCCTAATAATAGATAGATTTCAAAGCTAAAATATTCATTTATGTATTTTTGGATTTTTTTCATGGTTTGGTAATGGAAATTATCAAAATATTCACCTATAAATACATGTCAAGAATCATTAATTTTCTCCACTTGGTATTCACTTGGTTAAAGATTTTACACTTTTGCATATTTAGTAGATATTCCCCATTCATTTCAAATTCAATACCTCTAAGGAGTGGCATTAAGCAAATTCAAGATCTTTCTAGAATCAATTCAATAGATATAAAATTCAAGTATCAAATACATCTTATAATTTCATATATAGAGCTAAAGGAGTCTAATTACAAATTCATTATAGGTGATAGAACTATATGGGATTCATTTACCTCATTGTTGTGTTGGATACTTAGGCATTAATAAATTATTAATGAGATGATTGAGGTCATCTTATCCCATTACATTTCTATCTTTTCTTGTAGGTTTTCAATCTATCTAAGTTCCCTTTGGGTTTTAAAGAAAAGATATGATAAACAATTATTTTTGTATTAAAATCCACTAATTTTAATATCTCAAATTACTTAGCATCCATAGGCATATAAGGTTAAAAAATAGTTCCTCGAGACGTTTAATTGGTATAAGTCTCTAGTCAATAAACTCGAGTTAACTATATTTATATTTATCCTACAATGATTATGTCCAGAGATGTTTTTGATCCTATTATTGATATTTCATTTACAAAAAAATAATTTCTCTAATACATTAGTCATTTTTCACATTCAACTAAGATAAGTCTATAGTTAACAGTACCAAGTGCATTGCACTATTGTCCACTTAGAACAAACATGTCAAGATTATGTTTTTGGTCATGTACCTATTCTTGAACCTATATGATCATCTATTTAATTGATTTTCATATCTAGGTAGTAAGAAAATTCAAGATAAATATGTGTGCAAGTTAAATATATATCTTGTTAGTGTTTTCAAAAAAATCACTTCCATATTTACCATTTTTATAAAATCAAAATTATTGATTATTATACATCTTTAGCATTATAATACATCTTTAGCATTATAATATTTTATAGTTTCACACCTATAAGTGAAGATACAATTTATTTTGTTTTATCAAAAATAGGGTAAAACAATACTGTATTCTTTGTCAATATTATACATGTTAAATATTGAAATGAAATGAAATCAAGGATGGGCTTGTACCAAATTTTTGGATTATACACCCATCAAATTTGATCACTAATTGGCTAATTATAACACATTTTCATATTCAATTTTTAGTCTCATCATTCAAAAACACAAGTTTACTTCCATAAAATGTTCTTTATGGATAAATATACAATTCATAACTTGTGAATCCGCTCATTATGCTTTGTCTTTTTACAACACTTATTATACAATTACAACAACACATAAAAATTAAATCATACTAAGAGAACAATGAAACTCTGAATCATGGACTCAACACTTGTATTTGCACTACTAAATGTAAATTTCATTGAATATCTATACCTATCCTAGAACACTTTAGTTTTTACATCAAGTCAAAAATATGGGATACAAAATACAACCTAAAATAAGAAATAAACCAATATGGAATGTAAAATTCATTGAATGTTTAAAACACTACTCATCAGACATAGGTTGTGTGATTCTTTGATAATCCATGGTGACATTATATGTTTTTATAGTGATGAGATGTGACCCCACCATGGGTTTCATTAGAAATTGCTGACATGACACTTGTGTTAAAATAAAGGGTTATTCTTGAATTATCTAGATCAATTTAAGCCTTCCTCTGGGTCTATAACATTTTTGTGTACCTTTTCATCATATAATTTTATATTAATATTCTAAAATAATTATATTAAAATAAATTCTTACACATATGAGAATAATACAATTTATTAGTTAACATAGTTAGCATACTAGACCTGAAATTCAAATCATTTATCCTTTATAATATGCTATTATTCTATATTTTTTGTACAAAATATGCTTTGCATTATTTTATTACAATAAATGAATATGATAACAAGGAAATGGAAGTTTATTACATTAATATAACATTGGTTTATTATTAAATAAATTAAAACTTGGTAAAAAATTATGATTCATTATGGTGTTTATAGCCAAAAACCCTAAACATTAATTTCAAAATTATTGGAGATGGGGTAAGATCTTTCTTCTTATGAATCCACAACATCTAGATTTTAGTTTGGTCACTGAAGTTAAACCAATATGGGTAAGGCTACCACAACTACCGTTTGAATTTTGGTTTGATGAAGGTTTAAAAGTTGTTCAGATTTGTTGGGTGAATTCTTAATGATTGATGAAAAATCTATGTTGATGCACCATTCCATATTTTCCCAAATGCTAGTCAATATAAAGAGATATGGTAGTACCTATAAACAACCCTTTGATTATGAGGGCTTGCCTTTCCAATTTTATAAATGTTTTAATACAAGTCATATGTATACCACTCAGGGTTTGGTAAAGACGAATAAGGGATCATCATGGTGGAAAGATAATTTAGATGATTGTGATAGTGATGGAAGTGAACCTAAAAATGAAACACATATGGACATAAAATTTGAGAGTGAAAAGGAAAATAATATCCTAGAATTAGTAGTAGAAGTGTCTATGAAAAATTTGGCCCCATGTCAAAAATCTATGGTCAAGGATCCTATAATGATTAACAACTATGAATATAAATAGAGGTCGGAGGTTCATACTTCTTTAGTTTAAGGTGAAGTCTTTCTAGATAGGAATCCCTTGCTGAATCAAACATTAGTCAAGTCTCTTGAAATGTCTATTCTTAATTTTCCTGATTTAGGTGAAGATGGAAATGGATGAAGGTGAGTTCCAAAAAGAATGGAAAAGGGAAGAAGGACAAAGGATGTCTAAATATGAACTTTTCACTACAAACGAACCATGGAGAGGAAGGGTCTTAGTGGTTTTTTCACTTTGTTTATGGTTGTCCTTGGTCTTCCCATTTTTTTGAGATTTGTTATCTTGGTATTTTTGTATAATAAAAATGGGTAAGGGACCCTCTAACCCTTTATTGAGAAATAAAAAAGACTCCAACTATATTCAAAGGAACCTATTTTAGGTATCCATAAATAAGCATTAAAAGACATGTTCTACTTAAATAATTAAACATCTAGCTAGTTTCCTTCCTACAAGGGATTAAATTTGACAATTGTCATTGCTTACCAAATTTTTTTTGGTGATGGTTATTTATTTAATATTTATATTTAAATGTTAGTATAGTTTATAGTAGAAGGAGAAAACATTAAATACATATATATGTTTTATATTATCATTTACAATTTTTTGTGGCATGCCCAATATTTCAAATTAAATTATATATAATCTATGCAAGGAAATGTTTATATATTACAATATAAATTAAGAATAAATTCATATGGAAATCAAATTTAACTCTCACTCCCTAATTTACATCACTCTCTACATCATATAGAGACTAACCATCATATCCCCATAATAACAAGCTCTTGTAAATTAAATTTCATTTTCAAATGAATGTCTATTAAAAATTGTTAACTCAAAACAACCAATTTTTATTCAACTCAATTATGATATTATAAAAGGAAATATTGTGGGAAAGACACTCATGTCTTAAGATAGAAATGATATGCAAGACATTGGAAATTTAAAATTATGCTTTATAACATTATTAGGATTACAAATTATGAGTTCACAACACATAAATAATTTAATATTTATTTTTAGATTGAATGTTTTAAGTAATTACAAAGCTTATAAACCTCTTTTTTCCCAGTTATTTAAAATTGAGTAAAAAAGGTTACCAAGACCATCCATATGATCTAGGTAAAATTGTATGATCTTGAGAAGCCTACACAATGTAAATAAAATCTCTAAATTTTTTAGCCTTTTTTTTGTATTTTTTCATAGATGTACACATCCACTCTTGTATTTTTAAAAGGAGTTAAATGAACAAATCATAAATATTAATTGGGGTTGTTTTTAGTAACCATGTTATAGAAATCAATAAATAATCTAGACTTCTTAAATTGGAACAAATATTTAGATAGAAATAAATAGCACAAAAAAAATTACTTTGTTAAGTGTGTAGTGAAAAGAATTTCATAATCTAAAATTCTAGTCTAGAATCGATAAATGCTCTAATTTACTTCAAAAGGCATGATTAATTAAATGATCCTAATATTTTTATTATTTATAAATAACTAAATATTGGGCTCATGCTGACTTCCAAAACATAGAAATGTGAATGGTGGAAAGGGTGTATGTGCCCAACTAACTTACATATTCTTTTCAATTAAATACCTACTAAAAATCATTAATGATAGTTCAATGACTTCTTATTCAACTCAATTGTAATATTTTGAAAAGAAAAAAAATATGGAAAAGACATAACTCAAAATACCATATTAAATTTGTATATTATTAAAAATCTTTGATCAATTAAAATATTAATATTTATTTATCTATTATATTTTATTAATTATATAATATAATTAGTTCAACAAAAGGTCAAACACGTATATTTAAGATATATGCTGAAAAGATGATCACTCATTTCTATATTCAAGAGTGCTTGTAAAATTATTTAGGAAAAAATGAATGTTTATAGAAATTTATCTTCTAGTACATTACATTTATATGTGTGGTAGGAAATACAATGTGGTTTCTCAATTCTTTGAAATGGATGACAATTAATATCAATTTTCAATGCAATAAACATTATTTAGTGAAGATATTAAGGTTAGCAGATTGTCATGTTTCTAAAAAAAAGTCAAAGAAATAACAAGTAGTTTATCATTAAGATGGAATTGCTTATAATGATCTTCATTGTTAGAAATAGTGTAATTTATAAACTTCTATCATTGAAACAAAATGATATATTTGAAAAAATCCTTACAAAGGCAATGTATGGATGCCACTCAACATTGTTTCCCCCAAAAATACTACTCATTAATTGAGAACCTCTAGATGATAAGGTTAAAATGGATTATGTATCCACTACCAATCAATTTGGGGTCTTGTACATATCTAAAAAGGTTCCAAAAT
>JARHVA010002269.1:357500-360000 GCA_037957365.1 Torreya grandis | reverse complement strand
TTGATGTGTTATTATATGATAATGTTTGAATAATTTTCGATAGCTAATGTGATTTTACACAAGGGAGATCCATTAGGAAACATGTCATTATTAAAAAATAGCCATTAGAGCCCTGTAGATAAGTCCACGCTAGTGGATAGGTGAACAATGCATCCTTGTCTTCTTAGTGTGCACTTGTCCATATTGGACATATGCTTCTAAAATTGCATTGAAAATGAAGTAACTATTGATTATAGATGTTTAGGAATAAATTAAGGAAATATGGAAGATGTTCACAGTAATTGTAGGACTTAATAGGCTCTCAAATGGATAAATGGTTATCAAAATGAAGAGTTGGCCAAGTTAGGTAAAAAGGACTAGTATTGTCAAGCATTTTTTGATTTAATTTTAGTGTCTACACTTACCCCATTTTATTATATCAAGGCAAAAATTATTAGAGTAAATTAAATGTGATATCCAAGTGAGTATACACATTTTATCTTTGTCATAGATTTATGTTTTCCCCCTTATTAAAGCATGTGAAGAAGTGTTGAATAGAAAGTGATCAAGTCTTAATTTCAAGAACTAGTATATATTCCTAAGTTATAAATATATTCTCTCCAACTCTCATAAATGACTTTGAAGTACATGAAGATATGGGAACTAATAAAGTCATTTACAAAAGTGTAATTAAAATAATGAGTGTAATTAAGCTCTCATGTAGTCCACTTACTAAATCTAATGAGAAGATGTGGGACCCTGTAGATGTCTCTCTAAAGGTCAACCAAGATGTAGATCATCAATAATATCAAACTTGTCTCACATTCAAAATATGAGTCCCACACCTGCTAATGGATCTAGATTCAAACTATAACTTTTGAAAACTTTATAATTAATTTTCACAAAAGAGAAATATTTATTTTTTCAAAATAGTAGCTTGGTAATGAATGCATATCAGGCCCCCTATACTTTTTATAGGTCACATGTGATGTTTTGAATACTATTTGAAGTCTTCTAGCTATTTTCCCACAATTGCACCTATCCTCAAGTAGGTAGATGAGTCGAGTACATAGTTAAGCTAAATGCCCCCATAATATGAAATTTTTTAATTTTTTAGATTGTAAATTGTCATATTTAAAAATATATTCTTTGTAAAAACCCATTACGATTCCCCCTTTTTAGATGAGGGAGATTGCCTACCAATCACTTATTATAATATAAAAAATCCTAGCATTAGTGAAAGATAGATAAAAATGTAATAGCATTTGCATATATTAAATTTGTATTAAAATATTATAGATCCAACATTGAACCTTTTGAAATATTTGTGTACTTGGTTTTGCATCATGTAAGTTTGATGCAACATTTTAGTAATTAATGAAACATGTAAAACATGAAATTATTTCATATGAATGGTAAACATACTATATTAAATAATAAAGTTTTGAATAACATAGATAATATGAGAATGATATGTATCATGGCACCATAAATATATAAATAGATTCATAATAGTGCACTATAAGAATCATGGAACGATAGTATCTAAATAGAAAACATGTAAGAAAAGTCACTAAATTATCATGCAAGAAGGCCTAGAAGATGCATACAAGGGACATGTAAGATGTCACAAGGAGTGTAAATATAATTTTCATAAATTTCATACATTTTGACCAAAGTTTTAATATAAAGGACATGGAAAATTCATAAAAACATATAGGGACAAAAGACACACACTAGGCATTATCTATGTTTTTAACATTTATGAATGTTTTTTTATTTTTTCATATTTGAAAAGAGAAACATGCATTAATGAAATATTATTGGAATAAAAGCTTGTAAGAAATGAATTTACCACTAAAGTACACACCACATTCACTATCATGTAAATAAAATATGGTTATTCTAGCTTAGATATGACTTAGACATCATAAGATTTGTTCATCAAATGAGTGTTTGAAAATAGATCCACCAAAGAAAATATAATGCATTTTTTGATGTTATAAATACTTAATATCCTCATGTGTAGCATTTTTTAGAAAATTAGATTTATAGAGATAATTACAGATATATCAATATACCATTGAGTATTATCCACACTTATAGTGTTTAAAATTACTTCCAATGCATTAATGTCAACTATATCCATAGAAGGATCATGTAATTATTTGATGGTAAGCATTGTATGATCATCATTGATATCAATTGGAATTAAATATGAAACACCAAAAATTTCATCCACATGATGCTTATATTTTTGAGGAATATTCTGAATGGAAAGGTGATAAAATAATGCCATGAGACAATGGACCATATATTTAAAAGGAATAATCTTATCCTCCTTGGTTTTATAATTATACAAGACTTGATTAATGATAATATGTGAATCTCCATATACATGTAAATATTTCATATTTAATTTTTGTATTGTTAATAATCCAAATATGAGAACTTCATATTTAGCATATTATTGGTAAACACAAATCCTAACTGAAAGCAAAGGGTCAAAGGCAAACCCTAA
>JARHVA010002269.1:292500-350000 GCA_037957365.1 Torreya grandis | reverse complement strand
TTATGTGTTGTCATGGAGTATCAATTAATTGATCAATAATAACCTTTCCTTAAATAAAATTTTATGAGACAAAATTTAAATTAAACTCAATAAGAAATATTACCCATTTTGATATGCATCCTTACAATTGGGGTTTTTCGACAATGTATCAAAATTAATTAAATTTAGTAATAACATGAATCTCATCATGATGTAAATAATAACATAAATGTTGGGTACAAAAACAAGTGCTAAACACAAATTTTTAGTGATAATATAGTTTTATTCATAACCAAGAGGTGTGTGACTTATATAATAAATGGTATGTTCATGATTAGTGTCATCATGTTGTTCAATAAAATCACCTAATGTATTATAAATAGATTAAAAGTATAATAAAAAAGATTTATCTTGAATGGAAGGCATAAGCATAGGTGGATTCAAAAGATATTCTTTAAGTGCATAAATACTTCATTGAAATTTTTTGTCCCACTAAAAAATTTGATCTTTCTTAAGTAGACTTGTCAAAGAAATTCTTTTATTTTATAATAGAGAAACAAAATGACGTATATCTTGAATGCATAATTATAAACATCAAATTTTCTTAAGATAATTAGTGGTGGAATATGAATTATAGATTTTACCTTTTTAGGGTCAACTTCGATACCTCTTTGGGATATAGTAAAACCCAAGAGATTGTCTGTTGTAGTTCCTAAGATGTAATTTTTGGATTTAAATGTATGTTTTAATTTATCATTATTTAAAGTATTTGGTGTAAATTGATAGCATCATCCTGTCAATTTTTTTATTTTTCTAATAAATCATACACATAAAATTCAACTATTGTATGAATGTAATCATGAAAAATTATGAGTCATGGCATGCTGATAAGTTGATCCTACTTTTTTGAATCCAAAAGGAATGACAATATAGAATAATGTTCCCCAAAGTTTGATAAATAATCTTTCATCTTAATCAATAGGTATAATCTTGATTTGGTTATATCCAAATAAGTCATTGTATAAAATATAACATTTCATACCTTATTGTAGAATCTAGATCATTTCTATGTGGGGTAGAGAAAGTCATATTTGGAACAATATTTGTTAAGATTGTGGTAATATTTACAAGATCAAATTTCTCCATTTGAATTCATTACTAGGAAAATATTAGAAACCCACTTAGGATAATAAACAACATGAATAAATTTAGTTTTTAATATTGATTGAACTTCACTTTTAACTAACAAAGCATCTTGAGGATGCATTTCTATTATATTTTTATTGACTTTTTTGGCATCATAATACAAAACATTGTTTTGAAAATCCACCTTGGGGTCAATATGAGGCATATATTTATAATACGATTTAAATAATTATAGGTAATCACAAAGAGCCTATTGAATAGCCTTAGCTTCATCATCTTGTAACATGGTGGCCAATAGTACTGGTCATGGGTCCTTTTCAATACCAAAGTGTAATGCAACCATTTATTCATTAATAATGTTAATTTTTCCTCCATAAATTGAGTCTTAGGAATAGTAGATTAGTACCATATAATTATTTTTGTTGTATGACATGAATAATTTCTCTAAAATATGCATTTGCATTGGATTTGAAAGTAAAATATATCTTATGGTGTAAAAAGGGTTATCATCACATGTAACAATATATTCTAAAAGAATCTCATCATTTAAAAATCCTTCAAATTCTATAATTATAGGTGAAGGAAAGTCATAAATGAGCTCGATAAGTATACTAATGACAATTATGAGACATGGTTGACTTGATTATGATCCATATACCACTCTTTAGAAGTAGATATAAATGTGGGGAATTTCATGGTAGTATGATCCCTAAAGAAGAAGATCCATTATTATAACCATGGCTAGATTAGATTTTATTATTGAAAGGCACAATATAGTCAATGATATATTGAGCATGTTTACCTATTCCTTATCCCATATTATATTTATAATTTTGTAATTATTTATTACCAAAATTATTGTAAATGAAGAGGGAAAAGGGTCAACTAAATGTAGTACAAGAGAAGAGACCTCAAAGTTTGGAGGAAATGTTGGTATGTCCCTAGAAAAAGGTTTCATATATGGAATATAAGGATCAATAGAATGTACTAGAACACAATATTTAAAAGGTTATTAATCCAAAGGGAATGTTTATATATACCCTCAATAAATGAATTTCACACTTGAATGCAAAGTAGAATGAACTAAAATAATGTCATGAATGCAATGTCATCCTAATAAAAAATTGTAATTAAGATCATTACCCATAAATTTACGTACCATAATGAGAGTACATAGGCCTAACATGATATTCAATGTAATTTTACCAAGTACTTGATGTAAATTATTATCAAAAAAATGAATAGGGTAAGCGCACAAATCTAGGGGATAAAAAGTGGCCTACCCATGGACGTGATTTTTGTCAAATTTCATAAATCTAAACTTTAGTAGATAATTTGATATATCTACTCCCCAAATTTCAAGATGGTCTAATAATATGAAATATATATTTTCAATTCTAGTTCCAAAACACTATTTAAAAAAAAAAATGGTTAAGTATAATAAGGTTAAACATCTAAAATTTAAAGAGAAACTCCTATTTTTTTAAGAAAACATATTATATAGACGGTAGTGCTATACACCATTTTTTTAGCAGCGTTTAATATTATTTTAAATCATTTGGGGAAAATTTAAATAATATCTTTTAGTAGGTGACCTATAGTTTTTTAATTTTTTCAATGAATACTTTTTTTTTATGAATTTTACAAGTACATATATAATAAAAACTGACAAATAAATTGATAGATGTCCATGTGATATGCCTAACTACCTCAAAAAATGATTTTTTTTGAATGTGCGTAGAGTTAGGCCTACATAGTCACATATAGCTTGCTTTTCACTTAGATCAAGGAAAGACAAAATACATGAACATATATAGGCATGTGTGTTTGTGGCATGTAGTGGCCTAAAAAAGGCATAGTTAGAAATCAACATAATTTGAAACATTAAATTAGTCTAAAACTTATCAAAGCATACTTTTGCAAAGAGGAGAGTGTGCTTGTCATGATGGTGTAATGTTTTTGAATTTTCACATTGAAATTCCAAGTATATTTGGTAATCAAAGTTGAAATTTATTTTGTATTTTCATACCCTTCAAAACTCGGCTATACATTGATAGTTGAATCCTTTGTCTTAGGAATCCAAGCCATTCCTGAGCCAAAAAACATGGGAATTGAATTCAAACTCAAATACCATGATCACATTAATAACGCAATTGAATTATTAATTAAGTTATTAATTTGATTGTGTTAGTTAATAACATGATCATGTTAATATTGTGATTGTATTACATATTATCAACACCCTAAAACTAGAATAGGAGCCATTAGGCCTAGTCGTCTTAAGATCAAATATGGTTGATTAAGTTTATTATTTGGGTCCAATATTCTTGTCAATAATTTATAACATTGAATGCTAATTGGAGATATGTTAACCTATGAATCCATTTATTATTTTTTTGATCCTAATATGGAGTGCAATCAAGCCAATATATTGATATTGACATTAGATGGACATAATTCCTTAGATGAAGCTTGGTTAGACCCAAGTACGTATCAAAACTAAACTAAATACTTGTCTTTTTTATAGTATGGTGTACGATTAGAGACTTAATCTACATTATATGGACATAATTCCTTTCTCATGGTTGATTTAACCTTGATTATGTATTATATTGAACTAAATATCCAATTAGTTTAATATAGAGTTCTATAAAATCCCTAATTGACATCATATTGAAGGAATTCCATGGAAAGGGACCAATTACTCTTAATTACATATTTTTCTAAAGAAAAAAATTGAATGGTTAAATGTGATGTGAATCTATGAAAAAATATTCACAATGGAAATTAGATGGACATAATTTATTGTATGGGATGAAAAATCCCTTAACTGATATTCTAGGTAGAAGTAGTTAATTACATAGGACTTGGTTGTCCTCAATTATGTAAAGTATTAAAAAAATATCAATGCATTTAACATGGTGTAATTAGATCCACAAATGACATTAGATGGATGTAATTTCTTGATTTGGGATTGAGTGGCCCCAATTGTATATCATATTAAACCTAAATACTCAATTGGTTCAATACATTGTGCAATCAGGGTTAATTGAACCAAATTAGAACATTATATGGACAAATATACTTTCATGGGGCTTAGTTGGCCCCAATTATGTATAAGATGAAACCAAATACATGATTAGCTAGATATAGTTTAAAATCATGACCAACAAAGTTGTAATTGACATTAGATATATATAGTTACTTGCATGAGCCTTTATTGGTCATAATTACATATTAAATTGAACTAAATACTTGGTTTATTCAATATGTTATATATTTGGTACCAATAGAACCCCCTGTTGATAGTATAAGGATGAAATTTATTACACAAGGATAATTTGGACTAAATTTCACATCATATTGAATAAAATATTCTTTCAGTTTAATTTGTTACACAATAAAAATCCTAATTGTTATTAGATGGATGTAATTCCTTACAGAGGGTTCAATTGGTCCTAATTTCATATAATTTTAAATCAAACACTCAATTAATTTAATAATGTGTGGAATTAGGGCTCTAACTAAAATTATGTTGACAAAAATTCTTTATAAATCCTTGATTGGACCCAATTATGTATCATCTGGTACCAAATACTTAATTGGTTCAATATGGTATATAATCAGGGCTAGGTAAATCCTAATTTCCATTATATATGAATGTAATTCCTTGGACATAGCTCCTTTGGACCGAATTGCATATTAAATTAAAACAATACTTATTTTTTAATATGGTGAGCACTTTAATCACCAATTGATATCATATGGTTGAAATTCCTTACATTGAGGCTTAGAGGGCCCTTGGGATCAATTTATCTGCAATTAGCATCCTTAATATATAGTATGAATTAGGTTCACAAGAATAAAATTAGTTAAAATTACATTAGTAATTACCATAATTGACTTTATAGGCTCAATATGTTATGATGTGGGGGATAATTGATCCCAAATTCAAATTCTTTACTCATAGATCTAAGTTTAAGGAGCTCAAATTATAATCAAGTAGGCATTTGAGGCCAATTTGAACCCATTCAATAGCAATATATTATTTAGGAAAAAATAAAAATAATGATCTCTTCTATCATGAATTGATCCAATTAGACAAGCTATGCAATTCCTTGCATAATCTGGGCAAAAATGAGCCACTAAACCAAATTTATGGCTTAATCAATTTTATAAAATGTATGCAACATGTACATAGCATAATTGACCTTATTTTTATAAAAATGTAAACATAAAGGTAATAAAGTCATAAATAGGTATCACAAGCAACACAAATGTTCTTCAATTAGCTTAGTGATTAGACCCTATATCTGATATTTTAGACCCTAAACCCTGTATGATTTAACTTTAACCTGAAACCCTATACCATTTCAATTAAACCCTAAGCCATAAGCCTTAAACCCCAAACCTTTTATGTTATAGACCATAAACCCTAAATAAATAAATTTAGGTCCAATTAACATCATTTTTATATATACAATAATAATTAGGTTCATAAAGAGGAACTTGGTTAAAATTACATCAGTCATTACCATAATTGACTTCATAGGTTCAATTTGTGATGATGTGGGGGAGAATTAATCCCAAATTCACATTATTTACTCACAAATATAGGTTCAAGAAGCTCAAATTTACCCCAATCACCATCATAATTATACCTTATATACCAAAAACATATTCCATAATCCCTAATACCTAAAGTTACTAATCATCTAAACCATAAATATAAACTCTTTGAACCTTAAACCAATAATTTTAGCCCAAATTAACGTCATTTAGACAAAGAATTAAGTTCACAGGGCTCAATTTGGCGTAAATCACATGACTAATTACCCCATTTGACTAATTCACTCAATCTACAAGATACCATCTAGGGTATAATGAAAACCCAAAAACACATTTTATAGTAAAAATTGGGTCCAAATGATTCAAATTATTCTCAATTATCTTTGCAATTTATCCTATGTACCCTAAACCATGTATATGCATTAAAACCTAGAAGTTGTAAACCATAAACCATAAACACTCTAACCTAAATTATAAACCATAATCTTTCCCTATTTACTAATTTATTTAGTCCCAATTAACATCCTTTTTAGTAAGAATTAGGTTAACATGGCATAGATAAATTAGACAAATTATATGCAGGGCCGTAAACCTAAACCCATGCTCTAATCCATGATCCCTAAAACATAAATTATAATCCCTATGCCCTAATGGCCTCTACATGCCTTATGATATAAATGATTTTATCTTGAGATTTTATACGATGCATTTTTAAACATATGGCCAAAACTTAGCCTTTGGAGAACCAATCTAGCTGTGAATTTGAAGTAAAATGGTGCTATTTCGATCCCCTTTAACTTAATTGCATGACTATAAAATTTGATTTTGGAGTTGATCAAATCCAATTTTCCCTAATCACCATCATGATTATACCTTATATATCCTAAATCAAATACCCTAAGCCCTAATTATTAAAGTTATTAATCTCTAAAATCTAAACCATAAATATAAACTCTTTACACATTAAACCAATCATTTTATCCCAAATTAACATCATTTAGATTAAGAATTATCTTTGCAATTAACCTTATGTACCCTAAACCTAAGCCATAAACACTATACCCTAAATTGAAAACAAAAAACTTTCCTTATTTTCCAATCGATTTAGTCCCAATTAACATCCTTAATGGTAAAAATTAGGTTCACACATGGCATAGATTGAGTATACCTTATATTCACCCTTAAACCCAAATACTACATGCCCTAATCCCTAATCCATAAATCCCATCCGCTAATGCCTTAATCCCTAATCCAGAATACCTTATCTATATAAATTATACTGAAATCATGTTATTTAATAATTCAATCACATTATTATTAACATAGGTAATACTCAGTGTTCATTACAAATTACCAACCCCAAAACTTATATTGACAATAACATGATCATGTTAATACATAACGTGATCATGTTATTATAAATATAATATTCTCAATGCATTGGATGGTGTAAAACCTTATACAAGACATAACATGATAAAGGAGTTTATTCCTAGACATTATCTACCCCCAAAATATGTTGGTGGTGTCAATTTTCACTCAGGAAGCATCAAAATTAGAGTTTTGTAACCATGACTTGAATATTGACAACATTTATTGTCAGTGTTTTTACTCTCCAAAATGGTAATGCAAATGTACTTCTAAGTGGAATTGAACATCATGGTAGTGTGATAAAATTTAATTTTCCTATCTTAACATAATCAAAGTGATATATTCATAGGTAGAGGTCCCGAAGGTAGAAATGTCAATTGGAGCTCAAGAAGTTGCTTGTTCACTAACAAAAAGTTGCTTTTTTAGACATATCATTGCAACTTGTTTGATAAATTGATACCAAAGATTCAACCTAAGTGATATGTAATGAAATTATAGGGATTCAATAGGTATGTAAATGATTTTATGGTTCATGGAAATGACTTATATTTTTGTTTTATGCATGTTTAAACTTAAGCTAAAATATTACAATTTTCTTGTATTGGGAAGGGTGTTCTTGAGGCTGGAATGGGTGGTGGGTTTATCGATTGGGCCTAATAAGAGGCTAAGAACCTAGTTATATAAATTATTCTCCCCCATGGTTGTGTTGGTAATGTCATTTTTTGCTCAGGAAGCATCATAATCAGAGTTCTATAACCATCAATTGAAATTTAACAACATTTATTGTCAATGTTTTTGCTCTCTAGAATAGTAGTGAAAATGCACTTCCAAGTGGATTTGAACATCATGAGGGTGTGATAAAATGTAATTTGATTACACACACACACACACACACACACACACACACACACACACACACACACACACACACACACACACACACACACACACACACACACACACACACACGTGTGTGTGTGTGTGTGTGTGTATGTGTATAATATGTGTGTGTGTGTGTGTGTGTGTGTGTGTGTGTGTGTGTGTGTGTGTGTGTGTGTGTGTGTGTGTGTGTGTGTGTGTGTGTGTGAGTGATTGATTGATCAAAGTGATATACTCATAAGTACAAGTCTCAGAGGTAGAAATGTTAGTTGTGTGTGTGTGTGTGTGTGTGTGTGTGATTGATCAAAGTGATATACTCATAAGTATAGGTCTCAGAGGTAGAAATGTTAGTTGAAGCTCAATATTCTACTTGTTTACTAACAAAAAGTTGCATTTTTGGACACGTCACTACAATTTATCTAATAAATTGATATCAAATATTCCACTTGAGTTATATATGATGTGATTAAAAATATTAAATAGGTATGTAATGGATCTGATTGCTTATGGAAATGACTTACAATTTTCATTTTATGTGTGTTTGAATTTAGGCTTAAAATTTGCATTTTTCTTGTATTGGTAAGGGTGTTCTTGAGGCCAAAATGAGTGGTGGGTTTGTCAATCAGGTCTGATGAGACGCCAATAACCTAGTCTAAGACATTATAAGTGGAATATTTGATATCAATTTATTAGATAAATTGTAGTGATGTGTCCAAAAATGTAACTTTTTGTCAGTAAACAAGTAAAATATTGAGCTTCAACTAACATTTCTACCTCTGAGACCTGTACTTATGGGTATATCACTTTTATCAATCTCACACACACACACACACACACACACACACACACACACACACACACACACACACACACACACACACACACACACACACACACACACACACACACACACACACACACACACACGTGTGTGTGTGTGTGTATAATATATGTGTGGGTGTGTGCATGTGTGTGTGTGTGCACATGCACGTACACGCGCGCGCGCGCGCGTGTGTGTGTGTGATTGATCAAAGTGATATACTCATAAGTACAGGTCTCAGAGGTAGAAATGTTAGTTGAAGCTCAATATTTTACTTGTTTACTAACAAAACGTTGCATTTTTGGACACATCACTACAATTTATCTAATAAATTGATATCAAATATTCCACTTGAGTTATATATGATGTGATTAAAAATATTAAATAGGTATGTAATGGATCTGATTGCTTATGGAAATGACTTACAATTTTCATTTTAGGCTTAACATTTGCATTTTTCTTGTATTGGTAAGGGAGTTCTTGAGGCCAGAATGAGTGGTGGGTTTGTCAATCAGGTCTGATGAGAGGCCAATAACCTAGTCTAAGACATTATATAACTCATAAGATGTGTTTGTCATGTCATTTTTCACTCGAAAAGGATTAAAATCTGATTTTTACAATCATAACTTGAACTTGAACAACATTTATTATCAGTGTTTCCATTCTCTGAAATGGTAGTGAAAATGCAGTTCGAGTGGATTTGAATGTTGTGGCAATGTGATAACATGTAATTTGCCTATTTTTATGTGAACAAAATGACATATTTGTAGGTGGAGGTCCTAGAGGTATAAATATAAGTTGGAGCTTAAGAAGTTGCTTGTTCACTACCAAAAAGTTGTATTTTTGGACCCATCATTGAAACTTGTCTAATGGATTGATCTCAAAGATTCCACCTGAGTGTTATAGGGTATAATTATAGGGTTTAAATAGGTAAAATAAGGATCTAATGGTTCATGTAAATGACTTAAATATTTCATTTTATTCATGTTTGAACTTAGGCTAAAAATTTGCATTTTTATTATATTGGGAAGGGTGTCCTTGAGGCTAGAATGGGTGGTATGTTTATTGATCGAACCTAATGGGAGGCCAAGAACCTAGTCCTAGATTTTTTATTCCTCCTTAGATGTGTTGGAGGTGTTATTTTCCACTCAATAAGCATTATAACTAGAGTTCTGCAACCACAACTTTGACTTTAATAACTTTGACAACTTTGACAACATTGATAACTTTGAATATGTATAGAAATTTATTTTTTAGTAAATTACGTTCATATGCATGGTAGGAAAAGCAACATGGTTTCTCAATTTTTTAGAATGGATGGAAAAAAATATCAATTTTTAATACAATAAACATGATTTAGTGAAGATATTAATTGAAGTTAGTAGATTTGTCATGTTTCTTAAATTGATAAGCACCAACGATTAATTAGGGTTAGTATATTTGTCATGTTTCTAAAATTGATAAGCATGAATGACATAAATCCATTAGTTTAATCATGAATAAAGTCCTAATTAATTATTTGTAAGATGATTTTAGGGTAAAATAAAAGTAGAAAAAAAGTATAAGTCACGTCGACCTCACTCACATTGTCGCCACCCTCAGGTATTGTTGTTAGTCACATTGCTAACTTTAGTTCCAAGGCCAAGAAATTGGTGGGTCCCATTAGTGTTCACATGAATAAGTTGAAGAATAAGAAGAACAAAACCACCAACTAAGCATGGAAATTCAAAATAAATAAAAAACTCTCAAATAATAAATGACAAATTTAAGCACAAGCCATAACCTCTAGATTGTAATGGAGGTAGATCATTCTTAGGTCACTAAGCAACCAAGTAAAAAGGTTCAGATGAAAGAGTATCATAATCCACCCACCCATCCTATGTGGTCTCAAAAAGAACCAAAAAGACTATTATTTCCCAAATAGAAGGCAATGACATATAATACTCACTAAATTATAACCCTGCACAAAAAAATTCCACTAAGATGGACCAACAAATGAATTTGTGTGGCAGTTAATTCCATGCCCCCATTGAGGAAGATGGCAGGAGAAAAAATTATGGAAATGACTCTGCCAATATTTAGTGTAGGTGGAAAAGCTACATGCAAGTGCTAGTTAGAAGGAACATAATACATGACGTAAAAATCACTCTCCCAATGGTTTAGGAGCTCTTGAAAATGCTAAAATTATAGAGCCACCTTATCTACCTACACTTAGATATAAAAAAAGGTTGAACATTAATAGGGAATTCCTTAAAATGATCTTCATTATTAGCAATAGTGAAATTTATAAACTTCCATTGCTGGAACAAAATGATAGCTTGGAAAAAATTCCATACAAAGGTTATGTATGGTTTCCACTCAACATTGCTTCCCCCAAAAATACTTTTCTCCAATTGAGCATCTCTAGATGATAAGGTTGAAATAGACTATGCAAATAAAATTTTAATGGGTTATACTAAAAAGAACATGGTTATGATAGGGTGAATATATTTCAGAGTTGTGATAAATCAAACAAGAAGGTGAATAATCATAAAATGAAAACTGATCTGAAAGATGGTGTATGTTTTTTACAGTATGTTTGTGCCTAGACTTTTTTCAGATGCTCGATTAGAAATGTGAAGACAATCATCTGTAAAATATAAATGACCACCTAGAAAGAGAAAATGAATGTCTATAGGAAAATATATGATTATTTCAAAGGATCATTTGAACATTCCACATGATCATATGAACACTTTAAATGTTCATTTAAATACTCTAAACAACCGTTTGAATACTCAAGATGGTCATCTAGCATTAATATCTAGATGATCATCTAGATAAATGTTCAGATGCTCATATGTATTGTCCTATCATATTTAATACCTCTACCTACTTGCATTAATTACAATCACTTTTGACATGATCAGGTTTGCCTGTAGATAATATCCCCAATCCTCAATTTTCACATAGTTTTTGTACTCTGATTCTATGCAACAACCATCCCTTATACTCTTTAACTTGCATTAAGCCTCCTATCAATTCCCACTCATAGATTCAATAATGTCTACTACCCCAAACACCTATAGAGAATGCAAAACCTATTTCAAGAATCTAATGTTCACCTTGATCCTAAATCTTCTCTAGTGAGAAAACACATACTTAGAATAAATCAATAAATGCTATTTCAAGCGGATCATTCGCATGTCATATTATGCTAAAACTAATCATTTTAATGCTCATTTATTTTCATATTTTAACATGATTTCATTGAGATTCAATATCACTATCATCAATCATTCTCTTTCCATTGGAATTGCACTCGAGGACATCCACAGATTGATAGGGCTTCCTCACAGAGATGTCAAGCATGTCAATACAAAGACCATACTAATGAATGTGGACCAAAAATACTTGAAATCCCACTATGCATTTTAGCTATATGGCACATGCAATGAAGAATGATTTCAAAATTTATTAATAATTTTTTAGATGATTTATTAATAATAATGATATGGTCTTCTATTTACATCTATCCAAATTAGAAACAAAAGGTTGGTAAAAACTAAATGTGTTACAAGTATTTTATACTCTACATGATTGAGTTTCTCCAAGAGAGATTAGTTTTATAGGGAAGATCATTAGACATACCTTTTTGGCCTAATATGTATATCTTGCATACATTTAGTGAAGAACAATTTGATTGGTGTACCCATGTTCCTAATAGAATTAAGGATGATTTTATTATGGATTCTCAAAATGAAAATGTTTTATTTTATTGTACCAACTTCATTCTTTACCATACCATGATGCATTTTACTAGTTTTAGGGCACAAAGATTCCTACTATTCTTCATGAATGAATAAATGTCAAGGCACTCTTCATTGCTGACTAGGAGGTAAATTTGCAATGAAATATTATACTATAGTTATTTAAAATTATTATATAACATCTTGAATTTAGAAAATATGTTTTTTGTGTTATAGAATAAATTATCTCAATGAATTGATTGAAGTGAAGTAATAATAAAGGGTCATTGGCCACCTAAAGACTTATTGAAAATAGACAAAGGAGAATCATCTCCTACATCACTACTAATTAGAAAATGCATGTGGAGTTCAATTGTTCCTCCACCACAATAACATGATCAAGCTCATTATCATGTTATTAGTATGAATTTTCATGATTTCATTCAATATTTTTTATCTAATCAACACAAAATTACAATTTTACAATTATATTATTTTCATCTTTTATAATGATTGTTAGTATTTGTAAATGAACCCAAAACATCACATCGTCCATTTCCACTAACATATCAGTTATCAGGACCTACTATATCTATTCAATAGAAAGGTATATATTAATTTTACATGGTCTATGTTGATTTATTTTTATTTTATTCTATGCATGCTATGATGTGTTAATTTATTTGTAGTGTTAACTCCCACTCCGAGATTTTTTTTGCCACCACCACCACCACTATCTTACACTACACCATATGATCAATTAAAACATTTAATTTATCTTACACTAGGTATTGGAAGTATACATTTCACAACATCAAAGTTTCGTACATTTTATTTGAGAGGTATCAAGGCTCTAACAGGAACTACATGTGTTCAACATATAGAAATTAATGACGAGTTCTTTGGAATTGATAGTGGCATAGAGATGCAATTTTTTAATCCATAGTCAATGATACAGGGTTATTAGCTAAATGTAGTTCAGGATTTTACTCCAAGGTATAGTAAACCCTCTCTAGATAGGGGATCTTCCTCTGAAGACACTAACAATGTTCCAAAATCCAATGATCATATTAATTTTTCTCATCTCTATACTTTGTTCACTGATAATATTTAGTTATTAAATAGTTTTATTATTTTGAGGTAACTTAAGGATTTAAAATAGTGGGAGTGTTGTATTGGGCCAAAGTTTTGATTCAATAAATCAATGCTTGTTTCCATAATGACCCCTAACGTAGTCAATTATTTTATTTTGTTGAGTATGAGCTATCCAAAAATGATGTTTTAATGAACCAAACAACTTCATAACTATTACTATAAGTAATAATTTTAATGATAGAATTTTGAATATAATGTTAAACATTCTAGAAAATTTAAATGTGGAGGCCCGAGCTTATTTCAATAAATTGAAGAGAAATGAAGGTCATGTAATAAATGTTGAGGTAGAAAAATAAATATCCTTGGTAAGTGTTGCTTTCTTTTTTTTTAAATTTAAATTTATTTTTGTAATTTTTAAATATTTTTTATTCTTTTCCATTTGAAGCCAAAGTATAGAAATTTAAACAATGAAGTTTTTATCCTTGAGATACATCTAAATAGTGTTGCTCTTTTGGATATGGTGTAAGTATTATTTTAATTTTTTTTTATAAAAATTTAGAAAGGATAATGTAGGTGTTATTAGAAGGAATCTAAAGGATTTTATTAGAATTCATTAATATATCCATTAATCATAGAAAAATATAGTGCATAGATGGCTACATCTAAAAAGTGGCTAATTGGTATATATGGTCTGAGATCCATGTTGGTAAAGAAATATAGTTCAATAGAACAAAACCACCAGTTAAGCATTGAAACCCATAATAAAAACTAAAATCTTAAATAATAGAAGAAAAAGTTAAGCACAAGCCACAACCCCTAAATGGTAGTGGAGGTACATCATCCTTAGGCTGCAAAGAAAACAAAAAAAGGTTTAGCTAAAATAACATCATACACCACCCATCCATCCTAAGTGGTCTAAAAAAGAGCCAAAAAGACTATTATTTACCAACAAAAAGGCAATGACACATAATACACCACTAATTGACAACCTTACACAAGCTAAGTCCATCGAGAAAGACCAATAAATGAATTTATCTCTGGAAATTGATTTCATCTCCCCATTGAGGAGGGGAGGAGAAACAACTATGGAAATGGCTATGTCAACATTTATTATAGGTATAAAAGTTACATCTAATAGATAGTTATAAGGAACACAATGCATGATGCAAAAATCACTTTCCCAATGGTTGAGTAACTCTTGAAAATGCTAATGTTATAGAGCCATGTTCTCTACATGCAATTGGATCTAAAAAATAAAAAAATAACAATAAATTTATCATTAATGGGGAATTTCTTAAAATGATCTTCATTTTTAAGAAAAATTTAATTTATAAACTTCCATTAGTGAAACAAAATGATATCTTTGAAAAAGTCCCATACAAAGGTAATGCATGGAGGCCACTCTAAATTATTCCCCCAAATATACTATTCTCTAATTAAGCATTTCTATATGATAAGGTTGAAATATACTATGTAGGGAAAATTTTATTGAGCTATAATAAAAATGACATGGGTATAATAGGAATAATCCATTTCAGAGTTGTGGTGAATCAGGTAGAAAGGTGAATAAACTCAAAATCAAAACTAATTTGAAAGCTTATGTATGTTTTTAGAGGTACATTTTTGCCTAGACATTTTTCAAATGCTCATATGGAAATTTGAAGACAATCATTTTAAAAAAGAATGACCACATGGAGAGATCAAGTGAATGAATACAAAAAAACATGATCATTTGAATGATCATCTTGATGTTCTAGATGATTTTTTGAAAACTCCAAAGGACTGTCTAAATTATCCAAATAGTCATCTAGCATGAATATCTAGATAATCATCTAGATGCTTTCTTGAATGCTCATCTATCTTATCATTTTGAATTGAATACCTATACCTACCTATAGTAATTACCAACACTTTTAATGTGACTAGGTTTGCCTTCAAATAAGAGCCTCGACCCTCATTTTTCACATATTTTTTATGTTCAACCTCTCTACAACATCCATATATTATAGTCTCTAACTTGCACCAAGCCTCTTACATGTGTTTAGCCAGTTTTGTAATAATTTCTACTACCCGAAGTACCTATATATAATGAAAGCCCCATTTCAAAAATTTAATGTGCACTTTGATCATTAAGCTTCTCCAGTGAGAAGAAACGTATTCAAAATGGATTGACAAATGTAATTTCAATGGGATTTTTCAAATTTCATAGTATGATACAAATAATAATTCTAATACTCATTTGTTTTCATCTTTAAACATTATGTCACTGAGATTCGCTATCATTATCAAAAACCATTCTCTTTCCCTTGGAATTACACCCAAGGACATCTAGAGATTGATAAGGCTTCTACATAGGTTTGTTAACCCTATTAATAAAAAAACCATATTGATGATGTGGACAAAAGATACCTAAAATCACACTGTGGCACGTGCTATTAAGAATGATTTTAAAATTTATTAATTATTTTCAAGATTATTTATTAATAATAATGATATGTTTTTATATTTATGGTTTCCCATGTTAAAAATAAAAGGGGGATACAAATTGAATGTGCTACAAATCCTTTTCTACTCAGCATGACTGAGATTTTCCAAGCTTTATTAGTTCTACATGGAGGATCATCATACATCCTTTTTTTGGCTATTATTCATATCTTATATACACTCAATGGAGAATAATTTGGTTGGTGTACCCATGTTTCCAATAGAATTAAGGATGATTTGATTATGTCTTCTCAAAATTAAAATGCTTTATTTTATTTTACCAACCTCATTCTTGCATTGTGCTATGAGGCATTTTACCAGTTATAGGGAAAAAATATTCCTATTGTTCTTCATGAATAAATGGGTGTCAAGGCACTCTCTATTACTAACCAAGAGGTAAATTCATAATATACTATTATACTTTTTTTATTTAAAAGTATTATAGACATCTTGAATTAAAAAATATTTTATTTATGTTATAAAACATCTTAGGTCAATCAATTGATTGAAGAAAACAACAATAAAGGGTCATTATCCACCTTAGGCCTTTACTAAAATAGATGAGGGAGAATCATCTTGTATTCCGTCAATGATTATAAAAGGCATGAGTTCAATTTCTCATCCCCATAATCACATGATCAAGCTCACTCTCATGTTGCTAGTATGACTTTTTATAATTTTGCTCATTATTTCTTATTTCATAATTAAAATATCTCAATTTTACAAATATATTATTTTAATCTTTTATAATGAATTTAAGGATTTTCAAATGAAGAAAAAACTTCATGTAATCCAATTCCACAAAGATATCAATTCTCATGACCTACTATATCTATTAAACAACAACGTATATATTAATTTTTCTTGGTATATGTTGATTTATTTTATATTTTGTATCCATGTCATGATGTGTTAATTTATTTATAGTGTCAAGTCCCACTAAAAAAAATTATCTACCACCACTGCCACCACTCTGTACTACACCATAAGGGTGATGGAAATGTTTTATGTACCCTAAAATGAGTATCCAAATTGTACATATTAAAAAATCATAGTTTCTTACATTTTATTTTAGTGGTATGGAGGTTGTAATAGAAACTACATGTCTTTAGCATATAGAATTTGATGATGATTTCCTTGGAATTGGTAGTGACATGAATGAATAATTTTTTAATCCACTGTCAATGATACAAGGTTGTCAGCCAATCATAGATAAGGATTTTCATCAAGGGTCCATTACACCCTCTCAAGATAGGGGAGTTTCCTATGAAAAGACTGACAATGTTACCAAATCTGATGATCATATTAACTTTTTTACTCTCAATACATTGCTAGCTGAGAATACTATTATTTCATTAATTAATTTTATTATTTTGAGGCAACATGAGGATTTGAAATAGTGGGAGTATTGGGTCAAAGTTTTGATTTATAAAATTAGTGATCATTTTCATAATAACTCCCAATGTGGTCAATTATTTTCATTGGTTGAGCATGAGCTATCCAAAATTAATGTTTCGATTAACCAGTCAGCTTGTAGAACTATTACTATAAGTAATAGTTTTAGTGATAGGATATTGAATATAATGTTAAATGGGATAAAAAAAATTAATGCATAGGACTAAGATTATTTTTATAGATTGAAGAGAAATAAAGGCCATTTAATAATTACTGAGGTATACAAATAAAAATTCATGGTAAGTGTTGCTCTTTATTTTGAGTTTTAAATTTATTGCAGTAATTTTTAAATAATTTTTATTGTTTTTCAATAGAAATAAATGTACACAAATTTTAATGATGAATTTTGTATCCTCAAGATGCATCTTATGAATGCATGCAAAAGTTTAGCTTCATCCATTACATTGAAAGACCAATTTATAATAATGAATAAGAAAACCAATTCATTTGAAGAGAATCATTAGGGAATCTGGCATGGGTGCTAATATTTTGATAAAACATAAAGTTGTTGTGGATCCTAGCTTGATTTCAGCTAGAGATATGGTACAAGATGAACATGTGACCATTAAAAATATCAATACAATGGCTAAGGATCTTATGGAGTCAGGGATCTTGAAAGAAATAGAAATCCAAGCAGGATGTCAAGGGACTGAAGAACCTCCAAAACAATGAGACAACCATTTTTATTAGAAGTATTTAGTTTTTTAAATAAGGAACAAGTTTGAGTAATTGGCTTTATCCTTGATTACATCTATTGTAATTTTTTTTATATTTATACTATAAATATTTCAATTGTGTATTTCTAGCTAGGATAATAATTTTTATATTCATATCTTGCATATATATTTTCATTTGAAGTGGTTAAATATTTTTCAATTTATATTAAATTTAATAAAATCATACTAATGCTTGATAAAAATAGTAATCAAGTGATTCATTAACAACAATTTTGAGCATATCATTAATATGTGTTTTATAAAAAAAATCGTAAAAACTCTCAACAATTATTTAATCAAACATACATTGTTACTATCTTATCGATTTAAAACTATAATAATTCAACAAGTTACTTCAATATTATCATGAAACTTCCATTATTCCACATAATTTTGAAAGCAAATTTTCCATCTTATCTCTTGAAAAACATGAAATAGATTCAATAAAAGAGTAATAACCTTAAAAGTATACAATATAATTACTATTATATTTACAATATGTTGTAGATTATATCATTCAATAAGAATAATTATTTATACATTTATTTCATCATACAAATTCACAAATAAATTTCAAACAATTAGAGTTATGAAGAACTAGTTGACCAAATTTAACCCTGTAGGTCAAATTGGGACCCCTATAGGTAAAAAATTGATCTCTAGGTGTTTTTAGGGGTCTAAGATTATGTCTTAGGGTGTATTATAAGTATTTTTAAGTCATTTCATGTCATATTAGCCTTTTTATTTGTCATTTTAATTCTTATGTCTTTTTGGGCCATTTAAAGGTCATAAAAGGAGCATTTAACGACTTGTACGACCTCCTTGGGTAAATTGAAGGTGTAAAAATATGATTTAATATGACATGTGCCTTATTATGCCTTAATAAACTATTTTAAGTAAAAAGTGGTAGGTTCTTCAGAAGAAAATGTATTTTTCTTGGAAAAGGGAAGAGTTTGGCACTTATACAACCCATAAGGGAGTGTGACGCATGTGATAAGGTTGTGAGATGACTATTCAAATTATTAAAACTCAATTAAAATTTTTACATGATCTGTAAGTGATTAAAAAGGTCCAAAATATTTCTATTCCTTCTTCACCCTTCTACACACATAGAACTAGTTAGCTAGTTTATATTTGGTACGACTAGTTGGATAAGTTTCAAACCAAATGAATTTGGGAGGTGAAATAAAACTTAGATATATCCATTTAAATAATAATATTTCAATTATTGGTCAACCATGATTTATGAATCATCTCTATCAAGTTGACTATGTTTTTTCCTCACTATTTCCCATACCCTATAGGTTTTTCTCTAGTTTGGATAGGTTTATATAATTAAATTGGTGATATATATTATATATGGTGGTGAATATATCCCATAAATTTACCCATGCTTTGTTTCACTTTTCAAGGTGTTTGGATAAACCAAATATCTCAAGTTACACTAAAAGACACTTTTCTATGTTATAGATAGAATTATACTATCTACATAATATTGATGATTTGGTAGTGACTTAAGAGGGTAGTGATAGATTAATTATAATGTATAAAATTTCCTCTTGATCCCATCACTTTTCAACCTCATTCTCCAAATAAAACTTCATGGAATTGAAATCATAACTACCATATTGTCAATTACTTCATGACTGTCATACACAATCATTTGAATGAGTTATGTTAAAGCTTAAGCACATTCATGAGAAATTTAAAGAAATTACTATGGAGATAAAAAAATAATTATCACATGAGTGATAAATTATGGTCCTAAAATAATGTGTGGATGACATGGGGTAACCTTTTTAGTATTTTCACACAGTCCCCTACCATTAACATACACCTATTGGTATCTCATAAGGACCAATAATGTAGGAAGGGAGTATATAATATGAAAAAGGTCCTTGATAATGAAGAATGTATATTTGAAATATTTTAAATAGGTATAAAACTCATGAAAGGTTAAAAATATTGCCTATAATTTTGAATTCTTTCCCTGTACATGAAAATGTCCACTTATAGGTGGAATCATAGAGATGTAAAGATATATGTGTTAAGTGTTGGAGCATGATATAGAACCTTATTTGAAGTTATAATGTGTTTTATAGAAAATAAAATACCTATTGGGAATGATATATTGGTATATGGGATAGGGTATTACCTTTAAAAGATGATGACTGTAGGTTTAGGGATCAAATCCCTAAAAGACAAAAAGAGAGCACCTAGCCATTTTAGAGATTCCTTAGGACAATGTCATGTTGAGATCTAATCAACCCAAATGAACTCAATATATAGCCTTATCTTAAATTTAAAACTTGTAAAATGAAGAAGGTGATTTAGTCCTGTGGTTTTCTTACTAGAAAGGCTAGAAGTTGCCCCTTTGGCCATTGAGTTTTAGGCATTAATATCTATATGGTTTGGAGATGTAAAGTAACCTTAACATTTAAAAGCACTATTAAAGGGGTAAAATCTTGTTTTAATGGCATAATTGAGGGAATGTAATATAAATTAACATAAATATCATCAATATAGTGTTGATATGTGGTGTTATATGTCCCATACACACCTATGGGTGTCCTTTCTTTTGAAAGTACTCACCTACAGTTGACTGTTAGTTCTTACCGCATCCATGATACAAGATTAATCATAGAGATGTAAAATTTAGTTGATGGAGGGTGACTCCAAAATACCTTAGAATATATCCAAAATAACATGACATAAATTACAATGTGAAATCATCACTTACAAGCTCCATTTGGTCACACAATAATCACCCACAATTTGACTATGGTGTAACAGTGGGAGGAAACAAGTGAATCAGAAATTGGAAGGTATATAAGTACATTTATTTGAGTTAAAAATAATATTAAATGAACTCAAATATATATATGAGTTATTATATAATAAATTCAATTCCAAATAACAAGTTTCATCTACAAGTGGGTCCCTATTTTGAGATTGAGAATAGTCAGTCTGAGTTGAGCAATGCATTCATAAGGAAGCATGTAAAGGATTGGGGTGATAAATTGATTTGGAAACCTTGGATAAGGTAGATATTAAATTTATATAACCTAATAAAACAAAAAAAATTAAAATATAAGGTTATAATGATGCATCATATAGTCCACATGGTAGAAGCCCACACATAGTGTCTTTCTTCATAGTCTGTCTTAGGTTTTGGTGATTTTAAAAGGTCAAATGATGTTACAAAAGGTTATAAATTGGTAAATATGGTTAAAATGACATAATAAAACTTATAAAACCTTAATTTTTCATTTTATATGAGGGTTATACCTCACTATTTTGTTTCAGAGGTCAGCGAGTCAGGAAAATCAAAATTTTGGTAAGTCAAGCAAATGATGCAAAAATGAGTAAATGACATAATAAGAAAATTTGGGGACTTAAAATAAAATATTATGAGTTTTATGGAATTAAAATGTGTGATAATAATCAATAATAAAATCTTATACGTCTCAAAAGTGTCAAAATGCTCTTACACACTACTCAACCAAACAACCTACAACTAGGCTTAGTTGGTGAATGAGAAGAAGGAATGACAAAGAGTTATTGAAAATTTGTGTGATTAATTTTTGAGATTTAATGAAGTATTAAAAATCATAATAAACTATCCCAAACATAATAAATGAGTCCAAATTGTTAAAACTAGTGAACCGCATGCTAAGCCTATTAGGCCTTGAAGAGGCCTAAAGCTAATTGGGGCTCCAACTTCACTTCTAACCATTAGTGATATTTATAACCAGTGGGAAAATTTTCATAGGATTAATTTATACATGTATAACTTATTGAGATTCAAGGGAAGTCACAATGAAATCCACTTTTGGCTTAGGAACAATTCAAGCTTACAAGGAATGGAGAAAAGAGGTTGAGTGGGCAAAGTTGGAAACTCATATCTACTTGGATGCTTTGCATGGAGACTCACAGGGATAAGATGAGTTGAATAAGGATTTTTTTTTTTTTTTTTTTTATATTTTTTGTTTTATTGGTTTCTCTGTCCATTGTTAGACCTTGATGAAACATCACTAAAAGGTTAAAATTGTCTAAAACCCTTGTAAACCCTTATAAATGACCCGATTGGGAAAATGAAGATGGAAAGCTGCTCTAATGGAATATAATGTAATGGAAAGTTATTAGATGATGTTGGGGAATATCTCAGGATAATCCCCATCCTTTTGGACTGTATGGAATTATACATATGGAGTACAAAAAAAAGATTTTTTTTAAGGTTTTGTGTTTTGAAGCTTTTGGAAGGAATCTGAAGATGCCAATCAGGAGGGAGAAAAGCTTGAGACTTAAGTAAAATCCCCATGACATTTTATTTTTTTATAATAAATCTTAATTACCTCAAAAAGAGCTCTCATCTTAGCCAGTTAGAACTAGCATAGTAAACATGATAGTGAGAAGAGTGAAAACTTCAAGTGGAAGCATATTTAAAGTACACCTAAGAAATATAAGGACATGGATGAATTTGACACATATAATTCACCCACTTATATGCATTTTCATGAGAAAATAAAGCCATTTTTGGATCCAAGTATGAGGGTTGACTAAAAATGAGTTTATTTAAGTACAATCAATGATGGCTCACTTTTAGAGGGATCAAGATGATTAGGAATACAATAAATGCATGGAGTAACATGTCTAAAAATCCTCATTCTTACTCTAATCATGAGATCTATCCCTAGTCAATTTTGGGATGTTTGAATATGGGTGAATGATGAAGGAAATTTTATTATGTATAATGAGAAATCTTACACCACATTTCATGAGTTACATAATTTGGAGAGCCATCTATCATATCAGACCTTACATGGTCTATCTCTTACTTCATTCTTCTACAAATGTAACTCATTTTCTTAGCTTGACACTTGTCCTTGTGACCTTTGGACTTATTTCTTATCTTCTCTCTCTCAATTTCTATAAGAGAGCCATTTTATCTATTATAAGGATGCTTCATCTGAGTATGGTGAAGTCCTACTAATTTGTATACCATGAGTTAATAGAGACTACTAATTTTACCTCTTATATGATTGTTCATAGTGTGTTCACTTGAATTATTGATCTTTCTTAGTGATGAATATTATTTCCTTAGCATTGTTGTCTCATTATCTCACATATTTACAACTTGAAAGATTTTTATTTTAGGTCATGTGAAGTATCATATGAAGTGTCAAGGTTGAGTGAGTTATTCTATTCATTAATGTCATTCTCAGCCTGTTGTCTAGTCCTCCTCAGTCTAAACATTCATCACAACCTTATAGTGAAATACTGATGTGAGATGATTTTTATTAGAGAAGTGTGTGGATATTTAGTCTCTTGGTCTCATGTGTGACATGTATTTGGTTGGTAGTTATCAATCACTTTGGTGTATCACTACCTTTAGGATAGTTTAATTTTAGGTTTCTCTCCCTTTTTCCTTTCAAGCATAGGTGTTGTAGTGATCTAAAAGTGGTACATCAAGGGAGATATACCTTTATATATATTCACCTCATTCTTGTGCTACTCAAATCCTAGAGGTGTTTCAATTATGCCACTTAGATGAGGAGTGATGAGACATCTCCTCAAGAGGTGCAAATCTAAAATAATTTTTGACACACGTAGTGGGACACATTGTCTAAGAAGTTGAATGATTTTTGGTGTTATATTTCAACACATCATCCTTTGGAGGCATATATCTAAGCATCAATGGTGAATTCAAAGTTACATTAGTTGGTCAAGTGTCCTAGGTTTTCCTTTCAAATACTTTTGGTAATTTTTATCTGTGTTCTTGATTCCCAATGAAGTTGCATGGCTATTTTTTGTGTTGAGTATTGTTTTACACAAGTTGATGAGATATGTCAATCTTATGGCATTCACTATCAAAATTTATATGATTCTTATCAGCCTTGCCATGATACTTACCATCTTATGAACCTTATTAACCTTATCATGAGTTTTATCAGTCTTATAACTAGCATTCTCAATTTCTTGCTCCTTCTAGTCAACCTATAGCCACCTCTCAAATCAGTTGATTTCAACTTTCAAGTAAAATCTCTTTGGCTATGAGAGGTACAAGATGGATCTTGACACAAAAAGGGGACATTATGAAGATGTTCCTAGTAATATCTTTCATAATGTGAGAGATGCATTAGAGATGGTTAAAAGATAGTAGGCACTTATTGAGAGAGAAAATAGGAAAAGGCTCACAAATGAGATTCTAGATGTGAGTGGCTTAGTTTCATCCATAGAAGATAAGCTAAGAATTCATGAGGAATAACCTCACCAAATATATCAACCCTCATATCCACTTCCCAAAGATTTATACTAGTTCTACTTAACCCTTACTCATGAACTCAATCAATATTATCAAAGTCACATTTTTCCTAATCAGCTAGGAGAGAAAGATGGAAAGATAAACTTTGATTTTGAAGCAAACCTTGATAGGTAGATTGAGTTATCCAAGAAGTATATGATTCATTCCTTCTTATCAGCAAAGGAAGTGGAATCTAAGCCCTCATTTCACTCTCCCATTACATCCCCACCTCAAGAAGAGACTTATAAATATGAAATCCCAAGTTGGAGATAAGGTGGAGAATCCAAGTCTAAGGAGATTCCAATTTTATTAAACAATTCATCCACTCCTCAAACTGAATCATTACCTCAAGAAGAGATACCTAATCCTAACATCATAAGATGGAATAAGGTAGTGGAATAATGGGAAAATGAAGGGGATAAATGGCTAGATAAATAATGTTAAGTTGAGAAAGAGCTTAATCCTATGCAAGCCCCTCCTACCCTTACTCAAAAGATGTCTTGCTTTCCATATCAACCCTTTTTTACTCTTTATCCTCATGAAGATGCCTATAAAATTCAATAGATACTTTACCAAGATAATGTGGCCAATAAAATTGAAGAGTTAGAGTTGAGAATTAAATTATTGAGCAAAGGTGTGATGGAATGTTTGGATCCCAAAGAAGATCATATGCCTAAACACACCCCATCTAACCATCCTCAAGAGAGTGTACAAGCTAAATTAGGATTCAATGAAGTGATTTTAAAATTTAATGAAGAAAATAAAGTTATTTTATCCCAAGGTTTGCCTACCCTTCCTCAAGACCTCCCAAAAGGATCCCCTATAATTCATTCTCAATCTGATGTTCAGTTCTATGTTTCACCTCCACCAACTAGTTCATATTTTCCTCACCCTATCACCATTTGCCTTGATGGACCTATGATGTGGGAACCTAAAGAGGAGAATTTAGTTGATAATAATTTATAACTCTTTCTTGAAGAATAAATATCTCCTTGGCAGTCCCATTGGGCTAGGTCACCTGATTACAATGTGCCTAGCATTGGCATCACCAAGAAGAAGAAAAAAATTGAGGATATTGTACTCCTTGAGAAGCAAATACATGTTATAATAGTTGAGATATAAATTGAAATCCCTAAATAGGTTCTAAATGCTGAAGAAGAGGTGATTTATTATGTTGAATCTTTTGATTGTGTTGATATTGAAGAATGTCTCCCTTGTGTTAAATAAGAGGAAATCATCATTGGTTCTTCGATCAATATCTAAGATATCATACATGGGAAATAAAAAGTCTATAATAGACCTTGGGATGACTATTTTTAAAAACATTGGAGCAATTTTTACTCCTCTTCAAGGAAGCTATGATCTAGTCAAAAATGGAAAATGTAACCTTGACACTCAAGTGGGTATGCAAAGAAGAATCAAAGTTTCAAAATTTTCCTTTCAAGAGGCATATGCATCCCATGATGATATGTTTAAATCATAAAAAATGGTTATCATCCTCTCAAAAAATTTTGAGAAATGAATCATCTGTTGAAGGATAGAACAAGCTTCTATTGGCCTCAATCTTCCAAGGAACAAGAAACTAATCCTCTTGAAGCCATGCCTACCAAGAAGATATAAGTTGATCATGGAATTAAGAGTGGGCAGTAGTATGATGTATGTGTACAAATTCAAGAGGATTAATTTTACATTGGATACCTATTTAAGGATGGTCTACTTGAGAGCAGGTTAAATGAAGTGCCAAGGAATAGGTCTGATCTACCAAGCATCTAATACAAGGAGCAACATGCTTGGCACTATGATTAATATCATGAAGAAGAGGATTAAAGGAATTTTAATTTTGATCCTATAAAGTAAGTATGATTAATTTCTAGTTGTTCACAGTTGTTTGTTTTTAATTTTCCCTAAGTGATTTAAGCACACGTGTGTGTCTTGTTAATGTGTTTGCTTTATTTTGTAAGTTTAAGGTAATTAGTTGTCTTTTCTTGATCAAAGCCTTGTTTTCAAGTTTTATGTATTATTTTTTTTATTTTAGATTTTATATGACTCCCTAGTCCCATGTATTAGATAAGGCTACCGATCTTTAGTATAGCAGGCATACTACCCTTATGAGTTACCATTTTGTTGACAAAATTTGACCTTATAAGTCAAATTGGAACCCTTATAGCTAAAAAATTGATATTTAAGTATTTATAAATGTCTATTATTATTTCATATGGCGTATTATAAGTATTTTTCTATCATTACATTTCATATTAGCCTTTGTCTTAGTCATTTTAATCTTTATGCCTTTTTGAGCCATTTAAAGGTCATAAAAGAAGCATTTAATGACTTGTACAACCTTCTTAGGTAAAATGAAGGTGTAAAAAGGTGATTCCATGTGACATGTGTCTTATTATACCTTAATAAACTATTTATAATATAAATGTGGTAGGTTCTTCAAAATAATGAGCAATTTTCTTAGAAAATGGAAGAGTTTGGCACTTTTACAACCCAAAAGGGAGTGGAAAACATGGGATAAGCTTGTGAGATGACACTTTAGCTTCCTAAAACTCATTTACATGATTTAAATTATTTTAAATTGATAAAACATGTCCAAAACAATTTTTATTCTTTGTCCTTTTAGACACATAAAGCCGGTCAGTAGGTTTGTACATGGTATGGCGAGTTGGAGATGTTCTAGAAAAAACACTTTCGGGAGGTGAAATTAAAATTAGAGATATATAATTTTATAATAATATTTCAAGTATTAGTCAACCATGATTTATGAATCATATCTAACAAGTTGATTATGTTTTTTTTATCACTATTTCCCATACCCTATAGGTTTTAGTCTTGTTTGGATAGGTCCATATAACCTAGTTGGTGATATAATTTCCAGATGGTGTTGAATATCTCAAACCATGTTCCTCATTCTTTGATTCAAATTTCAAGGTGTTTGGATAAGCCAAATATATCAAGTTGAAAGAAAAGGCACTTTTCTATGTTATAGGAAGGATTCTACTATATGCATAATCTTCACGCTTTGGTAGTGACTTCAAAGGGTGGTGATATATTTATTATAGTTTATATAATTTCATTTTGGACCCCTCCATTTTTAACCTCAATATCCAAAGCAAACTTCATGGAATTATAGTCATAACTACCAAATAGTAATTTGCTTCCATAGTCATCTAAATGAGCTATGTTAAAGCTTATGTACATTGATTAGAAAGTGAATTAATTATTATGGTGATAGACACATACGTATCACACTATTGATCAGGTATGGTCTATCAAATCAAGTGTGGATAACATGGGGGCAACATTTTTAGCATTTTCACACAATTTCCTACCATTAACATACACCTACAGGGATCTCATAAGGACCAATCATGTTGGAAGGGAGTATCTGAGCTAAAAAAATTCCTTGATAATGAAGAGAGTCTATTTTAAATATTTAAGATAGGTATAAAACTCATGAAAGGTCAAAAATAGTGCATTGTTGACACTCATCACTCATTGCCTACAATTTTGCATTCTTTGCATGTACATGAAAATGTCCACCTAAAGATGGAATTAAAAAGATATAAAAATATCTATGTAAAGTGTTGGAGCATGAGATGGAACCTTATTTGACATCTTAATGTGTTGTATATAACATATATTTCCTATTTTAAATTCTATAATGGAAGATGAGATAGGGGATTACCTTTAAAAGATGATGACTATATGTTTAGGGATCAAATACTTAAAAGACAAATATAAACCACCTATCCATTTTGGAGATGAATTAGAACAATGTCATGTTTATCTCTTATCATCCTAAATTAACTAATTATAAAAAATTATCATAAAGGTCCAACTTGAAAAAATAAGAAGGTGATTTAGTCATGTGGTTTTCTTACTAGGAAGGCTCAAAGTTTCCCCTTTGCCCACTATGTTTTAGGTAGTAATATCTACAAGGTTTGGAGATGAAAAGTGACCTTAACATTTCAAGTTACTATTAAAGGCATAATCTCATGTTTTAATGGCCTAATTGAGTGAAGGTAATACCAATGAATGTAAATATCACCAATATAATGTTGATATGTGGTGTTTCAAGTCCCATACTTATAAGTGTCCCTTCTTTTGAAAGTACTCACATATAGCCGAATGTTAGTTCTTACCTCATCCATGATAGGGACTTAAACATAGAGATATGAAATTTAGTTGATGGATGGTGTCTCCCAAAGTCCTTATAGGATATCCATAATAAAATGACATAAATTCCAATGTGAAACCCTCACTTACAGGCTCTATTTGGTCATAAAATAGTCACCTATAGTTTGATTATGGTGTAATAGTGGGAGGATTCTAGTGAATCAAACATGGGGAGGTATACAGGTAGATTTATTTGAGTTTAAATTAATATTAAATAAAATAAAAGGTTTATAAAAATTATTATAACATAAATTTAATACCAAACACCAAGTTCAATCTACAGGTGGATCCATGCTCTGAGATAGAGAACATTCAGGTTTGAGTTCAAAAAGGCATTCATAAAGAAGCATGTAGAGGATTGGCGTGATGAATTGGTTTATAAAACCTAGGTAAAGGTTTTTATAAAATTTATACACCCTCATAAAACATAATACAAGTAGAGATAAGTTTATAATGATGCATAATATAGTCAACATGGTAGAAGCCTGTACACAATGTCTTTCCTCATAGTTTGTCTTAGGTTTTGGTGCTTATGAAGGGTAAAATGATGTTACCATAGGTTGGAAATTTGTAAAGAGAGTGAAAAATACCTATTAAAACTTATAAAACCTTAATTTTTCCTTAGGGAGGAGGTATATACCTCATTATTTTGTCTCAAAGGTCAGTAAGTTAGGAAAATTAGAATCTTGGCAAGTCAAGTAAATTGTACCAAAATAAGTAAAGGATATAATAATAAGATTTGGAGACCTTAAAGAACATATTTTTAGGTGTATTTAAGGTTAAAGTGTGATTTTAATAACTCATATAAGCTTATACCTCTAAAAATTGTAAAACTCTCTTGCACACAGCTCAACCAAGCAAGCTCCAACTAGGCCTAGTTGGTGAATGAGAAGAAGGAATGAGAAAGATTTATTAAAAATTTGTGTAATTGATTTTTGATCTTAAATTAGGTATTAAAAATCATAATACAATATCCATACCATAATAAATCAGTCCAAATGGTCAAAACTAGCTAAATATAGGTTAACCTTGTTAGGCCTTAAAGATGCCTAGAGCAAATTCAGGGTCCAATTTCACTTATATATATTAATGAACCTTATAACTAGTTTAAACATGTTTATAATATGAAATTAGACATGTATAAGATATTGGGATGTAGAGGAAGTCATAAGGAAAGCCACTTTCATTTTAGGAATAATTCAAGCTTGCAAGGTATGGAGAAAAGAACTCGAGTGGGCAGAGTTGGAAGCTCATATCTACTTGGATGATTTACATGGAGACTCACAGGGATAAGATGAGTTGAATAAGGTCTCGAAATTTTTTTTTGTGTCATTATTTTCTCTATCCAATTTTAGACCTTTACGAAACATCACTAAAAGTTTAAAATTATCTAAAACCCTTGCAAACCCTTAATGTTCCTAGTCATCTCATTCATAATTTTATAGATGAATTAGAGATAGTTAAAAGAATTTGGGAACTTATTGATAGAGTAAATTCACAAAGGGTCATAATTTATATTCTATATGTAAGTGTCATGGTTTCATCCTTAGAAGATAAGATAAGAATTCATGAGAAACAACCTCACCAAATCTATTATCCCTCATCTCCACGTCCATAAGATTTCTATCATTTATACTTATCCCTTAATTTTGAACCCAATCAAGATTATCAAAGTCACCTTTTTCCTAATGAGTTGGAAGAGAAAGATGGAAAGATAAACTTTGATTTTGAAGGAAACCTTCCTAGGCATATTTATTTAGCTAATAAGCAGATGATTCAGTCCATATTATCAATAAAAGAAGTGGAATATAAGATTTAATTTCCCTCTCACATTATATCCCAACCTCAAGAAAATAATTCTAGATATGAAATCACAAGTTGGAGACAAAGTGGAGAATCTAAGCTTAAGGAGATCCCACATTTCTTGAACACTTCATCCACTCCTCAAATTACATCACTACCTCAAGAAGAGATTCCTAATCCTAACATCCTAAGATGGAATATGGTAGTGGAACCATGGAAAATGAAAGGGGATCGAATCCTAGACAAAGAATGTGAATTTGAGAAATAGCTTGATCTTATGCAAGACCCTCCTACCCTTCCTCAAGAGACCTCTTATTTTCCATATCATCCCTTTTGTACTCCTTATCCTCATGAAGATGCATATAAAATTCAAGAGATACTTTTAAAAGATAACATAGCCAAGAAAATTGAAGTGTTAGTGTTGAGAATTAAATTGTTGAGCCAAGGTGTGATGGAAGGTTTGGAGCCAAAAGAAGATCCTATGCCTAAACACATCCCATATAACCTTCCTAAAGAATGTGTTAAAGGTAAATAAGGTTTTAATGAAGTTATTTTTAAATGTGAGGAAGAAAACCAAGTTATTTTAGCCAAATGTTTGCCTACCCCTCCTCAAGAACTCCCAAAATCATCCCCTACAATTCATTCTCAATCTGATGTTGAGTTCTATGTTCCACCTCTACCAACTAGTTCATCTTGTCTTCACCCTATCACCATTTGCCTTGATGGACCTATGGTTTGGGAGCCTAAAGATTAAAATTTGGTTTATAAGAATTCAAAACTCTTAATTGAATAAAACATTTCTCCTTTTCAGTCTCATTAGGCTAGGTCACTTGATTACAAGATGTCTAACATTGGCATCACCAAGAAGGAGAAATAAATTGAGGATCTTGTAGTCCTTGAGAAGCAAAGTCAACTTATAAAAGTTGAGATATAACTTGAGATCCATCAAGAGGTTATAAATGATGAAGAATAGGTGATTTATAATGTTAAATCTTCTAATTGTGTTGATATTGAAGAATGTCTTCCTTGTGTTAAATAAGAAGAAATCATCATTAGTTATTCCATCACTATCCAAGATATCATATATGGGAAAGAAAAAATTTATAATAATCCTTGGAATGACTTGTTTGAAATAATTAGAACAGGTTATAGTCCTTTTAAAGGAGGCTATGATCTAGTCAAAATGGAGAAGGCAACCTTGACACTCAAGTGGGTATGCAAGGAGGAATCAACATTTCAAATTTGTGCTTTCAAGAGGCATATGAATCCCATGATGATATGTTTGAAATAATCAAAATGGGTTATCATCCTCTCAACTAGTTGGGAGAAACACATCATCTTTTGAAGGATAAAACAAGCTTCTATTGGCCTTAATATTCTAAGGAACACGAAATTACTCCTCTTAAATCCATGCCTACCAAGAAGATACAAGTTGATCATGAGATGAAGAGTGGATAGAGTTATGAGGTATGTGTACAAATTCAAGAGTAATATATTTACACTGGATACCTATTTAAATATGGTCTAATTGAGATCAGATCAAGTGAAGTTATAAGGAAGAGGTCTGATCTACCAAGCATCCAATCTAAGGAACAACATGATTGGAACTATGATTCATCTCATGAAGAGGAAGATTCAAGGAATTTTCCTTTTTATCCTGGAAAGGAAGTATGATTATTTTTTAGTTATGCATATTTATATATTTTCTATTTTCCATAAGTGCTTTAATCACATGTGTGTATCTTATTAGTGTGTTTGCTTTATGTGTGTGTGTCCTTTATTTTATGTGGTTGAGGTAATTAGTTGTCTTGTCTTGGTCAAAGAATTGGTTTCAAGTGTTAGGTATTCTTGTTTTGTTTTAGACTTTAGATGACTCCCTAAGACCATGTATAAGATAAGGTTACTGATCTTTAGTATAACAAGCATACTAGCCCTCATTTTGTTAACCAAATTTGACCCTGTAGGTCAAATTGGGACCCCTACAGGCCAAAAAATGATCTTTAAGTTTTTTAAGAGGTCCAGTGTTATGTCATAGGGTGTATTTTAAGTCTTTTTATGTCATTTCATGTCATATTAGCCTTCATCTTAGTCATTTTAATCCTTGTCTTTTTGAGCCATTTAAAGGTCATGAAATGAACATTTAATGACTTGTACAACTTCCTTGGGTAAAGTAAAGGTGTAAAAAGGTGATGTAATGTGACAAGTGTCTTATTATGCCTTAATAAAAGATTTATAACTGAAAAGGGGTAGGTTATTTAGAATAAACAATAGTTTTCTTGGGAAAGGGAAGAGTTTGACACTTGTACGATACAAATGGGAGTGTGACATGTGGGATAAGGTTGTGAAATTATTATTAAACTTAGTTAGACACATTTACATGATTTAAATTATTTGAAAGTTTTCAAAAAATTTCCAAAACCATTTTGCTCCTTCTTTGCCCTTCTAGACACACAAAACCAATCAGCAGGTTTATGCTTGTTACGACAAGTTAGAGATGTTTAAAAACAAACAACTTTAGGATGTGAAATTAAAATTAGAGATATATATTTACATAATAATATTTCAATTATTGGTTAACCATGATTTAAGAATCATATATAACAATTTGACTATGTTTGTTTGCTCCCTTTTTCCCATACCCTATAGGTTTTGCTCATGTTTAGAAAGGTCAATACAATCCATTTATTGATATCATTTAAAAATGGTGTTGACTATCTACACTAATGTTCCCAATTCTTGGTTTCATGTTTAAAGGTGTTTTGATAAGCCAAATATCTTAAGTTGTAAGAAAAGACACTTTTCTATGTTACAAGAAGGATTCTACTATCTACATAATCTTCATGATTTGGTAGTAAATTGAGAGGGTGATGATGTATTTATTATAGTGTTTAAAATGTCATCATAGTCCCCTGACATTTCAACCTCATTATCCAAATCAAACTTCATGGAATTGCAATCATAACTACCATATAGTCAACTAATTCATGATTGTCATACACAATCATCCTAATGAGTTGTGTTGAAGATAACTCACATTCATGAGAAATTGAAATAAATTACTATGGAAATAGATGCATAATTATCACATGAGTGATCATGTATGGTCTATAAAATAATATGTGGATAACATGGGGGTAACCTTATTAGCATTTTCACATAGTGTCCTGCCATTAACATAAACCTACAGGTATCTCATAAGGACCAATCATGTAGGAAAGGAGTATTTAAGCTGAATAAGGTCCTTAATAATTAAGAGAGTCTATTTTAAATCTTTAAGATAGGTCTAAAACTCATGAAAGTTAAAAAATAGTGCATTGTTCACACTCATCACTCACTGCCTACAATTTTGCATTCTTTGCCTATACATGAAAATATTCACCTATAGGTGGAATCACAAAGATATAAATATATCTATATGAAGTGTTGGATCATAAGATAGAATCATATTTGAGGTAATAATGTGTTGTAGATAACATAGTAGACCTATTTTTAATGCTAGAATGGCAGATGAGATAAGGGATTACCTTCAAAAGATGATGACTGTAGGTTTAGGGATGAAATCCCTAAAAGACAAAAATAGAGCACCTAGACCTTTTGGTGATGCCTTAAGACAATATCATGTTGAGATATAATAATCCTAAATGCTCTCATTCTACAACCTTATCATAAATATCTAACTTTAAAACGGAAGAAGGTGATTTATTCATGTGGTTTTCTTACTAGGAAGGCTCAAAGTTACCCCTTTGGCCACTAAGTTTTAAGCAGTAATATCTACAGGGTTTGGAGATGCAAAGTGAGCTTAACATCTCAAGTTACAATTAAAGGCATACTCTCATGTTTTAATGGTGTAATTTACTGAAGGTAATACCAATTAACATAAATATCATCAAGATAATTTTGATATGTGGTGTTTCAAGTCCCATACACACCTACAAGTGTCCCTTCTTTTGAAAGTACTCACCTACAATTGACTATTAGTTCTTAACTCATCCATGATAGGGGCTCAAGCATAGAGATATAAAATTTAGTTTATGGAGGGATATTCCTAAATACCTTATAGGATATCCAAAATAACATGACATAAATTCCAATGTGAAACCATCACTTATAGGCTCCATTTGGTCACAAAATAGTCACCTATAGTTTGACTGTGGTGTAATAGTGGGAGGAAACTAGTGAATCAAACATTGGTATGTATAAAAGTAAATTGATTTGAGTTAAAAATAATATTAAATGAACTAAAAATTATATATTAGATATTAGAACATAAATTCAATACCAAACACCAATTTTAATCTATAGGTGGCCCCCTATTCTGAGATAGAGAATAATCAAGTATGATATGAGCAAGGCATTCATAAAGAAGCATGTAGAGGATTGGGATGATGAGTACATTTGAAAAACCTTATTTAAAATTATTATAGAATGGATACACCCTAATAAAACACAAAATAATCATAGATAACATTATAATGATGCATCATATAGTCCACATGGTAGAAGCCTGCACATGGTGTCTTTCCTCACAGTCTATCTTAGGTTTTGTTATTTTTGAAGGGATAAATGATGTTATAAAAGGATATAAATTGGTATAAAGAGTAAAATTTACCTATTAAAATTTATAAAAACTTAATTTTTCCTTGCATAGGAGGGATATAACTCACTATTTTGTCTTAAATGTCAGCGAGTCAAGAAAATTAGAATATTGGCAAGTCAAGAAAATGATGCTAAAATGAGTAAAGGGCATAATAATAAGATTTGGTAACCTCAAATAACATATTTAGAGGTTTATGGAAGGTGAATTGGTGATATTAATAAATAATACAAGCTCATACCTGTGAAAATGGTCAAAACTTTCTTGCATATAACTCAACCAAGCAAGCTTCAACTAGTCCTAGTTGGTGGATGAGAAGAAAGAATGAGAAAGATTGATTAAAAATTTGTGTGATTAATTTGTGAGCTTAAATGAGGTATTAAAAATCATTACACACTATCCTAACCATATGAAATCAGTCCAAATGGTCAAAACTAGCTAAATGCACGTTAAGCCTATTAGTCCTTCAAGAGGCCTGAAGCCAATTTGGGGTCTAAATTAACTTATAGATATTAGTGATATTTATAACTAGTTTTAACATCTTTATAGATTAAATTTAGACATGTATAATCTATTAGGATGTAGAGGATGTCACAAGGAAATCCACTTTTGTCTTAGGAGCAATTCAAGCTTGCAAGGAATGGAGAAAAGAACTCAACTGGGTAAAGTTAGAAGCTCATATCTACTTGGACGCTTTGCATGGAGATTCACAAGGCTGAGATAATTTTAATAAGGTCATGAAAAAATGTTTTGTGTGATTATTTTATATATCTAATGTCAGACCTTTATGAAACATCACTAAAAGTTCAACACTATCTAAAACCCTTACAAACCCTTGGAAATGACTTCATTGGGAAAATAAAGATGGAAAGATACTATAATGGACTATAATGGCATGTAAAGTGATTGGATGATGTAGGTAACTCTTTCAATATACTCCCCATCCTTTTGGATTGTATGAAATTATACATGTCAAGTACAAAATAGGGCTTTCTTGATAGTTTTATGTGTTTTATAGGTTCTAAAAGGAGTAGTATGATGTCGATCACATGGGAAAAAATATTGAGACTTAAGATAAATCCCCATGATAATTTATTTCTTTAGAAAAAATATTATGTACCTTAACAAGAGCTCTCATCTTGGCTAGTCAAAATTGGCATAGTGGACATGATAGTGAGAAGGGTGAAAACTTTTAGTGAAAGCATATTTAAAGTGCACCTGAGAAATATAAGGCAATGGATGGAATTGACACATGTATTTCACACCCTTATATGGATTTTCATGAGAAAATGAAGTAATTTACGTTTCAATACAATCATTTTGGCATGTGGAAGATCTCAAACAGAGCTACAAGTAAAAATTTATGGCCTCCAAAAGGTTGGCCTATTTTTTTACATCATTATCCTCTAGTTGAATACAACTTAGATCTTATGAGTTGGCCTGATTATAATGCTTCCAATTTTCCTTATCAATATTCTTTAGCTCCCATTGTGTAATCCAAGTGTTCTCATCTTGCTACAATCTTTCCCATTACACTAAATACCTATTATAATTCCCTTGCCTTGTGCTCACTATCTTCATATCCAAAACCTGCACTATTTTTTCTTTCTTCTTCTTTTGAAACTTGCTACTCCCAATTTAATTCTTCATCTTCACCATCTTCTCCATGGAATTCATATAAATTTAAAACATTAAATACAGGATATATATTAAAATTCTATGGTAAACTCACCTTATATGTGTTATCATTGATTTTCTTCATAATTTTGCATGGTCCAATTTTCTTGTACATTAGCTTGTTGTATGTGCCTTTTGGAAATATTTATTTCCTCAAGTAAACCATTATCAACTATACTTATTTAAATACTTTGGATCTTCTTCTAACATCCACTACTAATTTATATTTATCATTACTTTCTTTCTACTTTTTCTTACTCCTTGAAGCTACTACATATGCTCTGTAAATGCTTCTACATCATCATTAATTTAGTCTACAATTGGAAATTATACTAAATCTAAAATAAACATAGGATTTTTTATATAAATAATTTGAAATGGTGATTTACCTATTGACCTATTTGATGAACTATTATATGCAAACTCATCTTGTTGTAAAGCCAAGTCCCATTGCTTGGGCTTATCTCCCACTATGTATCTCAATAAATTTCTCAAGCTCCTATTCACAACTTTTGTTTGTCTATCTATTTGTAGGTGATATGCACTATTGAATTGTAGCTTATTACCCATATTATTACACAAATTCCTCCAAAAATAACTTAAAAATTTCATGTCCCTATTTGAACTAATAGTTTTTAGAATACCATGCAATCTCACAATATCCATAAAAAATAATTTGTAAACTCTAGTGGCATCATTGGTTTTATTACATGCGATGAAATGAAAATTTAAAAAAAAAATTATCTACAACAAAAATAATTATATCATTACATCTTTATGTTTTTGTTAATCCCAACACAAAATTCATACTCAAATATGTCCATGGCCCTCTTCGAACTGGTAATGACATGTAAATTCTAATATTCTATGCATTCCCTTTAGCCACCTAACATATTCTGCACATTGAAACATACCTTGTCACATGTCTCTTCATCTTTGGCCAAAAATAAATTTCCTCCACCAAAGCTATTATCTTTGCCTTACCAAATGTCTAACCAAACCACCACTATTTAAATCTCTTATTACATTGTCTCATAGAGACCAAACTAGAATGCATAATTGTTTCCCTTTGAAGAGATAACCTCTTGTATAAGATACTCATCATGAATAATATCTATCCCACCAGTTAATGGATTGCTACACTATTCAACTATATTGTAAAAATATGGATTAGTATCATATAATTATTTGATAGCTTCAAATCTAACTACTTCACTCATCATAGTAGTTAATAATGCTACCCTCTTGCTCAATACATCAACTCCCTGATTCTACTTTCCTGAATTATGCTTCAACACCAAAGTATACCCTTTCAAGAAATAAACCCACTTTACATGCTTACTATTCAACTTCTTTTGTGTATTCACATACTTAAAAGCCTCATGATCTGTAAATAGTATAAACTCCTTAGGCACCAAGTAATGCCTCCAATGTCTTAATGCTTGTATAATTGCATAAAGTTCAACATCATAAGTAAAATACTTTGTTCTTACCTCATTAAATTTTTCACTGAAACATGCTATTAGCTTTCCTTCTTGACTCATCATAACACCAATTCCCATAAATGAAACATCACAATCAACCTTGAACACAATGTTAAAATCTGATAATGATAAAATTAGTCTTTCTATAATCTTCTTCTTCAAAATCTCAAAACTTTTTGTGGCTACTCTAGTCTATGTAAATTCCTTCCCTCTCATGCAATCTGTTATTGGTGCGACAATACTACTAACTTTTTTAATAAAATTTCTATAAAAAGTTGCTAAACCATGGACACTTCTTACCTCTATAATGCTTTTTAGAATAGGCCACTCAAAAATCACCTTTATCTTTTCTTCGTCCATTTTCACACCATCTATTGAAACTACAAATCCCAAAAATACTAAACTATTCTTCATAAACCTGCACTTCTTCAAATTTTGCATACTTTTCCCTTCTTAAAAAATCCATTACTATTCTCAAATGTTGTAAGTATTGTTCTTTAGTCTTACTGAATATCAAAATATCATAAAAATAAACAACCACAAACTTACCAATATATTCTTGTAGCATTGTATTCATCACCCTCATAAATGTGATAGGTGCATTAGATAATCCGAATGGCATCATGATCTACTCATATAAGCCATCCCTAGTCTTGAATGTAGTTTTCCACTCATATCCTTCACAAATTTGAATATGATAATAACCACTCCTTAGATCAATCTTGGTAAAATATTTTACTTCTATAGGCACATCCATCATATCATCTAAACAAGGTATAGGAATCCCATACTTTATTGTGATTTTATTAATTGCTCTACTATCTAAAAACATTTTGCATCCTCCATCTTTCTTTGGATTTAGAAATGCTGGTGTTGCAGAGAGACTCATACTCTCCCTTATCAACTTATTCCTTAGCAATTTAGTAACTTATTTATTTAATTATACATCTTTTATTAGACTCATCCTATAAGCTGATTGATTGGGTAGAGCTGATCTTAGAATCAAATCAATGTGAAGTTGTATATCTCTCTTTAGTGGTAAACCATTTGGTAACTCATCAGGCATAACATTTGCATCTTATTTTAACACTCTTGCTACTTTTATTGGTATTTACATCCTTTTTGTTTCTTTATTATTTTTTAATAATGCATAACAACAACCTACTACCTTCATATCTTGGATAAATTATTTATTAGAGAGCATGTTTTCTATCTTTTCTTCCTCTTTAAGAGGTAACAAAACTACCTTTATATCACCTTTCCAAAAAGTGTACATTTTCTTTGATCCATCATGAATTACCTTCCTATCAAATTATAATGGTCTTCCCAATAACACATGACATGGATCCATCAAAATAACATCACACCATATTTCATCATTATAACTGTTTCCTATAAAAAACTTGATTAAGCACCTTTTATCTACTATAACCTCATTACCTTTCTTAAAACTTGAAATTTGATAAGGATTAGGATGCTTTTCACATTATATATTTAGTTTTACTATCATTTCTTTAGAAACCATATTTTCACAACTACCACCATCTATATTACTTTGCATACCTTTCGACCCAAAGTACATCTTTTTCATAGAATATTTGATTATAGTCATGCATCACCACCTTATTTATTATGTACTTGTTCCTTCCTTAGAGTGATAATGATTCTTCTCATCATGAGATTCTCTCCAACATTTGCTAGTGTAATTTCAATATTCTGCTCTTCTATTTTAGCCTCAACTAGATTTATTCTTGGGCAATCATCTTACCTCCTTTCTTGATCATGATAGTGTGAACACTCCAATACTCTATGCCATTATTATCCACACATATAGTAGACAAAAAATCTATTCTAATTTAGAAACCATCCTTTATCACCACCATAACCTCATCCTCTCTGAAACCCTTGCCTATTATAATCTTACCTTTCTACACCATATGATGATTCACCTTTATTGACATTAAAGCCACCTTTGTTGGTATTAAAACCATCTCATTCCCTTATTTGATGGGATCCACCTCTTCTTGGACCATGAGATGTCCTAAAATTTTGTTTATTTTGTTTTTATTCTACCTTCAAAGCTAATTGATAAGCCTCCTCCATGTTAAGTATTTTGTGAATGCTTAATTCATCTTGAATAGAAAATTTCAAAACATTTACATACCTTACAACAATCTTCTCTTTTATTTTATCATGATCCACTCGTATTGAAAAATTATAAAATTCATCTTTATACTCTTGTATACTATGACCATTTTACCTCAAATTTTGTAATATTTTGTATAGATTTTGTGCATAATCTATAGGAATAAATTTCTTCCTCAGCTTCTTCTCCATCTTTTTCCATGAATTAATCTTCTCTTTACCTTTTCTCTATCTCTCTTTCTATAGGTGATCCCACCAAATCATTGCATGACCTTTCAATTTTATGCATGCAAACTTTACCTTCTTGTCTTCTCTCATAGTCTTCCAATCAAAGAAATTATCCATGCTATTCATCCAATCTATCAACTCCTCTAGTTTTAAACTACCTCCATAATATGGAACATTGACCTTGATTAATTCATTGTTTCCTTCAAAAGCCAAATTAATCCTCTCTTTCATCAATGGTGGTTGCTGTTATTGTTCTTCTTCTTGCTGAACTTCTTCATCATGATATATGTCTTCCTCATCACCATCTTGTATTCTCTATTAATTATTAGTATTACCTCTATAACTCTTGTATAGTTTGCTTCATCTACATAATTCCTCCTTGTCCTCTCACCATTCTTTACTCCTACAAGATTCAAACGTGCTATGATACCAGATAATGAACCCAAAAACTATCAACAATAAAAAAAGTTATCAATAGGCCAAGATCTTGAAACAATACTCAGAATTGATTCATATTGATTTCTTGAAATAATTATAAACCCACACCATGCTTAAATAAGCCTCAACATCAAAATTAGAGTTTACATACAAAATTTGAAAAAAACTAAAATCTAAAAAAATGCTTATTTTTAAAAACTCTTGTAATATCTCAAAAATCTTCCAAAATATACTAAACACTATAAGTGGACTATGGGACAAAATTCAACTAAAGTTGATGTCTGGTTCTAAAAATATACAATTTCTAAAAATAGAAAAAAACCCAAAAAATAATTAAATCACAATTTCGGACCCTCAGATGATCACATATAGCCTCCAAAAAAATATTGAAAACATTCCTAGGTGGTAGGACTCATAGGGACAACAACATACTTTTCGATATGGTCATTTTGGTGCATGTAGAATATCTCAAATGAAGCTACGGGTCAAAAGTTATAGCCTCTAGAAGGTTAGCCTATATTTTCTGCATCTATACTTGAAAATGCTTGATTGATTAAATGAACGATTTTTATTTATTTTATTTTATTTTAAATTTATAAATAACTAAATATTTGGCTCATGCTGACTTCCAAAACATAGAAATGTGAAAGATGGAAAAGGGTGTATGTGCCCAACCAAATATATAGAAGGCACAAAAATGGTATTAAGATAATACAAACAATCATTAAAAGTGCCAAGATCATACATATGGTCTTAACATTGGACCAAAAAACACAAATTATTTGAAAAATGATAACATAAGATTAAACAAAAAGGGGTTTTACGCCACTTGATTCAACATAACAATTAAATAGTGTTGAATATTAACAAAACCCGGACATAAACAATTGCATAGACACACATAAAATAAATCTTACTATATACAAAGGACTAATTTTTAGGTATATATAAATAAATATTATATACATCATCAATTTAAATAAGTAAACATCTAGTTAATCCCTTTACCAAGTATTGAATTTGATGGTTGACATTATTTGTCATAATTTTTTTGAAGATGGTTATTTATTTAATATTTAAATTCAAACATTAGTATAATCCATAGTAGAAGAAGGAAATATTAAATAAATTAATATAAGTCTATAATCTTTTATATATTTTGGTGGTCTGTCTAAAATTTTAAAAATACATTTTATATATTTTAAGCAAGAAAATGATTATATTTTAAAATAAAAAATATAAATATAATTATATGACCGTTAAATTTAACCCACTCCCTGCTTTACACCTCTCTCTACATCGTATACAAACTAAAAATCATATTCATTCATATCCTTATAATAACAAGTTCTTCTACCTTAAATATTATTTTGAATTAAATGCCTACTACATATCATTATCTGATAACAATGACTTCTTATTCAACTCAATTGTAATATTCTAAAATGAAAAAAATATTGGAAAGTCACTCATATACTGAGCAAGAAAAGGTCTATAACATATTTAAAATTTAAAATTGTACATTATAACATTATAAGAATTATAAGTTATGAGTTAACAATATATAATTAATTTCTTCTTTAAAAAATAATAATAATCTTATGAATCTTTTTTTCAAAATTATTTTAAATATTAAACTTTTAACACAACTAAAAATATAATATTAAATTTGAATATTATTTAAAAAAATCAATCAATTAAAATATTAATATTTATTTATCTATTATCTTTTATTAATTATATAATATAATCCATTCAACAAAGGGTCGAACATCTAAATTTAAGATATATGCTGGAAAGGTTATCACTCGTTTCTATATTTAAGAAAGCTTCTAAAATTCTTTATAAAAAAGGAATCTCTATAGAAATTTATTTTCTCGTACCTTACGTTCATATGCACGGTAGGAAACGCAACGTGGTTTCTCAATTCTTCGAAATGGACGGTCTTATATACTTAGCCTTAAAAAGGATTGATACGAGATAAGATTCTAACACGGCTTTAGAGTTCAATAGATGACGAATGGCATGAAATATTTGTTGAAATCGGTAAATGCACGTTTTGTTTTGAAAATGGAGGTGACGCCGCCATACAATATATATAAGTCTGTAAGAGGGGATTACAATTGCAAACTTTAACATGGATTCCGTCAGTTTAGTCACGACCAGGATCAAAGAAAAGCAACAGAAAAGTACAAGTGGCGTCGGCCTCACTCACGACGCCGCCACCCTCAGCTATGGCTGCTGGTCACGTTGCTGACTTCGGTTCCAAGGCCAGACAGCTGGCAGGTTCCATCAGTGCTCGCGTGAAGCAGCCGAATAAGAAGAACAACAAAACCACCAGCTAAGTATGGCAATTCAAAAGAAGAATCAAACTCTCAAATAATAAATGATAAATTTAAGTACAAGTCACAACCCCTAAATGGTAATTGAGGTAGATCATTCTTAGGCGACTAAGCAATTAAATAAAAAGGTTATGTCAAAGGAGCATTATAAGCCACCCACCCATCTTAAGTGGTCTTAAAAGGAGCCAAAAAGACTATTATTTCCCAAACAGAAGGCAATGACATATAATACCCCACTAACTTGCAACCCTGCATAAACAACATCCACTAAGATGGATCAACAAATAAATTCATGTGTGGCAGTTGATTCCATCCTTTCGTTGAGAAAGATGGTAGGAGAAAGAACTATGGAAATGACTCTACCAACATTTAGTGTAGGTGGAAAAGTTACATGCAAGTGCTAGTTAGAAGAAACACAATACATGATCTAAAAATCACTCTCCCAATGGTTGAGGAGCTCTTACAAATGTTAAAATTATAGAGCCACCTTATCTACCTGTACTTGGATTTAAAAAAATAGTCGAACATTATTAGGGAATAGCTTAGAATGATCTTCATTATTAGCAATAGTGTAATTTATAAACTTCCATCGCTAAATCCAAATGATAGCTTGGAAAAAATTCCATACAAAGGCAATATATGGATGCCACTCAACATTGTTTCCCCGAAAAATGCTATTCTCCAATTGAGCAGCTATAGAAGATAGGTTAAAATAGACTATGCAAAGAAAATTTTAGTGGGATATACTAAAAATAACATGGGTATGACAGGCAGAATATGTTTCAGAATCGTGATAAATCAAGCAAGAATGTGAATAATCAGAAAGGCAAAACTGATGTGAAAGTCGGTGTACGTTTTTTACAATATGTTTGCACCTAAACTTTTTTCAGATGCTCAGTTGGAAATGTGGAGACAACCATCTGCAAAACATAAATGACCACCGAGAAAGAGCAAGTGAACGTCTGTAGGAAAATAGATGATCGTTTCGAACGATTGTCTCAACATTCCCATTGATCATATGAACACTCCAGATGTTCATTTAAATACTCCAGATGATCGTTTGAATACTCAAGATGGTCATCTGGCATGAATATCACTCGAAGACATCATTCTCTCTCCTTTTGAATTGCACCTAAAGACATCCTCAGATTGATAGGGCTTCTTCACAAGAATATCAACCATGTCAATACAAAGACTATACTAACGAATGTGGACCAAAAATACCTGAAGTCCCACTATGCATTTCAGTGAGATGGCACATGCTATGATCAATGCTTTCCAAATTTATTTATAATTTTAAAGATGATTTATTAATAATAATGATATGTTTTTCTATTTACATCCGCCCACATTAAAAACAAAAGGTGGGTAAAAGCAAAATGTGTTGCAAATATTTTTTACTCTATATGATTGAGTTTCTCCAAGCCAAATTAGTTTTATAGGGAAGATCGTCACACATACCTTTTTGGACTACTGTGTATATCCTACATACATTCAATGAAGAACAATTTGATTTGTGTACACATGTTTCTAATAGAATTAAGGATGATGATTATGTCTTTTCAAAATGAAAATGTTTTATTTTATTGTACCAAATTCATTCTTTACCACGCCATGATGTATTTTACCAGTTGCAAGGCACAAAGATTCCTACTATTCTTCATGAACTAATAAATGTCAAGGCACTCTCCATTACTGACTAGGAGGTAAATTTACAATGCACTATTATACTATAGTTATTTAAAATTATTATATGACATCTTGAATTTATCAAATATGTTATTTGTGTTATATAATAAATTAGCTCAATGAATTGCTTGAAATAAAGCAACAATAAAGGGTCATCAACCACCTAAGGCCTTTTATTAAATAGACGAGGGAGAATCATCTCCTACACCACCACTAATTAGAAAATGCATGAAGAGTTCAGTTGTTCCTCCACCAAAATCACATGATCAAGCTCAGTCTCATGCTATTGGTATGAATTTTCACAATTTCATTCAATATTTGTTATTTTATCATCAAAAAATTCATATATAGAAGGCATCTGAAGGATTTTATTGGAATTCATTCATATATCCATTAGTAATAGAAAATAATAGTACATAGATGGTTACATCTAAAAAGTGGCTAATTGGTATATATGGTCCGAGATCCATGTTGGTAAAGAAATAAAATTGAAACGAACAAAACCACTAGTTAAGCATTGAAACCCAACAGAACAACCAAAATCTTAAATAACAGATGAGAAAGTTAAGCACAAGCCATGACCCCTAGATAGTAGTGGAGTTACATCATCCTTAGGCTGCAACGCAACAAAAAAAAGTGTTTAGCTAAAAGAGCATCATAAGCCACCCACCCATCCTAAGTCATCTCAAAAAGAGCCAAAAAGTATATTATTTCCCAACCAAAAGGCAATGACACATAAGACACCACTAACTAACAACCTTACACAAGCTAAGTCCATCAAGATAAACCAATACATGAATTTATGTGTGGCAATTGATTTCATTTTCCCATTAAAGAGGAGGGGAGGAGAAACAACTATGGAAATGATTCTATTGACATTTAATGTAGGTACAAAAGTGACATCCAAGAGCTAGTTAGAAGGAACACAATGCATGATGCAAAAAGTGCTCTCCCAATGGTTGAGTAGGTCTTGAAAATGCTAAAGTTATAGAGCCATCTTTTGTACATGCACTTGGATCTAAAAAAAATTGAAAAAATAATAAGAACGTTATCATTAATGGGGAATTGCTTAAAATGATCTTCATTGTTAAAAATTGTGTAATTTATAAACTACCATCAATGAGACAAAATGATAACTTTGAAAAAATTCCATACAAAGGTAATGTATAGAGTCCACTCTAAATTGTTCCAACACAAATACTATTCTCTAATTGGGCATTTCTAAAGGTTGAAATCGACTATGTAGGGAAAATTTTAGTGAGCTATAATAAATATAACATGGGTATAATAGGGAGAATCCATTTCAGAGTCACGGTGAATTAGGCAGGAAGGTGAATAAAATCAAAGTAAAAACTGATTTGAAAGCTCATGTATGTTTTTTGAGGTATGTTTGTCCTTGGACATTTTTCAGATACTTAGATGGAAATTTAAAACAATCATTTGTAGACAAAAATGACCACCTAAACAGAGCAAGTGAATGTATACATAAAAAAGATGATTATTTGAATGATCATCTTGATGTTCTAGACAATTGTATGAACACTCCAGAGGATTGTCTGAATGATCCAAATAGTCATCTAGCATGAATATCTAGATGATCATCTAGATGCTAATTTGAATGCTCATCTATGTTGTCTTATTGCATTGAATAACTCTACCTACCTATAGTAATTACAACCTATTTCAATGTGACCAGGTTTGCCTATAAATAAGATCCTCAACCCTCACTTTTCACATAGTTTTTATGCTAAACCTCTCTGCAACAACCATATCTTATAGTCTCTAACCTCCATCAAGTCTCTTACATGTGCTCAGTCATTATTTTAATAATGTCTACTATCCCAAACACCTCTAGAGAATGAAAACCCTATTTAAAAAAATTAATTTCCACCCTCATCTTAAATATTCTCTAGTGAGAAGACGCATACTTGGAATCGATTGACAAATGTAATTTCAAAGGGATTATTTTAATCTCATAGTATGATGCAAATAATAATACTAATATTCATTTGTTTTCATCTTTAAAAATGATGTCACTAAGATTCGATAACCATTCTCTTTCCCTTGGAATTTTACCCAAGGACATCTAGAGATTGATAGGGCTTCTTCATAGGACTATTAACCCTAATAATACAGAAACCATACTGATGGATGTGGACAAAAAATAATTGAAATCCTACTATGGCACGTGCTATGAAAAATGCTTTCAAATTTTATTAATTGTTGTCAAGATTAATTATTAATAATAATGATATGTTTTTATATTTATAACTTCCCACATTAAAAATAAAAGGGGGATAAAAACTGAATGTGCTACAAATCTTTTTCTACTTAGCATGACCAAGCTTTTCCAATCTAGATTAGTTCTACATGGAGGATAATCATACATACTTTATTGGGATATTATGTATATCTTACGTACACTTAGTGGAGAATAATTTGATTGGTGTACCCATGTTTCCAATAGAATTAAGGATGATTTGATTATGTATTCTCAAAATGAAAATGCTTTATTGTATTTTACCAACATCATTCTTGAACTATGCTATGAAGCATTTTACCAATTGTAGGGTATAGAGATTACTATTATTCTTCATGAACAAATAGGTGTGAACGCACTCTCTATTAATGACCAAGAGGTAAATTTTCAATGCATTATTATACTATAGTTATTTAAAGTTATTATATGACATCTTGAATTAAACAAATATTTTGCTTATGTTATAAAAAAAATTAGCTTAATAGATTGCTTGAATATAAACACTAATAAATAGTCATTATCCAATTAAGGCCTTTACTAAAATAAATGAGGGAAAATCATCTCCTATATCATCAATGATTACAAAATGCATGATTTCAATTTATTCTTGCCATAATCACATGATCAAGCTAACTCTCATGTTGCTAGTATGGCTTTTCACAATTTTGCTCATTATTTCTTTTTTCATCAATGAAAAATCTCAATTTTACAAATATATTATTTTTATCTTTTATAATGAGTGTTAGGATTTCAAATGAACCAAAAATTCATGTCATCTAGTTCTGCCAAGATATCAATTCTCACAATCTATTATCTCTTTTAAACAATAAGGTATATATTAATTTTACTTGGTATATGTTGGTTTATTTTATTTTTTATATGCATGTCATGGTGTTTTAATTTATTTATAGTGTCAAGTCCCACTCGAACAAATTATTTACCACCACTGCTACCACTCTGCACTACACCATAATGTTGGGGGAAATGTTTAATGTACCCTAAAATGAGTAACTAAACTTTACATATTACAACATCATAATTTTTCACATTTTATTTGAGTGGTATTGAGGTTGTAACAGAAAAAACATGTCTTTAGCATATATAATTTGATGATGAGTTGCTTGGAATTAGTAGTGACATGAATGCATAATTTTTCAATCCACTGTCAATGATATAAAGTTTTTAGCTGATCATAGCTGAGGATTTTCATTAAAGGTCCATTACACCATCTTTAGATAGGGGAGTTGCCTATGAAGAGACTGACAATGTTACCAAGTTTGATGATCATATTAACTTTTCTACTCTCAATACATTGTTAGCTAAGACTACTATTATGTCATTAATTAATTTTATTATTTTGAGGCAACTTGAGGATTTGAAATAGTTGGATTAATGGGCAAAAGTTTTGATTTATAAAATTAATGCTCATTTTCATAATCACTCCCAATGCGATCAATTTTTTTCATTGGTTGAGCATGGGCTAGCCAAAACTAATATTTTTATTATCCAATCAATGCCTATGAAGAGACTGACAATGTTACCAAGTTTGATGATCATATTAACTTTTCTACTCTCAATACATTGTTAGCTAAGACTACTATTATGTCATTAATTAATTTTATTATTTTGAGGCAACTTGAGGATTTGAAATAGTTGGATTATTGGGCAAAAGTTTTGATTTATAAAATTAATGCTCATTTTCATAATCACTCCCAATGCGATCAATTTTTTTCATTGGTTGAGCATGGGCTAGCCAAAACTAATGTTTTTATTATCCAATCAACTTCCAAAACTATTGATATAAGTAATAGTTTTAGTGATAGGATATTGAATATAATGTTAAACAAGAGAAAAATTTTAAATGCAAAGGCCCAAGCTTATTTTTATAAATTGAAGAGAAATGAAGGCTATGTAATAACTACTAAGGTAGAAAATAAATTTTCATGGTAAGTGTTGCTATTTATTTTGAGTTTTAAATTTATTGTATAAACTTTTAAATAATTTTTATTATTTTCCATTAGCAAGCAAAGTACATAAATTTGAAGAAAGAATTTTTTATCCTCGAGATGTATCTTATGAATGCATGCAAAAATTTAGCTTCATCCATTATATTGAAGGAACAATTTGTAATAATGAATAAGAAAAATAATTCATTTGAAGAGAATCATTGTGGAACATGGCATGGATGCTAATACATTTTTTTAAAATAAAGTTGATGTGGATCTTAGCTTGATTTCAACTAGATATATGGTACAAGATGAACATGTGATTCTTGAAAATATCAATACAATAGCTAAGGATCTTATGGAGTCAAGGATCTTGAAAGAAATAGAAATCCAAGTAGTAAGTCAAGGGACTGAAGTACCTCTAAAACAATGAGAACCATTTTTGATATAAGTATTTAGTTTTATAACTAAGGGCAAAGTTTGAGGAATTGGCTTTATCCTTGATTACAACTATTGTAATTTTGTTATATCTATAATATATAAACTTATATTGTGTATTTATACCTGGGATAATAATTTATATATTCATATTTTGCATCTATATTTTTATTTCAAATGGTTACATAATTTCCACTTTATATTAAATTTAATAAAATCATAGTAATGCTCGATAAAAAAGTAATCAAGCGATTTGTTAACAATAAATTTGAGCATATCATTATTATGTGTTTTATAATAAAATCCTAACAAATCTCAACAATTATTTAATAAAGCCTACATAGTTATCGTACTTATCCATTTTAAAATTTATTACCAACTACAAGAATTCAAAAAGTGACTTCAATATTATCATGAAACTTCCATTTTTGCACATAGTTTTGAAAGTAAAATTTCCAGCTTATCTCTTGAACAACATAAAATAGATTCAACAAAAAATTAATAACCTTCAAAAAACACAATATAATTGCTATTATATTTACAATATGTTTTTGATTATATCATTTAATAAAAATAATGTTGTGCCCCTTTAGTTCATCATACTACTTAACCAATAAATTCCAAAAAAACATAGTTATGAAAAACTTGTTGACCAAATTTGATGCTTTAGATCAAATTGGGACCCCTATAGGCACAAAATTTATATTTAGGTGTTTTTAGGGGTCTATTATTATGTCATAGGGTGTATTACAAGTTTTTTGATTTAATTTCATGTCATATTAGCCTTGGTCTTAGTCATTTTATTCCTTATGTCTTTTTGAGCCACTTTAAGGTCATAAAAGGAGAATTTAATGATTTGTAAAACCTCCTTGGATAATTTGAAGGTGTAAAAGGGTGATTTCATGTGACATGTGTCCAATTATTCCTTAATCAACTAATTTTAATTGAAAATTTGTAGGTTCTTTAGAAGAAAGAGCAATTTTCATAGAAAAGGGAAGAGTTTGGCACTTGCACGACCCATAAAGGTGTGTGACACATGGGATAAGGTTGTGTGATGAATATTAAGATTCCTCACACTAATTTTAATTATTTAAATTCTCTATAAATGCTAATAATTCCAAAACCATTCTTCTCCTTCTTTGCCCTTCTAGACACACAAAACCAATCAACAAGTTTGTGCTTGGTACAACCACTTGCATAAGTTTTAGACCAAACACATTTGGGAGGAGAAATTAAGCTCATATATATCCATTTACATAATAATATTTCAAGTATTTTTCCACCATGCTTTATGAATCATATCTAACAAGTTGAATGTGTTTTTCTTCTCACTATTTTCCATACCCTATAGGTTTTCCTCTTATTTGGATAGGTCTGTATAATCCAGTAGGTGATATCATTTACATATAGTGGTGAAAATATCCCCTTATGTTCCCCATGATTATTTTAAAATTTAAAGGTGTTTGGATAATTGAAATATCTCAAGTTCCAAGAAAAGGCACTATTCTATTTTACAAGCAGGATTCTACTATCTACATAATCTTCACACTTTGGTAGTGACCTTAGAGGGTGGTGATAGATTCAGTATAGTGTAAACAGTGTCTTATTTATCCCCTCACTTTTTAACCTCATTCTTAAAATCAAATTTCATGGAATTGTAGTCATAACTAACAGACAGTCAATTTCTTCATGACTATCATACACAATCATTTGAATGAGTTGTGTTAAAGATTAAGCACATTCATGAGAAAGTGAAATAAATTCCTATGGAGATACACATAATTATAAAATTATTAATCAAGTAGGGTACATACAATAATGTGTGGATAACATGGGGGAATCCTTTTTTAGCATTTTCACAAGTGTCCTACCATTAACATACACCTACAGGTATCTCATAAGGACCAATCATGTTGGAAGGGAATATATGAGATGAAAAAGGTCCTTGATAATAAAGAGAGTCTATTTTAAATATTTGATAAATATGTCTAAAACTAATGAAAGGTAAAAATAGTGCATTATTCACACTCATCACTCACTGTCTATAATTTTAGATTATTTGCCTATACATGAAAATACCCCCCTAAAGGTGGAATAATAGAGATATAAAGATATATGTATGAAGTGTTGGAGCATGATATGGAGCACAATTTGAAGTCATAATGTGTTTTATAGAACATATAATACCTATTTGTAATGTTATATTAGCAGATGAGATAGGGGATTACATTCAAAAGATGATGATTGTAGGATTAAGGATCAAATCCCTAAAAGACAAAAATAGAGAAATTATCCCTTTTGGAGATTCCTTAGAATAATGTCATGTTGAGATTTGGTCATCACAGATGCACTCATTCTATAGCTTTATCATAAAGGTATAACTTGATAAGGGAAGAATATGATTTAGTCCCATGGTTTTCTTGCTAGGAAGTGTCAAAGTTTCCACTTTAGCCATTAATTTCTAGGTAGTTATAGCTATAGGGTTTGGAGATGTAAAGTGACCTTAACATTTAAAAGCACTATTAAAATTGTACTCTCATGTTTTAGTGGAATAATTGAGTGAAGGTAATACCAATGAACATAAATATCATTAATATAATGTTTATATGTAGTGTTTCAAGTCCCATACACACCTACAAGTGTCCCTTCTTTTGAAAGTACTTGTTTATAGCTGACTATTAGTTCCTACCTCATCTATGATAGGGGATTAAGCATAGAAATATAAACTTTATTTTATGGAAGCTGAGGTATAAATACATTAGATTATATAAAAAATAACATGACACAAATTACAATGTGAAAACATCACTTACAGGCTCTATTTGGTCACAAAATAGTCACGTACAGTTTGACTGTGGTGTGACAGTGGGAGGAAATAAGTGAATCAGACATTGGGAGGTCTAAAAGTACATTGATTTTGGTTAAAAATAATGTTAAATTAACTTAAATGTATATAGGATGTATTATATCATAAATTTAATTCCAAACACCAAGTTCCATCAACAGGTGGGTCCCCATTCTGAGATAGAGAACAGTCAGGTCTGAGATGAGTAAGAGATTCATAAAGAAGCTTGTAGAGGATTGGAGTGATGAATTGGTTTGGAAAAAAATATTTAAGGTTGTTATGGAATTAATACAACCTTATACAATGTAAAATAATTAGAGATAAGGTTATAATTATGCATCATATAGTCGACATGGTAGAAGCCTATACACATTATCTTTCCTCATAGTTTGTCTTAGGTTTTTGTGATTTTGAAGGGTCAAATGATGTTACCAAAGGCTATAAATTGGTAAATAGGGTTATAATAACCTAATAAAACTTATAAAAAATTCATTTTTCCTTGTAAAATAGGGATATACGTCACTATTTTATCTCATAGGTCAGCCAATCAGGAAAATCACAATTTTGGTAAGTTAAGCAATTGATGCCAAAATGAGTAAAGGAAATAATAAGAAGGTTTTAAGACCTAAACGAACATATTTTGAGGTTTATTTAAGGTTAATTGGTGAAATTAATCACTCATACAAGTTTTACCTCTCAAAATGGTCAAAACTCTCTTTCACATAGCTTAACCGAGCAATCTCCAATTAGTCCTAGTTGATGAATAAGAAGAAGGAATGAGAAAGAGTGCTTGTAAATTTTGTGTGATGAATTTTTTGATATTAATTAAGGTGTTAAAACTAATGATACACTAGCTCAAACATAAAAATATTAGTTCAAATGGTTAAAACTATCAAACTGTATGGTAAGCCTATCAGGCCTTGAAGAGGCCTAGAGCAAATTGGGGGTCCAACTTCACTTCTAGCTCTTAGTGAGATTTATAACTAGATGGAAATTTTTTATAGGATTAAGTTAGACATGTATAATCTATTTTTATGTAGGGTAAGTCATAATGAAACCCACTTTTAGCTTAGGAATAATTCAAGCTTGCAAGGAATGGAGAAAAGAGCTCGAGTGGGCAAAGTTGGAAGCTCATATATAATTGGATGCTCTCTATGGATACTTGTATGGATAAAATAAGTTAAATAAGGTCATGAAAAAATGTTTTGTGGAATTAATTTCTCTATTCAATGTTAGACCTTTATGAAACATCACAAAAAGGTAAAAACTATCTCAAACCCTTGCAAACCATTATAAATGACCTGATTACAAAAATGAAGATGGAAAGATGATATAATGGAATATAATGGAATGGGAAGTTATTGTATGATGTTTAAAAATATCTCAATATACTCTTAATCCTTTTGGACTGTATGGAATTATACAAATGGAGTATAAAATAGGGTTTTCTTTAAAATTTTATGTGTTTTGTAGGTTCTAGGAGTTTGAAGATATAAATAAAAAGGGAGGAATGATTGAGAATTAAGATATCTCCACAATAAAATATATTACTTCAAAAAAAAATCTTATTTACCTCAATAAGAACTCTCATCTCAACCAGTCAAAATTGACATAGTGAACATGATAGTGAGAAGGGTGAAAACTTCAAGTGGAAGCATATTTAAAGTGCACCTAATAAATATAAGGCCATGGATGGCCTTTAAACATGTATTTCACCCAATTTTATATAATTTCATGAGAAAATAAAGCCATTTTGGGAGCTAAGTGTGAGGGGTGACTGAAAAAGGAGTTTCTTTGACTACAAGCAGTGATGGCTCACTTTTAGAGTGATCCAAATGATTAGGAATGAAGAAAATGCATCTATACAACCCATATATCTCATTATAATCATGAAATATTTCCCTAGTTGGTTTCTATATGTTCAAATAGGGGTGAACGATGAAGGCAGTTTTCTTGTGTAAAATGAAAACTCCTATGCCACATTTCATGAGTTGCATAGTTTGGAGAGACATTTATCCTATCAAACCTTACATGGTCTATCTCCTAATTAATTATTATATAAATGTAACTCTTATTATCATCTTGACACTTATTCTTATAACATTTTTACTTATTTCTTCTCTTATCTCTGTCAAGTTCTATAAGAGTTGGCCATTTTAGCTATTGTAAGGATGCTCCATCTGAGTATGGCTAAGACTTGATCATTTTAATACCATGAATCAATAAACTAGTACTAATTTTACCTATTATTTAACTATTCATATAGTTTATAACTTGAATTATTGATCTTGATTAGTGATGACAATTGTTTTCTTAGCATAATTGTCTCATTCTCTCACCTATTTAAAACTTGAAAGCTTCTTATTATAGGTCATGTGAAGTATTCTATGAAGTTTCAAGGTTGAGTGAGTTAGTATATTCAATAATTCCATTGTATTCATCTATTTCTATCATTCCTATCCTAAACACTCTTCACAACCTCATAATTAAATATTGATGTGAGAAGATTCAGATTAGAGAACTGTATTCCTAGTTAGTCTCTTGGTCTCATGTGTGACATGTAGTTGGTTGGTTGTTATCAATGAATTTGGTATATCACTACCTTTAGGATAATTTAATTTTAGTTTTTTCTCATTTTTCCTTTCAATCATAGGTGTAGTAGTGATATAAAAGTTGTACATCAAGGGAGTTAGCCCTATCTACTAATATAAAAGTGGTATATATTTTCTTGTAAAATAATTATAGAAAATAATTTTTTTCTTAGCCATGTAACTATACCATGCTCTATTTATTGATTTAAATTTATATATTGATCAATCATTATAAATGAAAAATTAAATGAATATTTTGTCAATAATTCCTTTTGAAAAATATACCCAACTTCAACTCCATTGATTTGCATAGACAAACTCAAATGATTGATGAGAATACACATGTATTTGTCATTTTTTTCTTGTTTCTTATTTACTTTCTAGAACGTTCCACAATGTAGGATTTTTCACTACCATGGATTCAATTAATTCATCTATTTTAATATGGACACAAATTCTACTGCTAAAGATTGTGAAATATTTCTTAATTTCATCCTTGTATCATATATAATATTATAAAATTAAAACTATGTTACAGGTAGTTATTTAAGTTCATCCACAACCAATAGGCATTTTCAAAAAAATTGGAGTGGATTCTCCTTTCCATAAATAAAAAACATAGATGATTATGAATACTGAATCTCAAATAACTATTAGGGTGTTTAATATTTGTCAGAGTTTCCCAATTAGTGAATACCAATCTCTTAACACTTTATTATGAGTTGTATAGCCTATATAGAGATTGAAAAACCCTTTTTCTCAACTATATTAAGTAAAAAATATAAATGGATCTCTCTCGTGAATGTGTTTGTCAAACAATGCATTTATTTCAACATTGGCAGAATACCACATAGTGTTAATAGATTTTCAAACTTTGTTAAACGGTACAACAAATATTTGGCCTTGTCTACTTCCATCCCATATTTAAAAATGAACCCTCCTAATGATGTACATTCTACAGGTAGGTTCATACATTGATATCCATCATGTATCAACATATTTCAAAAAATAATTCCCATCAATCACTCTAATTGATTTTTTTTTGGCATTTCATAAACCTTTTCAAATTACTTGTCATATATGCATGTTATTCATCGATAAACTCCTCCAATTTTGTGACATTTTAAAATGTACTCAAATTTTTTTATGACAAATTAATTTGATGTGCCATGAAATGTATTCATATAATGTATAGAACAATATTTGATTATAGACAAATGCATAGACCGGTTATATTTATCTACATTGTTACCACACCATCTATACAAACACACACTATGTTTTTACTAATATTATGGTCATCCATATCATAAATATACTTTAAAATAGAAATAACGAATATGTATAGGTTTTATACATTATATTTTTTTGTCATTTTATTTATAAAAAACAAGTGTGGTTTCTTGAAATAGGGTTTAAATCTATAGACATAAAAACAAACCCATATTATGTAGTCAAACATTGTAAGAACCTTATTTGATTATTATATAAACTATACTTTTCTATACTTTATCTTTCAAGTCCTACTTTTCAATCATTACAAGGCATTTTTTCATTTTTTTTGCACTTCTTTAACAACATTTTGACTATGTAATGTTATTAAATCCATTCTATTGATATAAAACCTTATAATATGAAAGGTTAGATATTGGTTTACCACTTTTCAAAATGTGATATATAGTGGAGAGTTGTATATTTTTGACCTATAGCGATGCCTAAAAAAAATTTCCAAAATGCACTAAAATTGTTCCTCTTATCACAATGAGGTGTCTTTGATTTTTTTGTGACTTTTATAATCTGCTATGTAACATTGATGCATACATTCCTCCACTATTTTCCATTTCATTATTCTTGTATTTTATCCATATTTCAACTAAAACATATATTTTACCACCATGTGTCTCAATTATGTCCAACTTTAGTTGCATTTTTATGTACTTTGCTAGTTTCCAACTACATATTATAGATCTACATTATGTTGGTGTATTATTACTATTTTTTAGGATTATAGGGGAAATGAATGGATACTTATATACCCAATCAAATTTAAATGACCTTTAAATTACCCATGTAGTTTTATTCTTTCATTTAGATTTGTTTTGGATGTTTTCAAGTGGATTTTATGTTTGATGAGTAGAAATATCCAGCTATTTCCTTTTCCTTCAACTGTGTTATTCATATACCTTTTCTACTAAAATTTCTACTTGATGACAATAAGAAAATGGTTGTACAATTTTAACTTCATCTAAATTGTAATTGTCCTCTATTATGGGCATCTCATACCTAGACACA